>JAEQBH010001534.1:0-600000 GCA_016808115.1 Tetrastigma voinierianum
TTGAAGAGATAGAAATAGAAATAGGAAAGAGGATGATGAGCCATTATGCATGAATTAATTACTTAGGGTAATGATAATTGAGTTTATCCCAAAATGAAAGGCCATGGGTTCAAACCCATAAACCTAGGCCTCAATTGGAGAAGGTGGGAGACCTTTAATTTTTTTACACATATTCCATCCGCACAAATATATATATATATATATATATATATATATATATATATATATATATATATATATATATATATATATATATATATACCTATATATATATATATATATATATATATATAGATTTAAATAATTAGAAGCCAGTAATTCATTGAACTAAAGATATTATTTTAAAATTTATGTATAAAAGTTTATATAATATTAAATTAAACATACAAGATGAGGAAATTTAATAAAAATACACAAAAAAAAAGAAATCATTTTATTTCTGACTATTCTCACTATCTCATAAGAAGGTGGAAAATGAACTTATAATATATTTTTAGTATTTATTGTTTTAAGATTAAAATTTTGTTCCTTTAAAAGCAGAAATTAAAATTTTCTTTCGAGATTCATTCTTTTTAATTCCTTTGTAATTTAAGTATTATTAGTCTGACCAATAAGACCCTAGCTCATCTGGTTAAAGCACTAGGCTAGCATAGGAAGGGTTGGGTCCGACGTTCGAGTACCTGTGAGGAAAAGAATATTATGATGTAATGCAGTGACTAGATGTCAAAAAAGTATTATTAAACGTTTTTAGTATGTAAAGTTAAAACTTAAATTAATTTAGTATTTATATTTATATTTTTATTTACAAATATAACATATAAATAATATTTTTAAATTTTATGGAATATTTTTATGTATTCCCAAAATTAATATAGGAGAAATTAAAACATTTACTAGAAACTAACCTTTTCACCAAGAACCTCTATCTTGAATAAGAATGTTGGCATTTCACGATCTTTGTCTTTCTTCCATATTTCGATGGATAAACGTTTGAGGTTATGGGAAACTCACGGGCAGCCAAGGAGAAGCAACCTCTTGTCTTTATCATTGTGGCTACAATACCCTTCGGCCCACTCGGGGTCGTTAACACCCAAGGTTTCTAACTTTGGGAGGATCTCATCATTTGTATCATTATTTCTTTGAAGATCAAATACATGTTCTAGGGCTTCACAGTCCCTCACTATCATCTCTTTCAAATTATTAAAGCTCCCCATCAAATGAGTCGGAATCACATTGAGTAGGCATGGACAATATTTCACTTTTAGGATCCGTAAATTGGAGAAGGAATGAGGTGAAAGGTTGTGATCCCATATCTTCTTCAATTTAGGAAGTCCATAGAGTGTCAATTCCTCCAAAGTCGGGAATGAAACCTGTAGTATAATATATCACATTATCGATTGAAAAGTTAGGATAAACATCAACATATTTCCTTCCATAAATTAATATAATTCATCAATTCTAAGTAATTCACATCTTCAGCTTTTGTTTTCAAAATCTAAACTATTTAAAGGATTTAAAAAAATACTGATCATGTGAAAGATCTTTCATCTTCTCATCTCAACTTCTTCACACATGCATAAAATAGAATTTAAAATGGAATATGGAGACAACTTAGTTTTTCAATTAAAAGTGAGATGGTAGGGCACAGCAAAGGACATGATCAAGAGAAAGAAATAGAAACATTATAGAGGATTGATGAGCTGTAGAATTTGGAGAATTAACAAGGGATGAAAGCCTCCGGATAATAGGGTATATATAATACAAAAAAGGGTGATCTCCATTTCTGTTTTTATCTTCCACGCGTAAATATTCCATATTTGAAGAGGCGAAGCAGTGGTGCTGACAAAAAAATGTTTTCAGAAAATCGAGATTTAAATATTTGAAAAGATACGATCAATTTTTTATTTAATAACTTTAAAAATTTAAATTTATTTTATTCAATATAGAAGGTAAAAAGATTTTATTGATCATCTTTTATTTCAATTTTTTTTAAATGTTTTATTGGAAAGTAAATGTGTGAGGACTCTAGAAATTCCAATTTTAAAGAAAAGGGAAAAATCGTAATTTAAATTGAAATCCGAGAATTATTCTAGATCTCGGATAATGAAAGCGAATTTCAGATTGGAATCGTCGCGAGGAAATCTGAAAACTACGGTCGGGTTCGTCGAATTACGAGGCGGTCGGGTACAGCGTTTTGAGGCACCGAGTGATCGGTGCCGTGAAGCCGACATGTGTTGAGCCAAAAGTCACCCACCTGCGTGTCTTCGTAGTGGCCTTACGTAGTAGAGATGATGGAAATGGACGGCCAGAGATGATCCGGAAATGTCGAAAATCAAGCTTGAGTTATGGGTGGTATTTGTTGAATTGTAAATGAGGTAAAGGACAAAATAACCAACAGTGCTCATCTTCTTCCTCAAAAGACCAAAACGTGTGCGAGCTTAGTTTTTTATTTCTTTTAGAGAGAAGCACCTTCTCTCTAAGATCGTGAGAGCGATCGGACCCCAAAAATTCTTGAAGCGAAGGAGAGGATTGTTCTACGTGGCGAGACCTTAGCGTGGACACGGTTTCTTGGGTTCGGCGAACTCCATGAGGTGGGGTTTTATCTCGCGGGTTCAGCTGTTTAAGTGTTTTGTTAATGTTTCGGTTGGCTTGAGGCCTTGAGCGACGTTTGACTCGGTCGAATCTTGGAACCGAAGTGTGAAAATTATCAGACCATTTGAAGTTTGGTAATGATCCACGAATTTGTTTAGGCAGTGATGGTATAAATTATGCATTAAATTGTATTGTGGTGTGTATGAGGCCGGAAATGGCTATGGAATTCGGGTTCACCAAGTGGAACCGATGTTGGGTAGTGGCCGTGAACAGTAACCCGATGGTTTTACTATTCATGTGAATAGTATTCACAAAATATTTTGTGAGAAAATATGTTTGGTGGAGTAATTCAAATCGAATTGCTCGTGTTTGTTAAATTAGCCCATGCGAGCTAATTTTTGGTGTAATGTATTGAGAATTTATATAACATGTTGTGATTTAAATTATGTAAATATATGCATGATGATATATTTGCATGTTTTGTATAAATTGTGTTGAAATGGCATAATGCATTTCGGTAAACTAGAAAGTAGGTGTATTAGTATGACATGAATTTACGAAGCGAACATGGTTGCGAAAGGAATTTTACGGACGATTTTACGTAGAATGGTGTTGGGAGATGGTCCTACAATTGCGTCGGAGCCCATGTATTGTTGGGGTTCTCGACACATTGCGCCTCGGAGGGTAGTCTCATATTTTTACCGACACTTCGGTAGTGTATTTTCAAAACAACAAGTTTTGTTTTGGAAACGATGTTTTTCTCATACATGGCTTAGGCAAGTGTGAGGGAGTCGGTGAGGACTCGAGACATGGGAACGGGCATTAGGCATTCAAGTAGGATCACGAATTTGCTTGAATGTGTGTTTACGTGGATCAGTGCGCCCATGCATAGGTGAGGAGTAACCATTAGGGTGGGTTCCACTGCGGGCATTAGCTCACCTTATCAGGAATATATTATTTAGGGTGCGGGAGCGTTCGGAGACGGCTCACATCATAGAGGTCGTTTAGAAAGCTAGGGTAGTGGCTTTGGTATTATTAATAATATACATGTATTAGAATGTTATAAACTTTTTAATATATGTTGTATAAAATAAATTATTAACTCTTGAAACTATAGTATATAGTTAGTGTATATTGATAGAGTATTGTATGAGCCCAGTGCGTTTTACTCATGTATATGCCTTATGATGTTGATGTTGGGACATGTGGTTCTTGGATGGGCTCACGTAGTACAAGAAGACTCTGCCCGATTTACCGTGAATAGTGTGGATTTTACGGGCATTCACGGTATTCAGGGTTGACCGGACCAGTCAGCGGACACCTCGGGATCGAGCGTCTGGCTTAATTGTCGAGCTTAGGTATACGAATCACCTAGGGGCGGGTTTGATTATCCATCACCACTTGGTGTGGTTCGATGTAGGTAGGTATGTGATTACCTAGACAATCACGGGACATGATTAGAACACTGCATGTATGTGTTTGGTGTGTGTGATTATTATTGATTGATGTTTATAACATGAATGATGTGTGATTGTTTGATGGATGGTTATGTGATGAATGGTGTGCATAACGGTTGTTATGTGTTGTGAGTGATTGTGTGCTTAGTGATTAGCACATTGATGTGTTAGAACAAATTTTTTTGGAGTTTTACAGTGAGTAAAACTGGAAAAGGAAAATAAATAAAACAAATTTGATAAATTTATTTGGTTTATTGGAAAATGAAAAAAATAAAAAAATATATATATATATATATATATATATATATATATATATATATATATTTTGGGCATTTTCCAGTAGCTGAAAATAAATAAGAAAAAAAAATGAAAAACGAAAAAAATTACGGGGCTGAATGGGCTCTTGCCACCCAATATGGAGCATTGTGTCACAATACAAGCATTGTATTGTGACATGGTGGTCCTTTTGGAGTCACGGGTTGGTTGGGGCGGTGTATTCTTGATACACAGTATATTGTGGTGAAGTACATGTAAAAATTTGGTGGAGTTGTGTCACAATACACTTAGTGTATTGTAGCGGAGAAAGATTTAGGCTAGACAAGGGCGTATCGCAATACGGGAAGTGTATTAGCAACCTAAGAAATTTAGCTGTTTGGGGTGTATCGCCAGTACAATAGGGTGTATTGTGACCCGGGGAGCCAGAGGTAAGGTTGTTTGTGTCTGTCCTGACCACGGCCCGAAGCCGACCTGGACCGGCGTGCGGCACGGCGCTGCGACACGGCACGTTAGGGCGCTGCGACCGCGACCATCAGCACTGTGATACAGCACAGGGCCCTGACCACGACACGGCCGCGAGGCGCCGAATCGGCCATCTTTGCGTATGGCGCTGAAGCCTTGCTTATCGCGCTGGGCGTCTTTGTTGGGTCGGTGATTTGTACCTGCAATGCACTTAATTGCAATTTTAGGCTCGATATTGTTTAAGTCCTGATTTGAGACACACTATTCATGAGCGCATTCACGGTTTAAAAAAATTAAAAAAATAAATAAATCAAATAAAATCAAATAAAATGAGCTTAAACTTTGCAAAAAATAAAATTTTCAAAAAAATGAAAATTTTTATGATAAAAATGATTTGATATGTGAAATCAGTTGTCTTGCATTGCTTATAAATGTAGGGACTTAGTATATAGAATATTTTACGTGTATGAGATAGTATCTCGGGACCCGGTGTTTGAGCCTTAGAATCTGTTCAGATGAACTTGTCATTTGAGCCGTGTAGATGGCTAGTCGAGAGCGAGAGGGCGTGGGCGTCCACGAGTGCAGTCGGGCACCACCGACGTTTTGACTAGCCACCGGTGTTGATCGGGCTGCTTTGTTGAGGATGTAGGTATTTCGGTTGCTATCGCCTGAGGCCGGTCTGCGAGTGGTCGAGGAGGTCTTAGTAACCTCGAGGTTTAGGAGCGCGTCATCCTCCAGGCATTCACGGGAGGGAGATGGAGTGGTGGAAGACCATTGGTTCATCGAGGTCGAGAAAGGTGTTAGAGGCTATGGGGTGCCTCTAACGCTACTAGAAGTTAGACTAACCGTTCGGCTAGAGGTGAGACAGTATGGTGGAAATGGGCAAGGACCTCTAGAGACCTGAAGGCGAAGACATGGGGCGAGAGTTCGAGGCTGTTCATGGGTAATTATTTTTCGGATCTTGCGAGGGCATCACGAAGGCTCGGGGTTCTAGATTTGACGAGGGGGCGATGACTGTGATGGATTATGTGGCTAGATTCACAGAGCTAGCCCGTTTTGCTGATGATTACGTGGCCACGGACATGGCGAAGTCGGAAGATTCGAGAATGGGCTGAAGCTGTCCATTTGAGGTAGGATTATAGGACTTCGCCTACGGGACATGAACTCTATGGTTGGGACGGCCCTTACCATAGAGAGAGAGATCGAGGATGCCCGGAGCACTCGGGATGCAGGTGTTGAGGTAGCGGGGAGGATTAGCCTTCTTAGTTCGGGAAGGCGGAAGACTTTTGCTTCACACAAGTTTCGGGACCCGGGGCCGAGGATTGGGCATCTGGTCGGCCCAGGGCGGACCAGTATGTTATTTCTGTCGACAATTTAGGCATATGAGGCGAGATTGTCTGGGAGGCGGAGGGTCTCGTGGTCTTCTGAGGTTGAGCATACGGAGAAGCGACCCGGATATGTGAGTGCGTTTCTACTCTTGCCTTGTTGACTAGAGTAGCGTTCCCAAGTGGATGCATCATATTCATTCATTGTGCATCTTGTGTGATGGATTTGGGCTTAGAGGTTAAGGCCTTTAGAGAAGCCAGGTATAGATGTTCTTCCCTAGGATGTAGAGTGAGAGTTGACCTGATAGGTCGGGATTACGAGTTAGAGATCTCCGAGATTCTGCTCATGGTGGACCCCCAGGAATGGGGTGTCACAGTATGACATCATTGTGTTCATGTGCACGGTAACATCGTGTTGAGTCGGGTGTGGGTGCACGGTATGGTCATTCACCACTCTTGGTGAGTGTGGGTTGAGTTTGTCTTTGGGACTACGTCGAATGAAGAGTAATTAAAGTGTGTTGGGCAAAGCAAGAAGGGGGCCGTTAATCCCCTAAGGTGAGAAGCCTGGAGTTAGGGTGAAGGAGACCCACGGTAGTATCCGAAAGGTCCTGTGTGGGTGTAAGAGACGGGGAGATCCGAATTTTTGTGTGGGTGTAAGGGCCCAGGGAGTTATCCGAATTTACGTGTGGGTGTAAGGGCCAGGGAGATATCCGATTTAAGTGGGTGTAAGACTTGGGAGAAATCCAATTTATGTGGGTGTAAGAGACACCAGGAGAGATCCGAATTTATGTGTGGGTGTAAAAGACCGGGGAGAGATCTCAAATTTACGTGTGGGTGTAGGGCAGGGAGCTATCTGAATTTTTGTTTGGGTGTAAGGGACCCGGGGAGGTATCGAATTTACGTGTTGGTGTAAGAGACCGATGAGTTATCAAGGAAATTTACGTGTCGGTGTAAGAGACCCGTGGAGATATCGAAATTTACGTGTGAATGTAGAGCTCGCGATGTAAGTAGAAGAGTTATATTGCCCGAGATGAAAACACACAGTCAAGTTATCACATAGACTTAGAGTTGAGTGATAGGAGTCGGGAGTGACTCGAGATGAAAACACACGGTCAGGTTATCACGTAGACTTAGAGTTGAGTGATAGGAGTCGGGAGTGACTCAAGATTTGGATACCCCTTTGGAAATTACGTGGGTGTGGTGAGCCGACAGGGGCTCGGTATATGGATGTCATTCACTTGACCTGGACTGAGTTGGCCGGTCCATTGGATTGTCGATGATTGTGACCTTAGGAAGGTCGGTTGCACTAGCGGGGTTGTGTGAGGTTATATATGCGATGGTTGGATGCGTATGTGAGTGGATTTCGGGACGAGAAATTCTTTAAAGAGGAGAATGTGAGACCCAGGAAAATTCGATTTTCGAAAAATGTAAAAAATCGTAATTCGGTAAAAATCTGAAATTATTCTAGATCTCGGATAGCCAAACAGATTTCCTTTGTTGGAATAGATCTCCTTGAAATCTAATAACACGTCCCGAATTTCGTCGAATTAAAGACGGTCGAATTTGCACGTTTTGAGTACCAGATATTGGGTCTTGAGTGAAGCGACATGTGTTGTGACAAAAGTCACCTATAAAATGTATTCATGTGACACAAGTTACATGAGTAGAGAAAGGTGACACATGTTACATGAGTAGAGAAATGATGGAAATGGCCAGAAGTAGAGATAGTGCAAAATGTCGGCTCCAAGCAAGGACATGATTGGTATTAGTTGAATTGTAAATGAGGTAAAGAACAAAATAACCAACAGTGCTCATCTTCTTCCTAAAGAAGGAGACCAAAACGTGCAGGAGAAGGGGGGAAAGTGCAGAGCTTAGGTTTTTTTTTATTTCTTTTAGAGAGAGAGCACCTTCTCTCTAAGATCCTAGGTGATCGGACCGTCGGAATTCTTCGGAGCAAGAAGGAAAGTTGTTTTACACGGCGAGAGCAACGCGTGGACACCGGTTTCTTGGAGTTTCGACAAACTCAGTGAGGTAGGGGTTTTATCCTACTTGAGTTACACTTTGTTTAAGTGTTTGGTTAATGTTTCGATTGGCTTAAGGACTTGAACGACCGTTTGATCGGTCCCAAATCTTGGGGCAAAGTGTACAGAATTATGAGACCATTTGGCAGTTTAGTGGCGGTCACAACCTGTTTTGGAGCAATTGATGGTATAAATTATGCATTAGATTGTATTGCGATTGTGTATGAGGCGGGAAGCCAACCATGGAATTCAGGTTCATCAAGTGGAACAAATGTGGGTAGTGGCGGGTGAGCAGTAGCAGGGTTTTCTTGTTCATGTGAATAGTATTCACAAAATATTTTGTGAAAAATGTTTGGTTGAGTAATTCAATCCCAGATTGCTTTCGTGTTTAATAAATTAGCCCATGCGAGCTAATTTTTTGGTGTAATGTATTGAATTTATATAACATGTTATTGTGATTTAAATTATGTAAAAATATATGCATGATGATATATTTGCATGTGTTGTATAAATTGTGTTGAAATGTATGTCGTTTCGTATCTTGTAGGAATTAGCCTAGAAAGTAAGTGTTTGTATGACATGAATTTTTTGAAAACGAACATGGTTGCGAAGAGATTTCACGGATGATTTTCCGTAGAATGGTGTTGGGAGATGGTCCTACAATTACACGTCGGAGGAGCCCATGTATTGTTTGGAAGGTTCTCCAACACATTCGCCTCGGAGGGTAGTCCCATATTGTTCACGTGAATAGTGTTCACAAAATATTTTGTGAAAAAATGTGTTTGGTTGATTAATACAGTAGGTGCTTTATGTTTGCTAATTAGCCCAAGCGAGCTAATTTTTGGTGTAATGTATTGAGAATTTATATAACATGTTGTTGTGATTTAAATTATGTAAATATATGCATGATGATATATTTGCATGTGTTGTATAAATTGTGTTGAAATGACATAATGCATTTCATATGCACCGGGGTAACCTAGAAAGTAGGTGTGTGTGCATGACATGAATTTTTCGAAAAACGAACATGGTTCTGAAGGATTTGCAGGATGATTTTTTCCGTAGAATGGTGTTAGGAGATGGTCCTACAATTACAGCGTCGGGCCATGTATTGTTTGGAAGGTTCTCGACACATTCGCCTCGAAGAGGGTAGTCCATATTTTGCAGACACTTGATTGGTGTATTTTCAAAACAACAGGTTTGTTTTGGAAAGCGATGTTTTTCTCATACATAACCAGAGCAAGTGTGAGGGAGTCGGTGAGGACTCGAGACATGGGAGCGGGCATTAGGCATTCAAGTAGGATCAATTTGCTTGAATGTGTGTTGTTGGATCATTGCATATGCACTTAGGTGGGGAAGTAACCTATTTAGGGTGATTCCACTCTTTGGGCATTAGCTCACCACGTAGAGGAAATATATTATTTAAGATCACGAGGAGCGTTCGAGAGACGGCTCATCATAGAGAGGTCGTTTAAAGAAAGTAGGGTTGTGGCTGGTATTTATTATGTATACATGTATTAGAATGTTATAAACTTTTAATATATATTTATAAAAATAAATTATTAACTCTTGAAACTATGGTATATAGTTAGTGTATATTGATGAGTATTGTTGTATGGACCCAAGTAACCGTTTTTACTCATGTATATGTCTTATGATGTTGATGTTGGGATATGTGGTTCTTGGATAGAGCTCCCCATACAAAGGAGACTACTGCCAGTTTTAGTAGATAGTATCGGTTTGAGCATTCCACGAAGTATTAACGGAGTTGGCCGGGTAGTCAACGGACGCTCGGGGTCGGGCGTCTACAAGCGTCACCTAATAAAGAGTATTTTATAAAATCAAAATAATATAAATTATAATTTAATGGTAACTAATTGAACTAAGATATTATTTGCAAACCTTTTTGCACAACAAATTTGTATAAAATTATTGACGTACATGGGATGATGAGATGTAATAAAATATATAAAAATTCAAATAACTTTATCTCAAACTATTCTGACCTTATACCAAAATCGCCATTAATTTAATCTTCAATTGAGATCTAAAAATTATTAAATCCACTTTCATATGATTATTTGTTTTAATTTTTTTTATAAAACTTATAAAATATCATTAATAGTTTAAGATTTTTATTCAACCTAAACTTTTTAATTTCAAAAAATAAAATAATATAATAAATCCACTTTCATATTTATATTATCTCCTTTCTAATACATGTATAAAGTGGAATATATAATTGCATGCAATGGCCACCTACCTTTTTAATTAAAACTGAAAAGACATTGAGATGGGTAGGGCAGAGCAAAGGAGAGGTTGAAGAGATAGAAATAGAAATAGGAAAGAGGATGATGAGCCATTATGCATGAATTAATTAGTTAGGATAATGATAATTTAGTTTATCTCTAAATAATGATAATTGAGTTTATCCCTAAATGAAAGGCCATGGGTTCAAACCCATAAACCTAGGCCTCACTTGGAAAGGTGGGTGACCTTTCATTTTATATATATATATATATATATATATATATATATATATATATATATATATATATATACCATATATATATATATATATATATATAATAAATTTAAATAAATAATTAAATGATAATTCATTGAACTAAAGATATTATTTTTAAAATTTATGTATAAAAGTTTATATAAAATATTAAAATTAAGCATACAAGATGAGGAAATTTAAAGTACACAAAAATTGAAATGTTTTATTTCTAACTATTCTCACTATCTCATAAGAAGGTGGAAAATGAACTTATAATATTTTTTTTAGTATTTATTGTTTTTAAGATTAAAATTTTGCTCCTTTAAAGCTGTGACGCCCCAAAACCCGGGGGTCCCAGTTGACTCTCGTCTGACCAGCGGAACACGAAGTGGATGTCGGGTTCTGGCGCCGCCCCAGAAAATCGGGCGAGTCTCTCGGCTGTGCGGGAGCTCTACCCAGCTTGATACTGCGTGTACTGTCCCAAAACGGTCAATATAATCCCAAGGATAACATGGATAAAAATAGCTTCTTGGGCCCATAAAACAATATCCATCAACCATATCAACCATGTCCCTTAGTTACAGAGTTAGTAAATGGCTCTTATACAGCATATATCAAATAGAATTCTAATACACATGTGGAGGAAACGATCAAAGCCACACTTTGGCTTTCTTCCAAGGCGCCCTCAGCCTCTAAGGCGAATGAGTACCGCCATGCATATAATGCACCGTAAAAGGGGATCCCAGTGAGGTGAGCTAAAGCTCAATAGGAGAATCGCCTAAGTGGGCTGCTCACCACCTAAGTGCGGTCACGATGTTTCAAATTAAGCAGCGCATTCAGTATGATCCTGCGCGAATGTCTGCATGACCAACTGGATCCCAGAGTCCTCAGGCTCTCACACTAAACTAACCTCAAATATCAAAGAATATTGGATTTTAATAAATGGAGCAGCCACCAGATGAATATATATCAATTGGGTCGCTCATTGATTGATATATATTATTTTGTTGTGGACTACCCTCAGATGAATGTATATCAATGAAGTGGCTAGGCCGGTTGATCGTTATTTAGTTGTGAAGTACCACCAGGGTGAATATCAATTGGAGCCGCTCCGACGATTGATAATGGTTGTGTTCTCAGATCACTAATATTTTAGACTACCACCGAATATTTTCCTGCAGACTTATACCATGCACTAACTCCTATAGTCCTAGGATGTCTCAGTGCATATGGAATGCATGTATGCCAATTCCAACACAGTCTAATCACATGCAAATATGTAAGTATGCACATATTCACATAAACTTAAATCACACAACATGTTATGCATTTATCAATTTAAACATCAAAATTAGCTCACTTGGGCTAATATTCAAACATAAGCAATTCGATTCGAATTACTTAATCAAGCACATATTTTCCCGAAATTACATTTTTGGGTCACATTCGAGCATTAAAACCACAGGGTTTCTTGTTCCATATTAATCATCGTAGTTCATATTATGAACCGCGTTTCTGACCACTTAGACTCATCAATCAACACATGATTAACTCCTAAACAACCATTTCACATCATCTTAAGTCATGGAGCAGCCCTGGGCTCTTTCCATTTAATTTCAAATTTTTGTTAATTCGATTAAAGGTTTGGGACCGTCAGCTGTACAATAGCGTCGACTCAAACATTCGAAAAGTACTAAAATGAATAAAGCCGAGTAGGAGAAAATCATACGCCGAGGAGTTTGAAGAAACCCGATCTAGGTCGCGTAGCCTCTTCAGCGTCGAGCGTTCTTTCTTGTCGGCGCGTGAATGGTCGGATCGCCGATAATGCAGAGAGAAGTCTTTCTCTCTAAAAATCTCCCAAATTTCGTTTCTGCATCTCCCCACGTTTTCTCCTTTCAGCCCTGCATCTGTTTTGCCTTTAATGGGAGAGATGACATTGTAGCAGTTTTCGTCGTCTAGTGACTTTAAACAACTTCTAAAATGAAGTATATGTCCATAACTTTTACCAGATTTGATATTCGGCCTTATTTGTGCGTCCGTTTTGCTCGTTTCTCTTCAGTGGCTTATGGTACATGATGCATCTTTATCTGTCTTATTTCGTCGCATCGAAAATCGATTCGGCACGAGGCGCGTCGCCGAGAAAAGCGTGTAAATTGATTGTCTACCGGAAAATTACGAAATTTTACGTGCTAACTAGATTTCGAGGCGATTCCAACGGTGCAATCCGTTTAGGTATCAGAGATCTAAAGAATAAATTACAGTTTTTGCCGTAATTACACTTTTGTAATCAAAATTACGATTTTGCCCTTATTCCAGAAATTGGAATTTCTCGGGTCTTACATTCTCATCATAAAAATTTCGTCCGAAATTCGCGGCGCCTCATCGACCATGTGCATGTAGCAACCTTCTTAGAACTCGAGCCAGGTAATAGGATATGATGACAGGTTAAGGTCGATGCCATAACTTGATGGTTGTAAATACCGTCGTATCAAAGCACGACATCGACAATAACATCTTCTGCCACCCCAGATTCAGCCGGGCTGCGCCTTCGTCTTGAAAAAATCAAATCTCTCCACATCCTAGGAAAAATTTTCCATCACATTACGGCTTTTCTAAGGGCCTCGGCCTGATCTTGCATTTGTGAAGCTTGTATCAGGACTAAACCTTATAACTACACCTTGGGCTCCCAAGTGTCGTTTGGCTTTTGTTGATCCTAACTAGTAGTACGGATGATTACTAATAGACTTGACAACATGAACTAACTCGTTCATTTCTGAGTGAGTCTTTAATTAAGCCCTTTCAGTTTATCTATTTCGAAGGTTACATGCCTCTTGTTCTTTCGTATCCGTCCACTAAGGTCATCGATCTAGCCTTGGCACATTCACCCTTCTTCTTATACGCATTACACATGCATATAACTTCCTTAAAATTTTATTTTCGAAAATTTTATCAAAAAATTTATTGATTTGATTTTATTTGATTTTCAAAAAAAAAAAAAAAAAATTTTAAAATTACTTTATTCATAGTTGGCCGGTCAGCGTTCATTCACTTGATTACTATTCACGGATTCACTGTTCATGGATTACTATTCACGGATTCTTGTTCATGATTACTATTCACGGTTTCTTGTTCATGGATTCTTTGACCGTCCTGATAAAAATTGTGTGTAACACATCAGCTGACCCCTTGTTGTCTTGCAATACAATTTCTTTTCCCTTGTTGTCTTGCAATACAATTTCCTTTCTATCCACTTCCAAGTCACGATACAATTCAGCCACTGCACTCTCTTGCAATACACTTTGTTGTGTTGCTGATACAATCAACCACTGCGCTCTCATATAAATACGCTGAACCTAACAACCTAAGGTTGCGGTAATTTCAGCTTGCAATACAATTTTCCTCTATACCTGTCTGATCTAACACCTCACACAATACATTCTTTAACCAACTACACATCCTTGCAATACAATCTCTTTGTGTGCAGTAAATTTCAATCCTCCGCCTTCCTCTACACTTAATACAAAAATGGTATTACTGATACAATTTTTTTCTACAGTTTTCCAGCCCTCTCTCTTGCAATACAATTGCAAGGCTTGCAATACAAATTCACAATATTGTTTGGGCAGTAGCCCAAAACGGTTTCTGCACTGATTTTTTTTTTTTATATATTTATATATTTTCCATTATTTCCAGCAATTGGAAAAAATCACTAAATCACTAAAGTATTATTTTCCATTTTCTTTAACACTCAAATCGTCTACAAAAAATTTATTTCTTCATTTTCTTCAGTTTTACACCATATAAAACCTTAGAAAATTATTTTCTTACCTCATAACCAAATAAATTTATAAAATTTATTTTCTTTCTTCAAAATTTCTTTTCATTTTCCAACTTAACCCAAATAAATTTAGTAAAATTTATTTTATTTAATTTTCTTCGGTTTACCTTTGTAAAACCCAAAAATTAAATTTCTTCACCTCTAAACCAAATAAATTTATAAAATTTATTTTTCTTTTTCCAGTTTCATACTAAAAAAATTTCTCCACCTTTCATTCACCCAAATAAATTTAGCAAATTTATTTCTTTTACTTTCCTTTGTTCGAGTTTGCAGTACAGCTTCGAGAATGTCTAACACCTTAAATTTTATTAATTTCTATTTTGTCATCCAATAAACAAATAAATTTATAAAATTTATTTTATTTTCCTTTTGTTCAGGTTTTACACCTTTGTAAACCTCTTAAAAAACTAACGCATCATGGTTGTCTAGGTGCCTATTCACTAAGCACACAACATTTCACAACTCACATACAACATGGCAAACACACCATTCACCAAACAACCAAATGATCACACATGTTATAAACATCAATCATACGATCACATGATCACAATCCAAAACACACATGCCGTGTCCTAGTTTTGTTCCGTGTCTTTCCTAGGTAATCTCATACCTATACACTACATCGAACCACACCTAGTGGCGATGTTCTTCTTCAACCATGGCCTAAGCCCAAATTTTCTATCCATAGATTCCCATAAACCTATACTCCACACCATACCACCTTGTGGTGATGGATACCCAAACCAGGAGCTCCCTAGGTATTCGTATGCCTAAGCTCGATGCCAAGCTGTGACGCTGAGCCGGGGTCCGTTGACTACCGTCGACCGCGGAACACAAGTGGATGTCGGATTACGACGCCCTTTAGAAAATCGGGCGAAGTCTCCCCTTTGTACGGGGCTCTACCCAAAGCGATCTGCTGCATGTACTGTCCCCAAGCAGTCGATATAATCCCAAGGATATGTGGATAAAAGTAAGCTTCTTGGGCCCGTAAAAACAATATCCGTCAACCATATCAACCATGTCCCATAGTTAGAGTTAGTAAATGGCTCTTTATCTGACATATATCAAAAATAGAAATTAATACACATGTGGAGAAGCGATCAAAGCCACACTCGGCTTTCTTCAAGACTCAACCTCTAGACGAGCGCGATGCTCTCGCACGCTCACATTGCACAGCAAGGGGATCCAGACGGGGTGAGCTAAAGCTCGAAATGAATCGCCACAAGTGAACCTCACCACCTAAGTGCGGTGCAATGTTCCCGAATTAAACACACATTCGAAGCAAATGCATGATCTGCTTGAATATACACATGACCAACTTTCGGATCAGAATTATCGCTATTTCTCTACTTTTCCTTTAAGTATAAATAACATGAGAATATTAGTTTTAATAATGGGCAACCCTCAGATGAATATATATCGATTGGAGCTCAGGCGATTGATATATATTATTTGTTTAATGTTCTCTCAGATGAATGTATATATATCAAGCTGGGCCGCTCGACGGTTGATACATTATTTAGTTGTGGACTACCCTGGAATGAATATCAATTGGGCGCTCAGGCGATTGATATTTTAGTTTGTGGACTACCCTCAGATCACTAATATTTTAGACTACCACCAGGAACCATTTCCTCACAGACTTATACCATGCACTAACTCCTATAGTCTAGGATGTCTCGGTGCATATGGAATGCATGTATCTTACGATTAAACCTTGATGTCGCGTGCAAATATGTAAGTATGCACATATTCACATAAACTTAAATCACCTGACATGTTATGCATTTGCTCGAATTTAAACATCGAAATTAGCTCGCCCAGGCTAATATTCAAGCGTAAGCGGTCGATTGCGAATTGCCAATCAAGCACGTATTTTCGAAATTACATTTTCGGGCCACTATTCCCTCGGGCGGTAAAACCACAGGGTTTCTTGTTCCAACGCTCAAATAAATCATCGGTTCATATTATGAACCGCGTTTCACGGCCAGCGAGCCTCGCATGCTCAGCGCGCGGTGCTCCCGAACAACCATTTCACATCATCTTAAGTCATGGGCGACCACGGGGTACACGCTTCCGTGCGTTTAATTTAAATTTTTCGGTAATTCGGTCAAGGTTTGGGGCCGTCAGCTGACTCTAATAGCGTCATTTCAAAGCGTTCGAAAAATGCCAAAATGGAATAAAACCCAGTGGGGAGAAAATCTATCGAGGAGTTTGAAGGAAACTCCGATCCCGAGAGTCCACGCGTAGCACGCTCGCGTAGAAACGTTCTCCTTAACGTCGGCTTTGTCGACGGTCGGATAAATGATAATCTAGAGAGAAGTGCTCTATACTCTGCAAAATCTCCAAATTTCGTTTCTGCATCACCACACGTTTTCTCCTTTACGTAACCGTCTCATTTTACGCTAATGGGAGAGATGACCTGTAGCAGTTTTCGTCGTGTGACTTAAATGGCTCCCAAATGACGCTATGTCATCTTGCCCGGATTGATATTCGTACTATTTAGGCCGTCCATTTTAAATCATTCTGCTCATGCCACTTATGGTACATGAGTACATGCTATCTGTGCCTTTACGTCGCGTCGAAAATCGATTTGCAATGGCAGCGATGCCTCAGCGTGTAAATTAGTGTCTCGGAAGATACGAAATTTTACGTGCTAACTAGATTTCGCGAGACGATTCCAACGGTGCAATCCGTTTCGTCATCCGAGATCTAGAGAATAAATTACGGATTTTTAACCGTAATTACACTTTTGTAATCAAAATTACGATTTTGCCCTTATTCCAGAAATTGGAATTTCTCGGGTCTTACAAAAACAAAATTAAAATTTTGCTCGAGATTCATTCTTTTTAATTCCTTTGTAATTTAAGTATTATTAGTCTGACCAATAAGACCTAGCTCTGTCCCGGTTAAAGCGTGGCTAGCATAGGAAGGGTTAGGGTCAGGCGTTCGATACACAGTGAGGAAAAGAATATTATGATGTAATGCAGTGACTAGATGTCAAAAAAGTATTATTAAACGTTTTTCGTATGTAAAGTTAAAATTTAAATTAATTTAGTATTTTTATTTTTATTTTTATTTACAAATATAACATATAAATAATATTTTTAAATTTTGTGGAATATTTTGTAAACATTTCCCCGAAAATAATATAAGGATAAATTAAAAGCGAGTACTAGAAAACTAACATTTCACGAAAAACATATCTTGAATAAGAATGTCGGCATTCTACGATCTTTGTCTTTCTTCCCTTGATTTTCGATGTATAAACATTTGAGGTTATAGGCTTCGCGGGCGTCAGGGAGACAAACAACCTCTTGTCTTGTCATTGTTGGCTACAATACCCTTATTTATAGGTCGTTTAACACCAAGGTTTCTAACTTTGGGAGGATCTCATCATTTGTATCATCATTTCTTTGAAGATCAAATACATGTTCTAGGGCTTCACATTCCCTCACTATCATCTCTTTCAAATTATTCAAGCTCCCCATCGAAATAGTCGGAATCACATTGAGTAGGCATGGACAATCTTCCACTGTAAGGATCCGTAAATTAGGGAAGGAATGAGGTGAAAGGCTGTGATCCCATATCTTCTTCAATTGAGGAAGATCATCAAGTGTCACTTCCTCCAAATTAGGGAGTGAAACCTGTAGTATAATATATCACATTATCAATTGAAAAGTTAAGATAAACATAAACATATTCCCTTCCATAAATTAATATAATTCATCAATTCTAAAATATTCACATCTTCACTTTTGTTTTCAAAATCTAAACTATTTAAAGGATTTAAAACATGATAATGTGAAGATCTTTCATCTTTATTTTATCAACGTTTTCACACATGCATAAAATGGAATTTAAAATGGAATATGGGTTTTTCAATTAAAAGTGAGATGGTAGGGCAAAGCAAAGGACATGATCAAGAGAAAGAAATAGAAACATTATAGAGGATTGATGAGCTGTAGAATTTGGAGAATTAACAAGGGATGAAAGGCTCCAGATAATAGGGTATATATAATACAAAAAAGGGTGATCTCCATTTCTGTTTTATCTTCCACACATAAATATTCCATATATTTGAAGGGAGCGAGAAGCAGTAGAATTTTTGACAAAAAAAATGTTTTCAGAAAATCGGGATTTAAATATTTGAAAAGATACGATCAATTTTTTATTTAATAACTTTAAAAATTTAAATTTATTTTATTCAATATAGAAGGTAAAAAGATTTTATTGATCATCTTTTATTTCAATTTTTTTTAAATGTTTTGTGGAAAGTAAAATGTGTGAGACTCTAGAAAATTCCTATTTTCTAAAAAAGGGAAAAATCGTAATTTCGGTGAAATCCGAGTATTCTGAATCTCGGATGGCCAAGCGATTCACCGTTGGAATCGTGCCATAGAAATGCAGAACTGCAGTCGAATTTCGTCGGGTGCAGAGACGGTCGAATTCTGTTTTTGAGGCATGGTATCGGTGTAGTGAGAAAGCGGCAATGTGTTGTGACAAAGTCGCACATAACATGTACTCATGTGACACATGTTACATAAGTAGAGAGAGAATGGAAATGGATGGCTGAGATAGTTCCAAATATCGAAAATCCAAGCTTAGGAACATGATTGATATTAGTTGAATTGTAAATGAGGTAAAGGACAAAATAACCAACAATGCTCATCTTCTTCCTAAAAAACGAGACCAAAACGTGCAGGAGAAGGGGGGAAAGTGCAGAGCTTAGGTTTTTTTTTTAATTTCTTTTAGAGAGAGAGCACCTTCTCTCAGATTCGACGATCGGATAGTCGAATTCTTGAACAAGAATGAAAGTTGTTCTGTGGCCAGGGAACTATCTTGTGGACACCGGTTTCTTGGAGTTTCGACAAACTCCGTGAGGTAGGGGTTTTATCCTACTTGAGTTACACTTTGTTTAAGTGTTTTGTTAATGTTTCGGTTGGCTTGAGGCCTTGAACGGCCGTTTGATCGGTCCCAAATCTTGGAACCGAAGTGTGAAAATTATGGAGACCATTTGAGAAGTTTAGTGACAGTCCACGGACTGTTTGGGCAATTGATGGTATAAATTATGCATTAAATTGTATTTTGGTATGTGTAGTGAATGGCCCGTAAATTCGAGAGTTAAATAAGTCAGATGATGTTAGGTAGTGGTAGGTGAGCCGAGTTTTCTTGTTCACGTGAATAGTCATTCATAAAATATTTTGTGAGAAAATGTGGTGGTTGAGTAATTAGTCAATTCTTCGTGTTTGATAAGTGTAGCGAGCGCTAATTTTGGTGTAATGTATTGAGAATTTATATAACATGTTGTTGTGATTTAAATTATGTAAATATGCATGATGATATATTTGCATGTGTTGTATAAGTGTGTTGAAATGGCATAATGCGTTCATGTCTTGGCCGGAATTGGCTAGAAAGTAGGTGTGTGTGCGTAGCGTGAATTTTACAGCTTGAGCGTAGTTGCGAAAAGAATTCATGGGATGATTTCCGTAGAATGGTGTTGGGAGATGGTTCTAATTACGTCGGAGCCATGTATTGTTTGGAAGGTTCTCGACACGATACCGCCTGAGAAGGGTAGTCGAAGTATTTTCACAGACACTTCGGTAATCCATTTTCAAAAACAACAAGTTTGTTTGGAAACAATGTTTTTCTCGATCTGGCAGGCAGTGTGAGGGAGTCGGTGAGGCTCGAGGCATTAGGAGGAACGGGCATTAGGCATTCAAGTAGGATCATGAATTTCTTAAATGTGTGTTTACATTGGATCGTGCATATGCATAGGTGGGAATGCTTGAATTTAGAATTGATTCATTCTGGGCGTTATTTCGTACTGTCGGGGAATATATTATTCCAGTCTGAGGAGCGTTCGAGGAAGACGGCTAAATCATAGAGGTCGTTTAGAAGAAATGGGATTAATGACTTTAGTATTATGTATACATGTATTAGAATGTTATAAACTTTTAATATATGTTGTATAAGAGTAAATTATTAACTCTTGAAACTATGGTATATAGTTAGTATATATTGATGAGTATTGTTGTATGGGCCAAAGTGGCCGTTTTTACTCATGTATATGTCTTCTGATGTTGATGTTGGGATAGGTGGTTCTTGGATAGAACTTTCCGTACAAAGGAGACTATGCCAGTTTTTCGTGAATAGTGTCGATTTACCCGACATTCACGAGTATTCCACGGGTTGACAAGTAGTCAACGGACACCCCGGGATCGAGGCGTCACAAAACGTCACCTAATAAAAAAGTATTTTATAAAATCAAAATAAATATAAATAATAATTTAATGGTAACTAATTGAACTAAAGATATTATTTGCAAACCTTTGCACAACAAATTTGTATAAAATTATTGACATTACATGTAGGATGATATGAGATTTAATAAAATATATAAAAATTCAAATAACTTTTTCTCAAACTATTCTGACCTTATACCAAAATTGCCATTAATTTAATCTTCAATTGAGATCTAAAAATTATTAAATCCGCGTTCATATGATTATTTGTTTTAATTTTTTTTATAAAACTTATGAAATATCATTAATAGTTTAAGATTTTTATTCAACCTAAACTTTTTTTTTTAATTTCAAAAATAAAATAATATAATAAATCCACTTTCTTATTTATATTATCTCCTTTCTAATACATGTATAAAGTGGAATATATAATTGCATGCAATGGCCACCTACCTTTTAATTAAAACTGAAAAGACATTGAGATGGGTAGGAGCAGAGCAAAGGAGAGGTTGAAGAGATAGAAATAGAAATAGGAAGAGGATGATGAGCCATTATGCATGAATTAATTGGATTAGGATAATGATAATTGGAGTTTATCTCTAAATAATGATAATTGAGTTTATCCCTAAATGAAAGGCCATGGGTTTCAAACCCATAAACCTAGGCCTCACTTGGAGAAGGTGGGTGACCTTTCATTTTTAACTTTTATATTCCTTCCTTTTATTTATATATATATATATATATATATATATATATATATATATATATATATATATATATATATATATATATATATATATATATACTCTCTCTCTGTAAATAATTAAATGATAATTCATTGAACGAAAGATATTATTTTAAAATTTATGTATAAAAGTTTATATAAAATATTAAATTAAACATACAAGATAGGAAATTTAAAGAAATACACAAAATTGAAATCATTTTATTTCTAACTATTCTCACTATCTCATAGAAGGTGGAAATGAACTTATAATATTTTTTTTAGTATTTATTGTTTTTAAGATTAAAATTTTGCTCCTTTAAAACCAAAATTAAAATTTTGCTCGAGATTCATTCTTTTTTAATTCCTTTGTAATTTAAGTATTATTAGCTTGACCAATAAGACCCTAGCTCATCTGGTTAAAGCACTAGGCTAGCATAGGAAGGATTAGATTACGGCGTCCAAGTACGATTGAGAAAAAAGTATTATGATGTAATGCGACTAGATGTCAAAAGAAGTATTATTAACGTTTTTAAATGTGTAAGATTAAAATTTAAATTAATTTAGTATTTTTATTTTATTTTTATTTTACAAATATAACATATAAATAATATTTTTAAATTTTATGGAATATTTGTAAACATTTCCCAAAATAATATAAGGATAAATTAAAAACGAGTACTAGAGAAAACTACTTGGCACCGCTGAAGCAACATATCTTGAATAAGAATGCCGACATTTCTCGATCTTTGTCTTTCTTCCCGCAATTTTCGATGGATAAACATTTGAGGTTATGAGCTCGCGGCGTCGAGGAAAGCAATATCTTGTGCTATCATTGTTGGCTACAATACCCTTGGCTCAACTCGCCTTCTAAGCTCGAGGTTTAACTTTACAGGAGGATCCCGATCAGGTGTATCATCATCCTTGAAGAGATCGATACATGTAAGTGCAGTAGCAATTGCAGCCAGCGAAACACTGAACATTCAGTACAGGCTTGATAAATTGTAGGTGAGCTCGAGCAGAGCCGGGCTTTGAACGAGCTTAAAATCAGACTCAAGCTTGGCTTGGTTAAAAAGCTTGGCTTGGGCTCATTAGGCCGTTTCCATATGGGCGACAAACTAACCTCGAGCTCGACCCGATCCAGGCCTATATAAGTTTGTATCGTAATCAATTCTCAGCCAGTCCATATACTTTAACTTTTTGTAATCATCAGTAACAAATACATCAATTAAAATATTTCTTCCAGGATTTGTTTCTGTAGATTGATTTGTAATTGATCTTCAAAGTTATTATGCACCTCCTTGACATTTGTTTCCCTTTACGGATTACCTTGAAATTGCTATTGAAGCAACTTGCAACTAAAAAATTATGAAATAGAATTAAAATAAGTAGAAATTGCAGAGTGAAGAAATAAGATACTTGAAATCATTGAATAAGAAACATGATTGGTTTTAATCAATTATACAAATAAAGAAATAATATATCAACGAGATCACGCGAGTAAGCTCATTGGTAACAACATAATATTTGTGATATCTTTATGCGCCGCATGGTTAAGTTGGCCACCACCTCGACTACAAGGCGCGCGCGGTTAATTTCAAGACCATAGCTTCACCCTTTGCCGATTTGGAGATCCAGAATCGCCTGTGTCGGCCCAGTCGGCCAATTTTCATACCAGTGGCGGTGGCACCGGCGTTACACCTTATGTTGGCGATCCGGATCACGGCTCCTTGTTTTCTATGAAACCACCTATGATCACCCTTGATGCCTTTGCCCATACCCACGCAGCCGTCTTGGCCAGGTTAAGTCTGATTCTGGTATCGAAGGGCCCCGATACCCCCTAGATTTGAGATTGGATCCTAGTTCATGTTTCGAATTGATCGTATCCGGTGGGTCCGTGCATTTGCCCTCGATCTTTCAGATCGTGAGCAATGAAGCTCATGGCCACCGGTCTCATCAGTTTCCACGGAGACTGATACCCTCATATTTGTCAGTTCTTGTACCGCAGGGATCGGCCGTCGTCTTAATGGGTCGTACAGCGTCATGTGTCCTTCCCGGCGTCCTTTGTGGCTTTTGCTATTCCATCTTATCCACCTTTGGAACATCTGTCGCCCAGAGCTGCCAGCCTCGTGGGTACCATTCCATTCTAGAAGCGGTCACGGAGATGCAAGTCTGATCCCCCATTGACGGCGTGGGATTCGCTCGAGCTCGGTAGTCTTCGTTGTCGAGGCGCCTCATACTTGGCCGTGGATTCGCATTTTGCCATCCATGTTTGGATCCCCAGAGGCAGGATCATTACATGATATCGGGACACATGGCTAGGCATTCACTGCGACCAGCGCTGAGTCGGGATCGCGCCGGTGAAGGCCAGGATCCTGGGTCGGAGGCCGTGGCGGAAGCTACTCGTTAGGCGACGGATGGGTCAATGGCCGTAGGAGCTTTTTAAGCCCAGAGCGTGAGGCCACGGACCCATCAAGCCTAGAATTAAGGCTCGAGCTCGGCTCGTTTAGCTCACGGCGGGGCCGTAGGCACGGTAGAGGCAGAGTAGCTTGGCTGGTGCCCATTCTAAATACGTAATTTCTAGGAGCTACATTTAAATCATCATCTCTTTCAAATTATTTAAGCTCGAAGTGAATGGGGGTGCAGGATCACATTGAGTAGGCATGGACAATCTTCCACTGTAAGGATCAGTAAATTAGGGAAGGAATGAGGTGAAAGGCTGTGATCCCATATCTTCTTCAATTGAGGAAGATCATCAAGTGTCACTTCCTCCAAATTAGGGAGTGAAACCTGTAGTATAATATATCACATTATCAATTGAAAGTTAGAATAAACATAAACATATTCCCTTCCATAAATTAATATAATTCATCAATTCTAAATATTCACATCTTCACTTTTGTTTTCAAAATCTAAGCTATTTAAAGTTTAAAACATGATAATGATCTTCATCTTTATTTTATCAACGTTTTCACACATGCATAAATGGAATTTAAAATGGAATATGGGTTTTCAATTAAAGTGAGATGGTAGAGGGCAAAGCAAGGACATGATCAAAGAGAAAGAAATAGAAACATTATAGAGGATTGATGAGCTGTAGAATTTGGAGAATTAACAATGGATGAAAGCCTCCGGACAATAAGGGTATATATAATACAAAAAAGGGTGATCTCCATTTTTGTTTTATCTTCCACACATAAATATTCCATATATTTGAAGAGAGCGAGAAGCAGTAGAAATTTTGACAAAAAAAATGTTTTCAGAAAATCGAGATTTAAATATTTGAAAAGATACGATCAATTTTTTATTTAATAACTTTAAAATTTTAAATTTATTTTATTCAATATACAAGGTAAAAAGATTTTATTGATCATCTTTTACTTCAATTTTTTTTTAAATGTTTTGTGGAAAGTAAAACGTCACCTAATAAAAAGGTATTTTATAAAATCAAATAAATATAAATAATAATTTAACGGTAACTAATTGAACTAAAGATATTATTTCTAATCCTTTTGCACAACAAATTTGTATAAAAATATTGACGTACATGGGATGATGAGATTTAATAAAATATATAAAAATTTAAATAACTTTATCTCAAACTATTCTTACCATCTTATGGGAGAAGGTAAAAACTGCACTTATAATATTTTTGTTAGTACTGATGATTAAAATTTTGATTTTGATTTTGATTTATTCTTTTTCCAATTCCTTTGCCATATCAGTATTATAACCATTTTATCATATAAAATAAAGTGAAAATTATATTATTCTATTTAAAAAAATATTTATAAGGAATGTAAGGATAAGTTAACTCATTTAAAAATAATTTCTATTATGTGTTTTGTTTTAATAAAGATTAAAAATAATTTCTATATGTTTTGCTTGGAGGAAGAAAGTTCTTGTTCAAAAAATGTCATTTTTTTATGATGGATCATAAAACCCAAAAAATAAAAAATAAAAAATAAAAAAACGATTTTTTTAACGTTAGAAAATTAAAAACAAAACAATTTTTTTTAACCCTTCTTCAATTTGCTGAATCTTTTTATTCCTGATTATTTATTCTTCAATTTATCTAGATTTTTCTCATGCTCAAGATATTTCAGGGTAGATTTTTTTTTAAATCTTTATTTTCATAAATGGGTTTTTTTTACAGAATCATATATGGGTTCTTGATTTCGTTTCAATTGTTGAAAATTTATAGTTTGTTGTTAATGATACAAAAAAAAAAAAAGTATGAGATTCTTGCATTAAAGTATCATATGCTAATTTGGGTTTTTCAAATTCTAAATTATCATTAAAATCTAAGATAATTTTCTAAGTTTTAATGAATTATTGTACACTATTTATACTATAGTACTTATGAGTTATTGGTCGGATTTGTGTGTTTGGTTTTATACTATGATTTCCAGAATTTTTTTTAATCTGTTCAAGAAAAGATTCCTAAATTAAATAAAAAAAAAAGTTAGGGAATAAAATTCTAAAATTGAGATTTATTAATTAAATAAAAAAAAAGTTAGGGAATAAAATTCTAAAATTGAGATTTAGGAATAAAATTGAGATTCAATTCCTCTAAATTAGGGATTGAAACCTTTGATATTACATCATCATTAGAAAAGTTAGGGAAAATATAAACATATTGCCTTAGACATAATTTATCAATTCTAAAATATTAACATCTTCACTGTACTTATGTTTTAAAAATCTAAAATGATTGAAAAGGATTAAAAAGAATCATGTGAAGATCTTATAAAATTACCAATAATAATAATAAAAGTTATTAATAGAAATTTATTGACAACTGAGTTCTGAAGTAAAATGAGTTGTTAATAACAACAAACTACAAATTCTGAAATAAAATGAGCTATTTAATAACAACAAACTGCAAGTTCTGAAATAAAATTAGTTATTTAATAACAATTTTTTTTCCCAAAAAAAAAAAAGAGAAGCTATATTGGTTGCAAAGGTAAAACGGGTAAAAAAGCAGTAATTCACTAATATGATTAAACGTGACATCCATGGATTACATAGATTTTCATGACATGTAAGTTATTTTTACTCATACCAATCATTTATTATTTATGCACTCTTTTGTTTGTTTTTCTTATTAATAAAATTTTATGATTTTTTTTAAAGAAAAATAATATTGATTGAAACACGATAGTCAATATATCACGAGTCTGAATATTAAAAGCATTTATATGATAAAATAATATCCAAGTTAATAGCACAATAAATCGACATAACTTACAAATTTGATAAAATAGTGATTTTATTTCTTTTAAATTTGTATTATCTTTTAGAATATATCCAAAATTTATCTTTTGAATTTATTGTTATATTTTTTTTC
Organism: Tetrastigma voinierianum; assembly: GCA_016808115.1. Lineage (NCBI taxonomy): Eukaryota > Viridiplantae > Streptophyta > Magnoliopsida > Vitales > Vitaceae > Tetrastigma > Tetrastigma voinierianum. Next base: position 26,800 of record JAEQBH010001534.1, read on the forward strand.
TCATAAACAATATTAGAAATTATATTCTCATCTTTATATTATCTGCTTTTTAACACATGCATAAAGTGGAATATAGAATTGAATGTGGAGAGAGACTTGGGTAGGACAAAGCAAATGAGAGGATCAAGAGAGTTTGGAGAATGATGAACAATAGAATTTGAAGAATTGACAAAGATGAAGGCCTCCAAATAAGATGGGTGATCTTCATTTTGTTTTAACTTCCACACGCACAATATTCCATATATATATATATATATATATATATATATATATATATATATATATATATATATATAGATAGGTAGATAGATAATTTGAGAGGTAAAATATCACTAATAAAAATATTTTATATAACCCAAGTAAATATAAATAAAAATTTAATGATAATTATTTTGTATCAATAAAAAACAATAAATTGACCAAAAAAAGAGCATACAGGAAAGGCCCTAGGGCGAACAAGAAGAAGCTAGAAAGAAGAAAGATAGATACAAACCAGCTCAAAATTTAATAATAAGTAATTGATCTAAAGATATTATCTTTAAGTCTTTTATATAACAAATTTACATAAAAATATTGAATTAAACATACTTGAAAGGATGTGAAATTTAATAAAATATATTTAAATATTCTTATAGAAAGTGAGGAAAAGCAAAGGGAGAGGATCTAAGGAAAGAAAAAACAATATGATAGAGGATGATGAGTGGCAGTATTTGAAAATTTGAGGTGGGATGAAGGCCTCCTCATAAGGTGGGCTATCGTCATTTGTGTTTCATATTATATAAAAGAGAAATAGAAGACAAAATTTTGACAACAAAAATATTTTTCAGAACAACAAGATTCAAATATTTGAAAATATATGATTACTTTTTTTTATTAACTTTAAAAAATATTATTTTTTAATTCCATGGAAAAGGTAAAAAGACTTATCACTCAAACTTATATTTATCTCCTTTTTTTGATGAATAAAGAGCAAATTATATTAAAACCACCAAATTATATTTATCTCCTTTTTAACTTCATTATTTTTTTTCCTTTTGTGAAAATTAATATATTGTATCTACAAAAATAATTTTGTATCTAAAATTTGAAAAAAATTAATAATTATCCTATCTACTCAAATTTTTTTTAAATCTATCTTTTTAATTTATTCAATATTTATATAACATTTTAAATAAAAATAATTATTCTATCTAACTAAAAAATATTTTTTAAAAAATCAATGTTTTAATTTTTTATCTAATTTTTAAATAAAATTAAAAATATGAGTTGGAAAGGGTATATATTGACGTTGGAAGGATAGCTAAAAAAGATAGATAAAAACCGTTACCACAACGGTTATAAAATAATTTCTTTTTTATTTTTGGATAGTATAAGAGATTAGTTTGAATATTTTAAAGTGTAAGGGGTAAAAGTTTGAAAGTATAGGGGATTGAGAATGCATTATTCCAATTTTTTATTTACAACTATGACATTTAAATGATATTTTAAATTTTTTATGGAATATTTTTGTTAATATTTCCCAAAAATAGTATAAGGAGAAATTTAAAAAATAAACAGTATTAAAGAAACCTAACCTTTTCACCGAAGAGCACTCTTCTTCATTAGAAATGAAAACATTCCCATAATCAGAGATGGATAAGCACTTGAGGTTGTGAAAACTCCCCGGGCATGGAAGGAGAGAAAAGGCTTCTAGTACTATCATTCTTCTCATAGTTGCATATAATATTATCCTTCAATCCCATTAATACCAGTTCTTCAATTTTCTCCAACAATTTGCCCATTCCATTCCTGAAAAGTAAGCTTTCATCACCAGTTTGAAGCCTTAATGTTTTTGACCTTTTATATATTTTTTCTGACCATTCGAAATTGCCAATACATATTGCATAACTTGTTAGGATTACGAAGAACTTGTCTTCTTCACAGTATAACTTAGGCATTTGGTATTTCTACCTCTATCGTCGTCAAATGGTGCAAATGATTCAATTCCGATAAACAAAGCATTGCTTTCTCCATCATTATTTTCTTGACTGCCATTGAGAAAGCTAGATTTCATGAACAAACATTCTAACCGGACATATTTGATAAGAATATTTAGGTAAGGTGCTAAGCTCCCTGCAATCATGCAAATCCAACAGCATAAATTGGTCATCGAGCCATTTCTTGAGGCAATTGTTGGATGCCCAGTCCCACCATGCTAAGAACTTGTAGTTTCTTTAGCTCTGTAATTACGACTATGTCTTCCAACACCTTTCAGACATAATGTTTGAATATTTGAAAAGGGATTGAAGTGTTGAAGGTATTGTTGTGAAATGTATTCGGACAGAGCTAAAACTTTGAGTTGGTTCCTTCCCTTCAAAGTGTCTGGAACATTCAAGGAAGGACTGCTGCTTTGCAATAGAAAAAATTGAAGTTTTGGACATACCAACCTGTGAGGAAGCTCGTGCACAACTTTGCAATATAAAGAAATGAACTTGGATTCATCAGTCTCTGACCATTTTTCTAATGGAACATCTTCTCTAGCGCACCGTCGATGAGATCCTTGGATGCAATATTTCTAGCAACATCACGAACAAGGTCATGCATCCTAACACACTTGTTATCTTCAGCATCCATGAAAAGCAACCTTGAGGTTTCTACTCTAGAAGCGTCTCCATCATCTTCACCATCAAGTAACAAGCTTGAGGCACAGGGGTTCTCACCAACGCAACTAGTTTTATGTCTTGCTGCTTTCGGAGCAATCGATGTCATCAAAAATCCAAACCCATGGCGCGCGCTAACAAGACATCCATTGAAATATCACCATAATAACTTCGAAGCAACCACAAAAGTAAGAACAATGACTTGACTTTATCATCTTTCAAGCGATTGTAGCTCAACTCAGACATCAACCTACCTTTTCCTCCACTCCATAGATCTTTGGTTAATCTTCGAAGTCCTCAGTTCGTTACAGGCATTCTTCCATACATCCACACTTTCACCTTTCAATGCATTTGCAACTGTTACAATTGCAATTGGTAGATCCAGCGTTCTTTAACGATACGGTGAATGATATTCGCGTAATGGCAAATCGCACAAAGGCATTTTAGGAGAGTTAGTCGTTAACGTGGTATCGGAGGCAGTTTTGGCGGGGAGGTGCAGGTTGAATCACTCTCGCTGCGATTTAATCGCCGTGTTTATTTGAAAGTGTAATGGGCTACGTCTCGCGTGCACGGGTATGGGGCCGTATCTTGGCGTGAGAGTGTTGAAGCGTGATATTCATGTGCTTGGAAATCCTCTGAGAACTTGAGAACTTAGGAGAGTTAGTCGTTAGCAATACTCCAGTGCTATGGATCGCAGTTCATTATTCCCTCCACAGAATCACCTACTGTCTTCGTGAATAAACGCTAATCTTCTTTTTCTTGCAAATGTCGAGTTGGAAAACATATTTCTGTGCCCATGCCTTTGCGTAATATATGTTCATTTCTAGAAACCGACACTACTTTGCATATTGTCTGATCATCTTTGGAAGGAATTCCAACTTCCTCCAAAGTAATTTCCTTCAAATGTCATCCAAGATAATAGGATCTTCCCTTTCTTCGTTCCTTCTCTTTCTCTGGTTCCTTCTCTCTCTGTAGTTCCTTCTCTTTCTCTGGTTCAGCCTTCTCTTTCTGCAGTCTCTTCATCAGTTCAGCTGCCCTTGTGGTTTCACCCTTCCCCTTAAATTTGAAGCCTAACATGTCTGCAATATGTTGTTGAATCTTAGCAATTCCTTCTTCAAGCTTTTTTGGAGTCTGGATCTCGAGTCCAGGATACATCTATATAGATTTCTGTGGCGAACAAATTCTCCTGCTTAGCCAGTCTAGCCACTTGTTTGACCAGCGTGGTTTTGCCCACGCCGCCCATCCCCCACACCCCAATCATCTTCACATCATCACATCATGGCTGACTCCATGATTTTTTCCAATTCAGGTTTCTGGATTCAAAAGCTTCGTAACCTCACCAAGGAGCTGCAGATCCAGCACCCGGCGGAAGTGGATAAATTCATTTCAAAATTGCCTCCTTCTTGGTTTTCTTGACATCAGGCCTTTCTTTGCTTGCCTGCTGAGCTTATACCGTGAGACCAAATTAGGACACAATCCCTTACAACACCTCTTCTTTGCATTCTTTTCATCTTCAATGAATTTCTCCACTTCCTGGGAGATGCCGTCAGCACGTTTCAGCCACTTCTGAACATCATCTTCAATTCCATTTCCTTGCGTTTCAGCTTCATTCACAGATCGGTGCAGCTTCCCCCTTTTATTGTCAAGCTTCTCAACTTGGTCCTGGAGTTCTGCAAGGTTGTTATTGTAGCAAAAGAGATAACCCAGCTGACGTCCAACTGGAGCAACCAAGTATTCAGCAACTTTTGCTACAACCGAGATAACAATGTCCACCATTTTCTACTTCTGAGTATTTCTTTTTCTTTTTTCTTTTGTGGGTGATAAATCGGTGAGAGTTAAGCTAATGCAGATAACACAAAAGGGAATAATAAGAACAGAGAGGGCTATTGGATTGAATGTGAGAACTAATAATGAAAACGACCAGAGGAGGGAAAGAGCAGGAAGAAAGAATGGACGACAAAAAATTAGGGGGTGGGGGCCGTGGGGCGAACAAAAGGGCTCCGGAATCAAAAGAGAAAGATAGAGTCCAACAGGAACTAGATGAGAAAAGCAAATTGAAGAGAGGATAGAAACGTGTGCTTGGATATGACGCTGAATGTGAATATGAAGACTGATGGGATGTTTTTATTTTTTTTTTTTTTTTTGGGAGATGATGTCGATCATAAAATATGAGGAAAGTAGGAGGAGGGGGAGGAAAATGAAGGCAACAGAGTTGAAGGAAACACAGAGTGAATCTAATGAGTGAAGTTAGGGAAAGATTACCAGAACAGAACTTGGTGATGAATGGATTACCAAACTAAGACAGACAGGATTTTGTTTTGTTTGTTTTTTCTTTTTTGTTGGAAAACAAGAGAGGGGAAATGAGAAACAGAGAAGGGAAAAGGAAACAAAGCAGCAACAATTAAGAAGAAACTAAAAGAAGAGAAAGAAAGCAAGAAATGGAAAGGAGAAGATCGAGTATTTGTTCCAAACAGAGGGATGGTGAGTAGGACAATGTAAAGGTGTGGAACTGGGGTTTTGCTGGAAAAGAGTTGAGGAAATTAAAGTAAACAAGTGAAGAGAGCAGAGTTTGTGTTCCAAACAGAGATCGAGGTGATGAAGGAAACAGAGGTGAGAATCTGAGTGAAGAGATGGAGAATATTGCTAAAAAAAAAATGCTTGTAATTTGATTCAGTAAAGATAAAATGAGAACAAGGAAGGAAGGTGTTTTGTTGGAAGCAAAAACAAAAGGCTGAATGTGAACACTGAAGAGCTGAACCTGCTTATGATTTGATTTGAGCATCCGGTTCAGTCATCAACCGGTTTTAGGCAATGAATCGGATCGGAAAGAGGCCCGACCGGTTGGACCTACTTCTAATTTGATTTGAGCTGAATGTGACTAATTAATAAAAGCTGCAAGACCTGCTTATGGTACGTACGTACCTGCAACCACTTACATTCACATAAATATTTTGGGTAAATTATGTTTTACGGTAACGGGGGTATATTAAAAAACGCCGAAAAAGTTTGAGTTTTGATTTTGGTATATTTTGGGAAAAAATATTTGTTTTTGGGTAACCGTAAATAATTAATGGGGGACAAAATTGCCCTCCAAACAATCGTTTCCAGTGGGGCCCACTGACACCACTTAGAATTCCACTACTCCTTCCTTTACACCCCCTACATTGACCAAGCTAACACCCCGCCCTACCCTCAGCTCGCACCCGGACAACAGCCCCACCCCAAGCCATTTCTAAAAATTTTAATTTTCACTTTTTCACTCTTAATTTTCTTTTCTTTCAAAAATTTTAAAAAAAAATCTTAATTTTTTATTAAAATATAATTTTAGTATAATATGTAATTAATGTATTTATTAATTTTTAATATAAAAATATATTTATTTATAATCATTCATTTTAAAATAATATGTTATAAATTTGAATTTTCTTTTTTAAAAATAGCTTTTATCCATTGATTTTTATCCAAATTTGTATTAACAAAATTTTATATTTATAATTTTATATTTTGAATCTATTTTATCTATTAAAATTTTTATAGAATATTAAACATAAATTTTTAAAAATATAAATAAAATTATTATTCACACTAGTTAAAAATTACATGCATAGTAAATGGTAGATTTATTTATCTATATGTAATAATGTTAATACCTAAAAGTAATAATGTTAATATCTAAAAGTACCATACTATATAATATGATATCAATATTTAAAAGTGCAATTATAAAAATAATATTTTATTATTATTTTAAAAATAATAATATAAATATTTTTAATTCATAAGCGATACATATCTTCAAATATTTTTAAATTAAATACTCTTAAAAATTATCATTCCTAGTTTTTTTTTAATGAAATAAAATTTATATTAATAGTTTTTCATATTTTTTTTATTTAAAAAATAATTTTACATTATTATAGCCCATTTCGTTTTTTATTTATTATTATTTTCATTATGTGTAGGTGTTCTAAGACAAGGTTAGTTAGGATATTTGTTGAGTTGTACATTTGCGTGAGTGGAACAACAAAGCATCGAGAAAGGTCCTGCCACATTACATATACCCACTATCTGACCACTTTTAACTGAAACGTAAATCGAAACGTTACCGTTTCTTCCTCCATATGTTTTACTATGATATGGTATCAAAGCATTACTTTCTTGCTGCTCGCTCCTTCTTCTTCTAACAATGGCTTGTGGAGGCCATCAACAAAACCATTCTCTCCTTTTCACATCCTTCTGTTCCAATTGGTACATGGGCCATTAACACGGGCGCTACCCATTATGTTTGCTACGACCTTTCTTTGTTTTTGAATCTATTTATGTTCAAAATACCACAATAACTTTACCGAATACTAATTAGTAGGTATAGAAGTTAAAATGTTCGATTTCTTGGTATTACATGATGTTCTCTTTGTTCCCCTTTTTAGTTTTAATTTACTTAGTATTTGTGCTTTGACTCTTAGTCACAATTGTACTGCTAATTTCCTATCTGATTCATGTGTTATTCAAGACCTTACTCGGGGCTTGATGATTGGGAAGACAAAGAAATCTACATTTTCTAGAATTAGGAATTGCTTGTTGTAATTCAATTTCTTCATCTTTTGTAATGAGCAAAAGTGATATCTGGCATTTTAGATTGGGACATCTCTTTGTTGTAAAAATTCAACTACTTTAAAATCAATTACAAATTTCTAGTTCAACATCCACGTTATCTTCACGTTGTCAAATTTGTCATTTAGCCAAGCAAGACGCCTACCCTTCATTTCTAATAATCATATGTCCTCAAATCCCTTTGAGTTAGTGCGTGTGTTGGGGTCCTTTCATGTTAGCACGAAATTGGTCATAAATTTTTTCTCACTGTTATTGATGATTGTACATGAGCCACATGGGTGTATCTTTTAACTTCAAAATAAGATGTTTTTCTATAATTTTATAATATGATTTTCACATAATACAACACTGCCATCAAATCTCTTAGGTTAGATAATGCTCCCGAATTAGCATTCCATGATTTCTTTCGTTCAAAAGGAATCGTCTCTTTCCATTCTTGTGTGGAAACTCTTGAACAAAATTATGTTGTTGAAAGAAAGCACAACACATCCTTAATGTGGCTCAAGCACTTCTTTTTCAATCAAATGTTCCTCTTTGCTACTAGGAGCAGATGTGTTTTTTCTTGCAGTTTTATTCAATTAACATAACACCATGCCATTGTTGTCAGTAAAGTCCTTTTGAGTTGTTGAACAACAAGAAACCCTTATATTCACATCTTAGTTCGTTTGGGCGTCTATATTGTATGGTGCAACTCTTGTTAGTCAACAGACCCAAATTTACTCCACGGGCTAGGGTATCGGTTTTTCTTGGTTATCCTTTTGGGTATAAAGGATACAAGTTACTTGATTTATAGAGCAATAAAGTGTACATCACTAGAAATGTTGTCTTTCATGAAAATAATTTTCCATTTGCTTAGTCCATACCTAATAGTGAACATCTTAATCTTTTTTTTTATCGTGTCATACCTCGTCCTGTTGAGTCCATTTCTATGCATCCTTCTCACCAAAATCTCTCAACTTCTTCTTCACCTGAACCTATTGATGTTAACCAAAATCAAGCTTTACAACCTACATCTCGTCCACTCCATATAACCAAACGTCCAGCTTATTTATCCGATTATCATTGTTATTTAGCTGCAAATCAAATTTTCAGCTTATCTGGTCTATCTTCTCCAACTCCTTTATATCTCATCTCTTCTTTCCTGAGTTATCATAGACTGTCCAAATCCCATCGAGCTTTTACTCTTGCAATTGGCACCCAAACAGAGCCTCAAACTTTCTCACAAGTTGTCGAGTCTCAAGTATGGCGAGATGCTATGGATATTGAGTTGCAAGCTTTAGAAAGCAATGGCACCTGGTCTCTTGTCACTCTTCCCCCAGGAAAACAACCCATCTGATGTAAATGGGTGTATAAAATAAAGTACAAAGCTGATGACTTCGTTGAGTGCTACAAAGCTCACCTTGTAGCAAAGGGATACACATGATAGGAAGGTATTGGTTTTCTGGATACTTTTTCTCTTGTGGCTAAATTTGTTACTGTAAATCTTTTGCTCTTCTTTGCTACCATTTTCATTTGGTCTCTTACTCAACTTGATGTGGCAAATGCTTTCCTTCACGGAGATCTCATTGAAGAAGTCTATATGAATGTTCCCCCGGGTTATTCTTGCCGAAAGGGGGAGAATCTTCCTCTATCACAGTTTATAGGTTGTATAAAATCATTTATACGTGGCGTTAAGCTTCACCGATCAATGGTTATAAATTCTCATTGATTTGTTGAAATAAGATTTGTTCAATGCCAATGATATTCTTTATTCATCAAAAGGGAAGGTTTTGTTTTCTTGTGTGAAACCCCAATCCAGGGGTCCAGTGAAATGACCCGGAATCGACTGTGGAATTCTGTAGTTTGGTTTTGATACCACATGGTTGTGTCCCGTTTGCTCCGGGATTCATATTTCCAAAAATCGGGTAGAGTCTCCTTTGTTCGGAAGAACCTACGCGACATCATAACGCAACTATTATAGTAATCCATAAGAGTTTATTTCAACACTCTTATACATAACATATATTAAAACTAGCTTGTTCTAATATAGTTTACCCGGCACCACCTCAATACGTTTCTTTACCGGGACTCATTCATTCATATTTAAATCAAAAATATGAAATTTAACAGTTAATGACAGTTCATAAGAGTCCGATCACAACCCTCTTACTATAATTACATTGTAGTGCCCCAGGCCGAAGTCCGTTATTGACATCGACCGCGGAATATTCGTGAATGTCGGGTAACGGCACCACTCATAATCGGGCGAATTTCCTTTGTAGGGATCTACCCAAATACAAAACCTGTCCCAAAGCAGTTCTAGCCACCACGGGGTCCTGGCGAGTAAAATAATGGCCGTTTAGATTTGCATTAATACTCACAAAAATACATTAACTATATACAATAGTTCAGAGTTAATAAATTACTCTTAATTCAGCATATATTAAAATTCATAACATTCTATTACGCTATTGTATACAAGATGATACCAAACATGACCAAACATTACATTATACGACTATAGTGAGTGTAAAGCCTTCGTCGCTCCACATTACTGATAGTGATCCCTCGACAATTAAACGAAACTAGTAGAGATAATTTCTACGCTGGGTTACTCATTTAAGTCTTGTATGCATAGCGAAACAATCACATTCAAACATTTCATGAACCTACTCGAATGTCTACATGACCAATCCCATGTCAGTCCTCAGGCTCCTCATATGCCTAAAGCCCAGAGATACGGTAAAAATCTGGTTTTACAACAAAAGTTTTGTTCTTGAAAACTTACTCAGAGTTCCCGGTAAAGTGATCAGACTACTCAGGCGAATTCTTTGGATAACTCATAGAAAGCAGTCATGGTCCTCATCAGAAGTGATACGTTGGACGATTATCAAGGCAATTCTTCGAAAAATCTTCCTTGAAATTCATTTCACAAACATTTTCATTTTGTTTCGTTTCGTATCGTGCAACCGGCTCACAATAATTAAGATTGCCCGGTGCATATGGAATGCATGATATCAATTCCAACATTCATGCTAATATATTCACATGCACGCCCATATATTAACATAATTAAATCACACTTAAAACATGTTATGCGAATTCACGATCAATTACGAAATTAACATGGGCTAATTAACAAACCTGAAGCAATTTATTTTGAATCACTCAACCAAACACATTTCACACACACCAAAAATTTACGTGTCACTATTCATGAGCATTAAAAACCCTTGAGTTCTGTTCACAACCATGTCACAAATAAATTTTACCAAAACCGGTTGAGTTTTACGAGGCCAGAGATTTGCAGCTAAAACAAACCTGAACATTCCTAACCATTTACACATGACTCTTAGCCAAGATTAACAAGTAGGAAAAAGATACCTACCTCTTAGAGTTGTTGGGACTCCTCATCCGGTGCCATAGCGTGGCTTTACTCGCCGCGTAGAGCAACTTTGCTTCTTGCTCCGTCGAGAACCAACGGTCCCATCGACCGAAAATCTAGAGAGAATGCACACTTTCTCTCTCTAGAAAATCAAATATCCGACCCACTTTGCATCCCCATTTCTAGCCTCCACGTTTTGGTCTTTTAATTGAAGAAGATGAACCTTTACATTTATCTTTTGTCTCATTATCATTAAACATTTAAAATTAAGCCATTAATCGCCTTACAGATTTTGGCGGCTGCGCGTATCTGAGTGGTGTTTCCATCATCTCTCTCTGCTTTGCAGCATGTCCTGAGTACATGTAATCGATAACTTCGTCACATCACATGTCTCTCAAACTCGTTTCTGACACCCAGACACCGTCTTGCTCAGCGTGAAATTAAGCTGTCACCGAATTGACGAAGTCGGCGTGTTAGCTAGATTTGCGAAAGCGGTCATGATGAAATCCGTTTCATCATCAGAGATTGAAATTTTACGATTTTAGAAATGACCATTTACCCTTTTTTAGAAAATTGGAATTTTCTTAGGTCTTACATACATACTCGACTATTTATACAATAGTCAAAGAGAATTTAATTACAATTGCTTTTACATACATGAGCCACATGTTGACCTTCTTCGCTAATCACGACCTCGTGGGGCTTGCGAATCTCCACACTGTACACCCCACGTATCGAAAGGGGGTCCCATAACAGGTGAAGCGATACTAATATAAAAATTCTCTACAAAGGTTACTCTACCTAAATGCACATGGGTAGGCGTACATAAAACATCAAACCATATTCCATATAAATATCCCGACCGACTCCCTCACACTTGCAAAGCCAAGTGTGAAAAACAAGTCATTGGTGTTTTACTCAATGACTTAACCCATTGGACAACCCTCCAATTTTAATTTACCAAATCTCGTGTGTTTATTTGGGTTGTGAATTTCAGTCTCAGTGAGCCATAGCGTAGACACTTTGGTGAACTTTCATCGTTTGATACATATGTCTAACCCGAAGAATAAAATTTGGGTCTTTCGCGCCCAGGGGATGCCCCATCTTCTTTTACCTGGCTTGCCGCGTGATTTATTATTGATGATGCCTTTCAGCTTGGGGTTGGGGTGGAGTGTGTTGTTGGGTCGTTAGGTCGGACGGGCGTCTTTGAGGCGATCTGCGGGCTCTGGATCGTCTGGGTTGAGGTAGGATCATTTGGAATCTTTGGTGCAGTAGGCTCTGGGCGTGTCACTCTTCGCGCAGAAGAACAAGTAAGAAGAGTCGGCGGGCTTCGCCCGTGGCGCTCTCCGTCTCGTCGATTTCTTTACGAGAGAAAGAGGCGCAGAGGCGAGTAAGTCTAGCGTACGAGTTTTTTGTGTACCTTTCATCGATGGGATGGTCCTGTATTTATAGTAGATGTGCGACCAGTTGGATGGTGATTAGGATTCCTTCCTATTGGATGGGATTTTTTTTTTATTATCGATATCGGATTTGATAACGGATATAGAAAGAGCAGTTTATTTGGGGTAATCTTCTTTCCTTATTGGGGGATCCGGTTCGGCAATGAACTGTCATTATCGTTCTTTCCTTATTGATGAGATTCGGTTGGATTTGCAGGATAATATATTTTATTTCCCCTATCTTTAGGAGACTTCTTATAATTGACCTTTGGGGCCGAGCGGATCGGACGGACCTTCATTACGAGTTAGTACCACGAAGACTGAATGCGACCTGAGAAGAGTACAGAGGTCTCGATGGGCTCCTTTGGGGTTGCGAGTGGGCGCACGTGTTTCGATTTGAGGTACAGGATCTTTCTTGGGCTGCGGTGGGCGTGAGTCTTGACCCTGAACCACATCGGCTGCCCTAGCCCTTGGAGTGCGGTGTGCGTGGCGGGGTTGTAGCGTTCTCACATCGGTCTGATTTCACGATGTGCTTGAAATTTGGGTTAGTTAAGAGCAGTCAGATCATATGTCTTATGATAATGATGACTCTTGGGTTTTCGCGCTCGTTTCTCCCACCTCTTTTAGTTTTCTTCAGTTTCTTTCGCAGACATCCTCTGTCTTGTGCGCCTCTGACTTTGTGACCTCTTCTTTGCCTTTAGCGAATTCGAACTTCCTTCTTTCTCAGTCCTCTGTCTGAGCCTTTTTGTGCAGAGTCTTTCTCGGGCTTTTTCAGCAGGATAGCTTTTTTTTTATTGTATTCCTGGATTTGCTGCGTCTTTATCTTCTCGGTCTCTTTTCGAAGAGTACGACGAAGTGTTAGGGTTAGGGTGGTCAACTTTGGTTTATTGCTGGCCATTATGGGTCAGTCGTTTTCCCTCTTAACTTTGCGTATCGAGAGGTGATTCTTAGATACATTGTCGGTCTGTGGGCGAACCGGGGGCACCTACGACCGTTCTGCATGTTTGAACTTCAAACGCCCTGGGGCGCTCCCTCTCCCCTTTCACAAGGGCAAGGGGAAGATAAATGCGTCCAATATCTGAGGATCAAAATACCTCAATCAGCCGTCAAACACGCTTGATTGTGGGACCTGCTTGAGTTGGTCCTCATATGGAGCTACCTTTGCTAAGCGCTACAGACCTCCGTTTGGTGTTCGAGTGTGGTTGCATGATGTTTTGACCTTTTACGTAGTTCCCGTGCCGAAGAGGGTGTGTTTCTTTGAGGTGGCCTTCAAGAATGGTCTTCGTTTTCCTTTGCACCCTTTCATAAAAGGGGTTTTACAACATTTCAATGTCTGCCCATCCCAACTCGCGCCCAACGGTTGGGGTATTTTGGTTGGTCTATTGGCCTTTTTTAGGGACAGGGGGCTCGGTATCCCCAATATAGCCTTGCTCCTTTATCTTTTTAGCCCGAAGGAGACCGCCGAGGGCTTTCTCTATTTTTCTAGGCGTCCCGGAGCTCCTCTGGTGATTTCCGATTTTCCTTCTTCCCATAAGTCATGGAAGGGACGCTACTTCTTCGTCAATGGTCGTAATTGGGAGTATGACCCTCTTGACAAGGCTAATACGTTGGGCGTTCCGGTGGCTTAGACTACCCACGGGAATGCCGTGAGTGTTCATTGTTTTGGTATAACTTGTGAAGTAGTAGTATTTCTAACCTGTGTGTTCTCCGCTTCTCGGTGCTTTCGGGTGATCTCGTGGCGAAGATAATGGCATAGCGTTGGCGTTGGCAGGGTGTCCTCCTCGTCCTTACGCGAAGCTGATTAAATCGGGCATTCCTGGCTCTTCGAGTTCGCCATCTGCTCGCTCTGCTGCCTTAAGGCCCTCGCCTCCTTCCTGATAGAGATTCTCCGTCGAACCTTCATACGGCTTATCCCGCGAGGAGGCATTTCGATTAGGGACAACGTCTCGAAAGCCTCGGAGTGTGAAAGCGGAAAGCGGGCTCGGCCGAAAAGATCGGCGATTCACGGTAAGGTTACGAAATTGAGGGCGTCCTTATCTTCTCACGGCTACTCTGATGGAAGTAGGAGCGAGCGCCGATCACCTCCGGTGAGGCTCCTACAGTTTCAAGTTCGCAGCCCCGTTCTAGGCCCGCTGTGAAGGTAAAAAGTCTCTTGGGTGGAGATTTTGAGCAGTCGTTGGCGGTTATACCCATTACTGTCTGGAATCCGCCTACGAAGAGTGTTGGGTCCCCCTCTCGAAGGACAGAAGAGCTGAAGAGGAAGGATCCGGAACCAAAAATTGGTGGAGATGAGGACTCTTTGCTTCTCAATGCCGAGCTCGCGGCAGGTGCAATTTCGTCTATCCTTAAGGATTCTGATCTTGATAAGTCGAAAGCGCTACCCATTGATGAGGCTTTGGCCCTATCCCTCCAGGGGGTCGCCTCCGTAAGTTCTCGTGTCTGTTTCCGTTTTGAATGCGACCTTGTATTGGATGTCGATTCTATGTTGGATGTGCAGGTGGCCACTCATTTGAAGGGTTTGGCCGAAAAGGCCAAACTAAACGCAAAGCATATCAAAGCCGCTCGGGCTGAGGCGGGTAGCTTCCTTACTTCGGCGGTGAGCTGCAAGAGCGGGTGCGGCGTATGGTAGGAGCACACCCGTCGGCCGTGCTCGGGCGAGCGAGGAGAGCGAGTTCGGAATAGCTTGACGACGGTCGAGGGCAAACTTTGGGAGTCGAGGGGGTGAGGCTGCGGTTAACGCGAGAATGATTTGGATGAGACCCGGGGATGGGAACATGATGCGCCCGATTATGAGCTTGAAAGGTTAGGGACGAGCTCATTACATCCCGGGGTGAGCTACGAGAGTCTAAAGAGGAGCTTCGTGTGGCCAATGGCGAATTGCGTGACAAGATAAGCGTTTCTTGAAGCAGGAGACTCGTGTGAAAGCTTCCGGTAAATGGCATTCGATAGGCGCTGGACGAGTGTCGTGCATTGCGTGTGGACCATAGCGTGAGTGCTGGTGCTCAAGAGGATGAGAGTCATAGAGGTCAGGGGACAACCAAGTATACGAGTGAATGCAGGTGCTCTTTTCATCAGAAGAGCGACGTCTCTGCCAAATAATTTATTCTGAACTTTACTGACGAAGGCGGAAGATCTTCTGCGACATACTCAAGCGAACACTCATGGCGAGAAACCAGATCCTCTTCGCGTGTTACTCACCATTGGCCTTTAGTTGTGCTCAATCTGCTTTGTCAAGGCTTTACGCTTTTGTATATATATCTTTTTTGATTTGAGCTTTGGGGATCAACATATATTGCCTTCCTTTAATAGACATTCATTTTTCTCATTTGCGTTTTGTGAAGTATTTGCTTTTCTTCACGAATCATTATGGCACGAATTAAGTATGCGAGTTGGCTTGATTAAGCTCGTCAAGCGAAGTCGAGGCTTGTGGGCTGATTGCTACAGTGAATCGATTCTAGGCTGCATGGCACGTTCGAGTAGCTTCGTCAAATTATTTCTTGGTCTCGTCTATTCTGTGTTGATGCGATGATCGATGATGTTGATCTCGCCCGAAACCGTGTTGGGGTGCTCTGACCATCGTGATGATCTAGGGCCGATCCCAGATCGATGGCATTCTCTTCATGTGGGTCGATCGTTGCGAGTTTGGCCGATTCTGTTTTATGGCCTAGGTAGAATGGTTGAGCTCGTCAATGTGAACTGTTGGACTCCGTCGGCTGATTTGCTTGAGTTGAACTGACTCCTAGGTTGCATGGCCTGTAATGAGTAGATGATCTCGTCCCGAGTGGTTCTGCTTTGGGCTCGGGCGTATGGCGGGTGGCGATATAACTGGTGTCCCGACTCTGGTGGCGTGAGCTGTGCGAGTAGGCGAACTCGTCAAAGTGGCTATTTGGGCTCCGTGTGGCGAGGTGGCGATATAGCCTAAGGCGATCAGTTCCTCGAGGTGGCGTGACCTGTGCGGAGTAGACGAGCTCGTGAAGTGGCTGGCGGGGTACCGGTATTTGTGTGAGTGGCGATCTCTTTGAGGCGTCGACTTCTCGGTGTGTGACTTTGTCTGAGTAAAGAGCGAACTTCGTCAAAGTGAGGCTGGCGGAGCTCGGCGTTGGCAGTGGCGATATAGCTGAGTTGATCGGACTCCTCGGTAAGCGTGACTTGTGCGAGTGGGCGAACTCGTCGAAGTGAAATTTCTTTGGGCTCGGTATGGCGAGTGGCGATATAGCTGTTTGATCGACTCCTCGGTGGCGTGACTTGTGCGAGTGAGCCGAACTTGTCAAGAAGTGAAATTTCTTTGGAGCTCGAACCTTTAATGGCCTTGGTGGCGTTCCGGCTGGGCGATATGACTCCACGAGGGCTGCGTGGCTGTGCGGAGTAGATGGGCTCGTCAGTGAGCTCACGGGCTTGGTATTTGTGGCCTTGAGGTAGGCGTTCGGCTGAGCTGATCAATCGATCCGACTCCCGAGGCCGTGGTGGCCTCGCGGGGTGAGTAGATGAGCTAGTCAAAGTGAGCCACGGCCCGGCGCCGTGGCTCTCGTGTGGCCCAACCCGAACCGATTCGACCGGTGTGGCCGGTGGCTCGTGACCGGTAGACGAACTCGCCAAGGTGAGCTACCGGCTTCGGCACCGTGGGCCTCGTGGCGTTCAACCTGAACATCCACCCCGAGGTCGCATGGCCTCGCGGCAGTAGATGAGCCCGCCAAAGCGAGTTACCAGCTCGGGCGTCGCTCAGCGCGCCCAACCCGGGAACAACCGATCCGACCCCGAGGTCGCGTGGCCCGTGCAGAGTGGTGATGAGTCGCCAGCCAGCCACCGGGCTTCGGGCGTCACTTGGTGGCGTTCCGTACCGAATCGATCTCGCCCGAGGCTACGGGTTTCAGATCGAAGGTATTTAACCCGCCAAAGTGAGCTGCTGACTCGTCAACATTCGCTGAGTCGAATCGATTTCAGTCGCACGTCATCGGTGCAGACAAACCCGCAAAGTGAGTCGCCGTCCCGGAGTTGGTACCTTGAAGCCGGCTAAGAGCTCGTATTAATCAAAACGCCACGCTGCCAACTACCAATTTCTAAAGAAGCTAGCGCCTTAATGCATATTTATAGAGAATTTGGAACAATTTGGTGAAGAATTTCCAAGCGTTTCGCCTCCTTATGGTGGTTCTCGTTGTTTCGTGAATCCATGCTTGAGACTCGCCTTTATGGTGGGTGAATCAAATTTGCGCGGGATGGAATTTCGAAGCTCGACTGTCTCCGCCGGGGGTTCATCTGAAGCTTCTGGCTCAGCTCTACTGGTTCTCTGCTTGTGGGAGTTGTGTTTTTCCCTAGTCTTCCTTTTATGGGAGTTATATTATTTCCTAGCTTCGTGCTAGGGAATACATCCGGAGGGGGCAGCACACTTTTTGTGCCGCCTTTTCTATTTTTTATTCTTCTTTCTCTTCCTCTCCTTTCTCCTTCTCCTTCTTTTTCATCTTTTTTTCCATATCTCATTCTCCCCTTTTCCCTTTCCTTCCGCACAAACTCTTTCCATCCCTTTTTCTTCTTCTCCTTTTTTCCACCTCTTTCCTTTCTTTCTCTCTCCCTTTCCTTTTTTCTTCCTGAAGCTTTTTTTTTTTTTTTGAAGGAACTGCTAGTATCAAGTATCTCGAAGATGTAAGGGATGACGCTTCTAATTGTAACTGAATGTAATCTGATTGGAATAAAGAGAAACTTTTCTTTTATGGCTATGAATTTTCTCATTTTGTTGCATGTAATTTTTCTGAACCTTATATATTTGAGCTGTTTGGGATATCTAACTAAATACCCAGTGAACACCCAACTCGTCATCTGAGAATTAATAATGCTTTATTTAAGATTACAAACCGATGTTTACTGGTAAAAACGTTTAAGATGTTCCGCATTCCATGTATGCTGTAAGATTCTTCCCTCCTTTGTTTGGAGCTCATAATTGCCCGTCCGATCGACTGCAGATATGACGAGGGGCCTTCCCAAATAGCTGTACCCAGCTGCCATGTGCTGGATTCTTCTCGCGGGTAAATAGGACCTTTTAAGACTAAATCACCCTACATGTAGCTCCCTGGTTTGATCGTCAGAATACCTCGTCGTCTGCAAGCCTTCTGCACTCTTAGAACCTCGTCAAGGTTTTCATCTAAGAGATCCAATTTAGACTAGAGAGCCTCGTCATTATGCTCCACTCGATACTAACCTCGATCCTAGGGACTTTAATCCGACCGGCCAGGTTACTTACTGTGCCAAAGGCTGCGCGAACTGGGTTTCCTGGTTGCCGACTGTGGTTGACCCGTAGGGCCCATAACACTCCTGGAGGTATTCCCACCCGATTTTCCTTCGAGATCTTCCAGCTATCTCTCAAAGCGGCCTTAAGGGTTCGAGACTCTCGGCCTACCATTAGACTCCGCATGTGTCAGGAACCAGTGTAATTCTTAATACCGAGCTCCCAAGCGCATTTAAATCTCCTCGAATTCCCGGAGCGTCTAATCAGCTTTCCTGTCCGACACTACTTCGGGATGCCAAACCTCAGAGGTGATGGCTCGCCACACAAAATTGCGATTTTCCGTTTCGGCGATCGTACAAAGGCTCCTGGCCACCCCCACTTGGGCGAAGTAATCCACTCGCGACTATTATGAATTTGTATCGTCTCTTCCTAAGGGCAGAGGTCCCAAAGATTCAAACCCCATCGTTGAAAGCCAGCTTCTTGTGATTGATGTCAAGGGCTCGATGGAGGCGTGAGATTTTGGCGTGGTTCTCGCAAATCCTCAGCATTTCTTGACTAGATCTAAGCAGAATCTTTGAGTATTGTAGCCGTTAATATCCCCGCCTCAAACCTTTCCCCGCCAACGCCGAAGTTCCATGTGATTTCCACATATACCTTCGTGCACCTCTGTTAGTACGTACTCAATGTCTTTTCCCGTGATGCACTTAAGGATAGGTATGAAGAACCCTCGCTTGTAGAGGCTTCCTTGTGGGATTGCAAACCCGCGCACTCGCCCTACTTTAGTTGCTTCTTTCTGCTCGCCCGGTAGTGTCCTGCCTATTATATAATCCCAAACGGTCCATCCAACTGCCTCTGACCACCCGGGCAACCACCAGCGCCATGTAGATCGATAGAAGGCCCCAAGGTACTCACAGTGTCACCGTCATGTCTTCCCAGAAGGCGTCATGGCTACTGGCGCAAGGCGCCGCCAGGGAACTTCGCCTCCGAGGACACGCCGACCGAACTACATGAATTTTTTCAATAAATCGAACCTTCTAGATATAGATCATCCTTCCACTTTTGGCCGTAGGTATCTTTCATTTTGTCCCACCACCCAACCTGGAGCCACCACTTCAGCCGGCCGACTCTAATGAACGGGCGAGGTCGAGGCCCGGCTATGACGACCTCTTACACTTAGCTTCACAGGAAGTATGGAACCAATCCTGCAGTGCGCACTCGATATCTATTCCCTCTCGGGAGGTTAGGATAAGACCTGCTCCGCTCCCCTTGCCTGCTTGAAGCTCCATCTATAGAGAGCCTTAGATGGGGAGGTCGTCAAGACCAGTATCCCAATGTGGTTCCGCCGATAAATTCCATGACAAAACTCCACTAAGACCTCGCCTTTATCATAGCTGCCTCAGACTGATGTCGAACTCGCCGCCCTATGGCCCACTTTACCTCTCCGAGGTCTCCGGTTTATAAATACTTCATCGGGATACTCTGAACTCTATGGTGTATGAGCCCGTAAATATGGGGGCGGAGCTCCGAAAGGCGCTACGTGAGCCAAAATTAACTTCCATCCTTTGGCAGGCCTCTCCTCCTCGCTCCTCCTCTAGTAGAGCTCTACGTAAATAGTAAACTAGGTGTCAGACGCTTCTTTACCTCCGACGAGGACACAAGCTGAAAAGTTTTTTCTCCGACACGCTTGGCATGAGCGGTGCTCCCTTCGGTGTGACTTACTAGAAACCCGAGAGGGAACTCGTGTATGTTTTCAATGCCGAATGCTTCTTCACACTTTGTATCCCATCAGCGCCTTCTTCAGGTGACTTGAAGAAAGGCCGGCATTTATCATCACCTCGATACGAACCGCTAAAGCCAGCATCCTTCCCCGGGCCGACGCCGACTTTCTTTATGCTTCAGGCATCATGTCGAGCACCGCCTTTATCTTGTCCGGATTTGCTTCAATTCCTCGGTGGTTGACTATGAAACCCTAGCAGAATTTCTCTACCGATAATCTGCGCACTCGCCTGATTCGCTTATGTCAGAGCTTCTTAGACGGAATGCCCTGGAAGACGAGCGATGTGGAGCTCTACTTCGTGGTGGATTTTACCAAAGATGTCATTCGCGCCATCTCCATAGTCGCGCTCTATCTCGCCTCGGAACATTCAGCCATCTACTAACCCTCCGTAGTAGCCCCGTGATTCTCAGCCCGGCCAAGATTACACCTGCATCAATAAGTCTCTCGCGCCGCGGATTTAACGAGGTTTTTCGTCGTTCGGGTCCATACCGGGACCGTTGCAACGGAGAAGGATCCATAAAGTTTCGAGAGTTCATAACGGCTAGGCGCCCACGATGAGGTCTATCCTTGGCAAGGGAAATCAGTCTTGACATGCTCGTCATGCTCTGCAGGAACATACGTAGTCGCCATCATTGCCGCCTTTGATTAAAATGACGGTCAGCCAACCACTCGGTATTCCTACCTCCGCTCCCGTGACGAGGAGTTCACACACTCCTCAGTTGATGGCTTGGCCTTCAGCCACAAACTCCCTCCTTCTACTTGATCATTTGAAGGGACCAGCCTGTTCGCCTGCTCTTATGAGCACATCGCTGGATCAATTCCCTCCCATGTCCGCCGCCCGTGTAAGATGCCTGTTGCGTCTCTGCAACCGAACGAGGAGGCCTCTATGTCTCTCACAGCTTGGAGCCAGAAGCAGATGGCCCAGTGGCTCGCCATCCAAATGAAGACCGGTTCGAGTTCTTCCGAGGGCTCCTGGCCCAGCGAAAGCACCCCGTCACGCATGTCCAAATTTCGCCCATGGTTGAAGTTTTCGACCGCTTTCGCTTCACGGATGTCGAGTAGCATTCCCTGCCACCCAGTCTCCTCGAATCCATTCCTAATTCGCTACAATGGGAACTTGATCATCATGTGGTATGCGGAGGATGGCTTTATCAAGGCTGAGGCTCGCCCAATCAAAGATGTTACAAGCGCATTTCCGGCGTCACGGCGAGGAATTCGGTCGCGTCGCTGCCGCGCCTCCCAGGTGAGCACCGCCTGTATTGAGCCCAAGGCAGGGCCACTTTTCCCGCAAAACCCCGCAGATGTGTGTTAACGGGCTCTAGTTTTTCTCTTTCAATGCCCATTCTATCGAAAGCTCACGCAAAGATGATGTCACCGAACTCCCGCGTCAACTAGAACTCGCTTTGTCGCTACAACTCGCGCGAACTACCACGGGTCAGCCATGGGGTGCTGCATCCTCCAACCAGTCGAAATGTATGAATGCGCCTTGAAAGCGGCAAATTTCACGCCCAGCTGGGCTTCCTACTTCGCCACCGATGTCAAGCAGTAAGGCCTTCCCCGGCTGAACCGATTCTCCTCCCTCCCGAATCCTCCCCGATCACATGGATTTCTCCTAGAGGTTGCCAGCCGTTGCTCGTCCCGACGAGTGGGGGTGGTGGCTGCCGAAGCTCGAAGCTGGCCTCAGAGCCCCGACTCGAGGTCGATTGTGGATATGAAGCGTCGGAGGTACCCGCGCCTTATCAAGTACTCTATTTCAGTCAGAGCGTACGTCTGCGCGGTGCCCGTAGCCTCTATGGAACTCAGCATTTGGTGTTGGTTCTTGCATGGATTCTAACTTCATTTGTGTTAGCCACCTCAGAATCAAGCCAGCTGCACTTCGCGCAGACTGTGATACCGGTGCCGTTAGGGGAGCGAACCGAGGCTAGTAACCTCTTCGTCTTCAACCGCTGGCGCCTGCACGATCTCTGAGGTTTCCACGCCTTTTTGGGGATTGGTCTCCATCTTTCTTTGGGGACTTTTCCCGATCGCTCTGTCTTTTGGGGCTTCGTTCTCGTCGCTTATCTGCTCCATTTCTTTCTTTGTGAGCCTTCTAGATACGAGGGCTTTCACCGTTAATATACTTCTTCCAAGCCATGAGCATACCATGCTGGGTTGGGATTTTGAGATAGAAAACATTAAGTCTTTCAATTGAACCCCTAAACCGGCAATGAAATGCAAAGGATTACGAACTCTCTGTCGTGTATATCTACTTAGGACTCCTATGATTGAATCTTTTTGACATAAGACCTTAGGGTTTTCGGAAATCTCACATGGTCACAGTGGTAGCTCTGGCTTCTATACGTCCTGACCCCGATGAAGTGAGACACGAACGCGATAGATAGTTCTCTGAATGAGGAGATTAATGATGGTGGAAGCCTATTGAACCGTGCCAAGGTCAAGCCAGCTGATGGCAAAGCCTATCATCGCGATTCATGCCACCCATGAAGCCCATCGATTAGGCGCCAGTGATCGACCGGATCCTTGGCGCCATCTAATGTTCTCCCACCAGGCATCCTCGAATTTGCCGGAAGAGGAAGTGGCAAAGACTTACCGTGAAGGGTGATTCAGTCGTCATACATAAAATTCATAAAGAGCGAGAGCGCTTCAACCACTTCCTTCAAAGAACGAAGCTCTCAGTCAAGGTTCTTCAACCTTCGCTTCCATAATCCTCCGCCTCCGGCTGAGACACATGAGTTCCTGCCTTCACTCAGGTTGCTCACGCCCTCTCTCAATGCCACCTGCATCCGCGCCTGCTCACTCACTTACTTGCTTTCTACCAGGAATGTGCCGAGATCAGGTTACCCCCTTCATGCGAGGAAAGTCGACTCACGTCATCGTGGTATCCCGTGGCGTCAGATTCCATGAGCGTTCTAACTCTCCTATCAGCGTCAGGCTTGGGTGATACGTGAGCGCCCACTTCGCTCAGATTACCGCCTCGTGATTGGCTTTTGGTCAGGTCGTGAGTTCATGTCTCCGCGCCGCCGGGACGTCTTGCATCCGAGGATTAGCGCGGTTCGCCGTTCGAAGTTGATACCATCGCGAATCGGCGATCGCTTATTTGTAAAATAACCGCCGCTCCTGGCCAGACGGGCGCCAATCGAGCGATGCCTTTTTTTCAACCGGATCATCGGAGCGTGAGCCGCGTCGCGTTGCCGACCTCGATCGAGCGCCGGGCTGATCGTGCCCCGGATCGCCTAGCCGGAGGCAGATCGCCGAATGCCGGGTCTCGTTGCGGCTCGACGCATACCTCTCTCGCAAGAAGAACAGTAAGAAGGCTCCATGAGCTTCGCCCGCGGGTCGCTCCGATGCCTAAGCCGCTTTCTCGAGAGAAAAGAGAGACCGCTTAGAGGGTGAATGAGTCTGCCCCAGTTTTTTGCGGTACTTTCATCATGGGATGGTCCTCAGATTTATAGTAGATGTTCGACTACTTGGATGGTGATGCAGATTCCTTCCTATCGATGGGATATTTTTCATATTATCGATATTCCGATTTGATAAATCCGATCTAGAAAGAGCACTTATTCAAAATCTTCTTCCTTATCGGGGATCCGCCAAAGGATGAACCGTCATTATTGTTCTTTCCTATTAGATTTAGATCTCACTGGATTTGCGGATAATATATATTTATTTCCCCCTATCTTTAGGATTTTTATAATCGACCTCGGGGTCGAAATGATCGACCTTCATTTCGTCAGTACCACAAGTACCAATGTCGACACAAGAAGGGCTAGAGGTCTCAATGGGCTCCTTTGGGGTTCAACGAGTACCGCGCGGTTTCATCAAGCTGATCTTTCGGGCCCGGCGAGCGGGCCCGCGAGCCTTATTTTCAAAACCCTATCAATTATTATCATGTTTTACCCAACCGCGAATCTCACTTTAGACGCTGGCCCCATTTCGAGCTCACCACATTCGTTCAAGAATGGTGAACAATAAGCACTTATGCACACACACCGACTCGATCGCCGACGCTGATCGCATATAAAATGCAATCATGTCATTTCACGCGACAGCCATACTATACGCATACTAAGTAACAGCGCTACAATAAACATTTATAGTTCCTGATAATTATATATTTTCTTACATATAATTTCCATTCATCATACCCCATGTTAATACATCTCGTAAGCACATATTAACATGAATTTTACATACAACAAAGATATTTATTTTTCCAATAATAATATACAAACTACGCAAATTCGACCCGCATAAAACATGGCACCTTCGTCCTTTCTGCTCATCACCGACCTCTGATACCAAAACACATCACAAACCCGAAGACATCGGGCCTTGATCAAAACCAAACTCAATTCGGGCCCGGACGCCTCGTAAATAGTTCGAAGATCTCCGCCTGACTGGGCCCGAAAACAAGCCTCAAATTTTAACTAATCGTCCAAAATAGTCCTCGAACCAGTCTCGACCGTCGTAAAACAACCCCAAAATTTCTAAAATTTACACTCAAATTCAAAAAATTTGGACTTAAATTTACGGCCTCTGAGAAAACCCAAGCCATTAAATGGCTTTTAGGCTCAAATAACCTGGGCAGAAAATTCTTTATCTCATGTAGCCACGAAACTCCAAGCCTTTGCATCTACCGTAGCCCTCGCTATGGATCAACTTTGCCTTCTACTCCGACAAAAACCTACGATCTGATTTCAATAGATCTTAAAGAGAAGCGAAGAAAAATAAAATAAAAATTTCTCTCCCTTCACGATCTCCCCTTTTCCCCTGTCCATCCGTCCCCTTTTTTTACTTTGTCTCTTTTTTTATTTTATCTATTTATTATTATTATTATTTTATTATTATTTTAAATACATTGTTCATATTGCTTCATTCGAGTCCCTTTCTGTCCCGAAACAATTTATTTCTTTTCAATTCACTATATTTTAAATGAACTTGGCCCTAGCTATTTCTTAACTTTTGAGATTTTCAGAAAATCTGGCTATCGAGTCATCGACAACTTAGACTGCAAAATCGAAAAATTTCATCGCTTCGCACTACGAAATCCTTTCGAGTCACTATATTCTCGCGAAACGAATTTAATCTACAAGAATTTATTTCGGCCATCCAAGATCTAGAGAATTTTCTAGGCTTCCCTGAACCATTATGACAATTTATTATTATTATTATTATCATTTTTCCATTTTTGAAAATTTTTAATTTTCCCGGGTTTTACATCTTCGGGCTCTCTTAGTGTTTATGATGACATAATAATCAAGTAGTAATGATATGATCATAGATCGATTCGGAATCTAACCTATGAATTTATCTGGAAGGGTAGATTTGAGTCCTCTCAAATATTTTTTTAGGCTTGGAGATTGCACGAACAGTTGTTGGAATTTCTATTTGTCAACGAAAAAATGCAATAGAATTGATCTCTTAAAGCTAGATACTTGGGTTGTAAACCAGCCACTATTCCAATGGAACCAAACCTTAAGCTTAAAAAAGGAAGGTGATTCGTGGTCGATCCTTCTACTTATAGGGCGAAGCCATTGGTAAGTCATATGCCTTTACCATTACTGGGACCTTTATCAAAGTTTTTTAGTGAATCGCTGAAAGCCCCAAAACTGGTCATGTTGACAACCCACAACACATAGAATATCCGATCGCATATCTCGATACTACCATATCAGGTCATCCCATTCCACTCGATCCATTCACGCTTATATATTTTTGTGAAAATATACAAATTTATCAAAACGGTTTCATAAGAGTTCGAGTTACTACTCTCTCTTATATACAAAATATTACATGTAAAATCTGGGCTTTTTTACAAAGGTTTCTCAAAGCCACAGTCGCTTTCTTCACACTCAAGAACATCCTGGATGAGAGCCACCGCCGCATGATAACCTACACCTAAAAGTGGTCCCACAATAAGGCAGCAATGCCTGCAGAAGGCTAACTCCTACAAGAGCTACCCCACCTGGGCTTAGCATTACGAATGTCATGTTTAGACAATAATACACATCAATGTTCCAAACGGCATCATGTCAATTCTACATGGAATCTTACTCCTCGCCATGAAACGAGATGGCACTCATCATGCCCTATGTCTCGAAATCCTCACCGACTCTCACGCCACGCTTATGCCAAACGCGGAAAAATCGTCATTCCGATTTGACATCCAACGATCATTTTCAAAACCAATTTCATTTGCTTATAAACCAAAAGTTTCGACGATACATCACAAATTATCATTTTATATTCAAAAACTACGAGCCTTTTTGTGGTGTTAATTTTTGTCTCACTGCAGCTCGTTGCAAACCCGTACACTTTTGGCAAGATTTCACCGTCGACTACGTCTAACCATAATTGACTGTTTTTCACTGATGCAGATCTATCCCTTCTCACCTATACCCGGCACATATTTTCCTTTCATGCACCTGTAGGACTTTATCGACGTCATTCCATTTACCAAACCCACCAAATCAAACACCAAACGCAGTGTCAATTTACCAACCATGCACTCACACCCATGAAATGCGATGTTTCCCATTCCTATGCAATGTGATGCACCATTGCATGTCTTACCATGTCACATATATGATGAATGCTATATGGACAACTCTACTCATGCATATTACTCAATGCTCATGAACAATTATATCAATAAGTATATAATGTCCATACATTACTTCATTCATGTCAATATCATGCACTTTCTCATCAACATCAACTTATGAGAAGTGTCATTCCATATTCACCTTAATAACACCCTCACAATCAAGCCATAATAGACCAAAAATAGTTCGAACTTGGATTCGAAACTAGTCCCCTAACAGTCAAGCTGGACTAAGTAATTCAAACAACTTAAGTTATAGCAGTCTTGGGAAATGGACCATAACTTGAGATGTACAGTTTCAATTTGGGTGATTCAAAAGCCTACATCAAGTTTATAGATGCAGCTATAATTTCCATGAGGAACACTAGTCCAAATTCCCTCTTTTTCCCAACCAGAAATCAGTCTCAAAATCTGGACAGTGTATAGGTTCAAAACAGGGCATCCTGTGGTAGTCCCGGAAAATGGACCATAACTCGAGTTATAGAGGTCCAATTTGGGTGATTCAAAATCTTAACATCAAGTTCACTGATGCAGCTACAATTTCTATGAAGGACACTAGTCTAATTTTCCCATTTTACCCTACCAAAAATCAGTCCCAAAATCTAGACAGTATGTGGGGTCATTATCATATCACATGTCCATACAATAGAACACTTGGTACAACAATCAAATGTTCAGTAAAGATGTGAGCACCAAATGCCACCACCACCATATGGTCAGATTATATACTCAAAGAGCTTTCATAGACTCCAGAGCGTGTGAATCTATGTTTGGGCGAGAAAGATAGTCGTTTAAAGTTAGGCTTAAAGAGAGTGCGAGGGCTATATAATTATAAAACCCACGCAATTTCATACGAAACTGCGAGTTTGAAGCCCAAAATCAACCAAAACAATGCAATTCAGCCCAAAGGTAGGAATAAAATCAAAATGGAAGAATCTATATGTAGATCGTAGAAACTCTAGGAAGTCGAGTGGACGTTTCTAAACCAGAAACACTTTGATTTCGAACTCCTTTTTGAATCATAGGTGAAATCCGGAGTGTTTTTAATTGCCCAGCGCCCTCATCGAGGCGATGAACTTTAGTTCTTGGCCTGACGAATTCCGACAGACGAAATCCCGTGAATCGCCGAAGGGAACCTTCCTCTTTAGAAAACTTCGATTATTTTCTCGGGTTTTACAAATCGTTTGAGTTAATTTTTGGTTGCTCCTCGTATTTCACACTTACAAGTAGCTTTTTGTGTCTTGCAATACATCAAGAGAACTCTAAGACAAGGCATGTTCTTCCCATCTAATTTAAGTATTCAATTAAGCTTTGCAAATTAAGTTGAAATTTGCTTGTCGGATACAAGGCGATCAATCTCTGGTTTTTGTGTGTTTTTGGGTTCATCTCTCATATCATAGAAATCCAAGAAACAACAAATTGTGTCTCGTTCTTCGGCTGAAGCAGAATATCGCTCTATGACGAACACTAGTACTTGTGAAATCATGTGGTTATTAGCCTTGTTAAAGGATTTCCAAGTGCCTCATGTAATCCATTTCTACTTTTTGTGATAGTGATTGCTCTCTTATTGCAAACAGCTGTTTTATCATTGAGCAGCACCAAGCAGCAAATTGATTGTCACACAGTCGGGTGAAAGAATACAAGCTGGAATTGTGAAGACAATGCATGTCACCACCTCAAATCAACTAGCATATATCCTTTATTAAAAGCACTTCATCCAACACAATTTCACTCTTCTTTGCAAGATGGGAATTCATGATTTGTATTCTCCATCTTGAAGGGGATTTTTACATTATTATAGCCCATTTCCTTTTTTTTTTTTTTTTTTTTTTTTTTAATTATATATTATATTGTTCTAGAATGAGTTGGTTCGGATATTTGTTGAGGCTGTACATTTGGGTAGTGGAACAAAGCACCTAAGAAAGATCCTGCCACAACCACATATACCCACCATGTAGCCTTTTTCTTTAAGAATGAAATCAAATATTCTGCATTTCTCCTTCCATCTGTTTTAATGTGATAAATAAAAAATAATTTTAACTAGATGTTAACATTTTCCTTTAAAAAAACTAGATATTAACATTTATAATTGTTTTTAAATATTGATGTCGTTATTTTTAGATAATTTTTAACTAGTGTGAATAGTGTTTATTATTTTAACTTTTAAAAATTATGTTTTAATATTCTATAAAAATAAAAATAGATTCAAAATAGAAATTTTAGTTAGTACAAATTTGATAAAATCAATGGATAAGAGCCATTTAAAAAAATCAAATTTATAAAATATTATTTTAAAATGTAATTATCTATTTATTTATTTAATAGATGATTAGTTATTATAAATAAATAAATTTTTATATTAAAGATTAATAAATATAATAATTATATATAATACTACAATTATATTTTAATAAAAAAATTAAGAGTTTTTCTTTTTGAATAAATAAAAAAAATCAGAGTTAAAAGGATAAAATTAAAAAAAAAAAAAAATCAAATGGTTTCGGGAGTGTTCGGGTGTGGGCGTGGAGGCGAGTTAAAGGTTAGGGATGGGCTGGGGTTGGGTCACTGTGGGGTGTTGGGATGGAGGAAGGAGAGCAGTTTGGGCATATGGGGGAGGAGTTCCGTAAATTCCACGTGGCGACAGTGAGTCAGTGACCAGAGGTAAGGATTGTCTGAAGGGCAATTGGTGGGATTCACTGAAACTCAGTTACCCAAAGACGAATATTTTTCCCCAAAATACATTAATATCAAAAGTAAAAATTTTTGGGTATCCGTTTTTTAATAACCTTCCCCAAATATTAAGACTGAATAATGTGAACACTGAAGATGATATTGATTTATGATCATTTGAGCTGAATGTGACTAATCAATAAAAGATGAATGGAAGACCTGCTTAATTATTATGGGTACCTGCTACCTGCAATCTCTTACATTCACATAAATATTTTTGCCCACTAGTGTACATGCGGGAGCTGAGCTGTACGTAATGGCTTAATTTCTGCACGCGCACGTCAGAGTTATCTTGCAATTAGTACTCTTCTTTCAATACATTCACTCTCCTTCAATTAATGAGCCTCCATCTCCTCCTTTTAAAAAAACCCCATCTACCCACTTTCTCTTCCCCTATTAGTACAACCATGCCCATGTACTTCTCCATCTCCATCTCCATTTCCTCCACTCCTCCATAACCTTTCCTTCAATCTCCATCAATGGAGTCCCACTATAAGCCAAGCCTCCCTAAAATAACCATATTTTAGGGAAGGAAGAACAAAGGAATCTATAAAGAACAACATTAATTAATCAGATGTGATGATTTATTGAAGATGATCTTAATTTACTCACATATAAAAATTGACTTTTACAAAATAATCCATTATTAGTTGATCATTCATTTAATTTTCATTCCAGATTCCATTCTACGAACTATAAATTAATAATGAGTTGTATCATCATTTTAATTTTCTTTCCTTTTAAAGATTCAATTATTGATCATTTATTTATTTATTTACAATAATTTTAACATAAAATGATAACAATCTTTATTTTTTGTGGCATGAAAAAAATGGTTGAAGATGGAGTTGGAGAAATTCAAAAGCTTTTTGAACCACATGGTAATGTTGAAAGCATCAATAAAATGGTGGTTCAATCCTGAAGGTTTTGATCATAAAATATGAATTTTTTAGACATTACTAAAAAAATGAGTCTTAGAAGAAAAGAAAAAAAAACACAAAAATAGGTTAAGAATAGTTCTTTGACACGAGGCCATGTCCAAGTTACCATGCATGGTAAATGTTGAGCACCTTTCAGATAGACTAGAAAATGGCTAGAGAGGGCGAGAACTTTTTATTAAAAGAAAATTAATTTTAGGTTATTTTTAAAATTATTGTTTAATATAGTCCTACATAGAAAAGATATTCAAATTTTTTTAATTTTTAAATACAAGTTAAAAGTACATTTAGAAATTATGATTTCTTTACATGAATTAAAAACCGTAGTTTTATTTTTTAAAATTAAACTTTAATTCAAAAAATAAAATCACAATTTTAATCTGAGTTCTAAATTAAATTTTAAAAATTAATTATCTCTTTTACAAGGTATAAGAGGATAATTTTCAACAAAAATATAAAAAGTTACTAAAGAATATTATTCTTTATAAAACAGTTATTTTAGAGGAGGTCAACATCATGTTTACTTTAAGAGCTTTATTATTGAATACAAAAACGTATAGTTTACTGATAATTACTGAAATCTACAATCATTTTTAAATATTTTCATTTTATTAACCATAAGCAGCAAAATCGTCAACATCCTTTACACAAATCCTCATTATTAAGTTGTTGTAGGCCAGCGGATCTGCACACTGCAGATTCTAAAAGTGCTTCCATTATTATTGCTCTGTGGCATTGGCCAAGTAGAAAAGGTGATGGAACATGATGTGTCTGGAAATTAGAAAAGTGTGCAGACACATAATTCGAGGAACGTGGCTACCAAATTCATTTCCCATCCATGGCTTCGTTGACTGTAAAATTACTTGGCCATCATTTATGGGGAAAGATGAAAAACCTTCTCATATTTTTTCAAATTTCTCATTTACACTCAAACTTTTTTTATCTAAAAATATCCTGATATTTATCTCTGTAATCGGGAGAATTATGATTAAGTTCCATAATTGGGAGAATAATTATTCAGAGTCTCATAGACCCTTTTATTTAACAAAAGATATGAAAGCATCCAAATTAGGTTCAAAACTTAGAAAATCTAATAAAAATTAAAATCAAGAACACAGATTAAAAATATCAAAACTATCCTTGCCACCCCCTCGCAACAAACTCACCTAACCCCCTTCACTCCAACCCCAATCAATACCCACACTCGCACAACCCCACACCCAGCTTCTTTTTGTTGTTTGTCTTTTGATTTTTGTTTTGTTTTCTTTTAATTTTAATGTTACAATCAGTCTTCAAGGTTTTTGTTTTTCTATTTATTTTCGCTTATTTTTGAAAATATACTTAACAAATTTGTTTATTTTAAAATTGTTATTGATTTATTAAAAAAAAAAATTATTTATTCATTTTTAATTAGATTTTTATTAATTAGATTTAATAATTCTAAAATTTTAAATAACTGACATTTTAATTTTATTAAATACATTATAAATTGAAAATCTACTTAATAAAAATGTCTTTATTTTTATAATTTTATTTTACATTTTAGGGCGCATAAACTTAATTTAAAAAAAGTTAATAGAAGATATTATCACTATTACTTTAGAATTTTATCCATTAGTACTAATTTTTTTTTAAATAGTTAATATTTTTATATTATTGTTTATCTTTATTTAAAAAATTTAACATGTGGGTTATATTTTTTATTTATTTTTAAAATTTTAGGTCTATAAAAATTTATAATATTAAAGTATTAAAAATAAGATTATAATATGAAAATAAGAAGTATTATAAATAAATCATTATTATAATAAAATTATCAATAAATATACTTAACAAATTTTGTTTATTTTTAAAATTTAATTATTGATTTATTAAAAAAAAATTATTTATTCATTTTTTAATTAGATTTTTTATTAATTAGATTTAGTAATTCTAAAATTTTAAATAACTTTGACATTTAATTTTATTAAATACATTATAAATTTGAAAATCTACTTAATAAAAATGTCTTTATTTTATAATTTTATTTTACATTTTAAATTTTATAAGCAATTTAAAAAAAGTTAATAGAAGATATTTATCATATTACTTTAAGTTTTATCCATTGGTACTAATTTTTTTTTTAAATAGTTAATATTTTTATATTGTTTATCTTTATTTAAAAAAAATTTAACATGTAGGTTATATTTTTTATTTATTTTTAAAATTTTAGGTCTATAAAAATTTATAATATTAAAGTATTAAAAATAAGATTATAATATGAAAATAAGAAATTATTATAAATAAAGAAATCATTATAAATAAAAATTATCAATAAATATACTTAACAAATTTTGTTTTATTTTTAAAAATTTAATTATTAGTTATTCAAAAAAATTATTTATTCATTTTTTATTAGATTTTTTATTAATTAGATTTAATAATTCTAAAATTTTAAATAACTTTGACATTTAATTTTATTAAATACATTATAAATTTGAAAATCTACTTAATAAAAAATGTCTTTATTTTATAATTTTATTTTTTACATTTTAAATTTTATAAAACTTAATTTAAAAAAAAAAGTTAATAGAAGATATTATCACTATTACTTTAAATTTTATCCATTGGTACTAATTTTTTTTAAATAGTTAATATTTTTATATTATTGTTTATCTTTATTTAAAAAATTTAACATGTGGGTTATATTTTTTATTTATTTTTAAAATTTTAGGTCTATAAAAATTTATAATATTAAAGTATTAAAAATAAGATTATAATGAAAATAAAAATTATTATAAATAAATCATTATAAATAAAATTATCAATAAGCCTCTTAACAAATTTTGTTTATTTTTTAAATTTATTATTGATTTATTCAAAAAAATTTATTTATTCATTTTTAATTAAATTTTTATTAATTAGATTTAATAATTCCTAAAATTTTAAATAACTTTGACATTTAATTTTATTAAATACATTATAAAATTTGAAAATCTACTTAATAAATGTCTTTATTTTATAATTTTATTTTACATTTTAGAGAATTTTTATAAACTTAATTTAAAAAAGTTAATAGAAGATATTATCACTATTACTTTAAATTTTATCCATTGGTACTAATTTTTTTTAAATAGTTAATATTTTATATTATTGTTTATCTTTATTTAAAAAATTTAACATATGGAGTTATATTTTATTTATTTTAAAATTTTAGGTCTATAAAATTTATAATATTAAAGTATTAAAAATAAGATTATAATATGAAAATAAGAAATTATTATAAATAAGAAATCATTATAAATAAAAATTATCAATAAATATACTTAACAAATTTTGTTTATTTTTTAAAATTTAATTATTGATTTATTCAAAAAAAATTATTTATTCATTTTTTAATTAGATTTTTTATTAATTAGATTTAATAATTCTAAAATTTTAAATAACTTTGACATTTAATTTTATTAAATACATTATAAATTTGAAAATCTACTTAATAAAAATGTCTTTATTTTTATAATTTTATTTTTTACATTTTTAAATTTTTATAAACTTAATTTAAAAAAAAAAGTTAATAGAAGATATTATCACTATTACTTTAAATTTTATCCATTGGTACTAATTTTTTTTAAATAGTTAATATTTTTATATTGTTTATCTTTATTTAAAAAAATTTAACATGTAGGTTATATTTTTATTTATTTTAAAATTTTAGGTTCTATAAAATTTATAATATTAAAGTATTAAAAATAAGATTATAATATGAAAATAAGAAATTATTATAAATAAGAAATCATTATAAATAAAAATTATCATGGTACTTGCTATCTGCAACTTCTTACATTCACATAAATAATTTTGCCCACTAGTGTGCATGCAGGAGCTGTACTAATGGCTTAATTTCTGCATGCGTAGGTCAGACTGTCAGAGTTGTACGCGTTGTTACTAGTCATTCATGAATTCATTCACTCTCCTTCATGTTTCAATGCGTTTCCTGAGTTTAATTCGAGTCAAATTAATTCATTTTTTTAAAATTATCTAACTAATCTTTTTTCTTAAATAATCATCAAACTAATCTCTTTTATTTTTTAAAATTGTATTTCAACTGAGATTTTAAAAATTGACTTTAGAACCATATTTACTGAGTATAATTTTAAAAAATTAATCTTAAAATTATAATTAATAAATATGATTTTAAAATTAATCACCAAAATCAAAATTGTGAATACAGTTTTAATTTAATAGATATTTTAAAAGTACATAATCATATAATTTTTTTTTAAAACGAATTACTTTGACACTAAACTCTGGTTTCCATCTCTTCCTTTTAAACCCCATCTACCCCCATATCCTTCCCTATTAAATTATTAATATAATCATGCCCATGTACTTCTCCTCCACCTCCATTTAGTGATAATGACTGAAATCTACGGCTGTAACACCTCCATTTAGTGATAATTACTGAATCTACGGCTGTAACATTAATTAGTAAGAGTTCGAATATTCTCTTTAAGATTTATCTTAAAAACATAATAATTTATTAAAGTTATTTAAAAATTTTAAAGCATTAAAAACATTTTAAATATCTAGAATCTTAGTTTTCTTAAAAAAAAAGTAATTGTAAGATTAGAAGTTTAAATTCTAATAAGATTAAATTTGATAATAATAAAGATAAAATATGGTTATTTTAGTCACATGTGATGGTTTATTGAAGATGATCTCAATTTCATCACATGTAAGAATTGACTATTAATATTGGATAATGAATTGTATCATTAATTTTT
Source organism: Tetrastigma voinierianum (assembly GCA_016808115.1). Classification (NCBI taxonomy): domain Eukaryota; kingdom Viridiplantae; phylum Streptophyta; class Magnoliopsida; order Vitales; family Vitaceae; genus Tetrastigma; species Tetrastigma voinierianum. Next base: position 61,882 of record JAEQBH010001534.1, read on the forward strand.
TTTTCATTCAAGATTCCACTCTACGAACTATAAACTAGTAATGAGTTGTATCCTCATTTTAATTTCCTTTCCTTTCAAAGATTACATTGTTGATCATTTATTTTTTTTAATAATTTAAATATAAGATGATTGCAATCTTTATTTTTTGTGGCATTAAAAATATGTATGGAGGTGGAGATTGATGGATAAAGTTGAAAGCATCGGTTTATGTGGGGGAATTGTCTATGGTTGAATAAAATATTAATCTTTTAGATATTGTTGAAAAAAACTCGTCTTAGAAAAAATTCTAAACCAAAAAATTTTAAAAAAAATACAAAAAGGGTGAAGAATTATTCCTTGATATGAGGGCATGTCCAAGGTACCATGCATGCCAAATGTTGGGTGCCTTCGACTAGCAGTGGAGCCAGAAAATGGTTCGAGAAGGTCAACATTGAGGAATTTACTTCAGGGTCATTATTGAATTCAAAAGTTTTTTAGTTTTTTTTTATTTTTTTTTATCGGATAATGAGATGTCTTAAGCAGATAGATACACACATGATAACGCCTTTAAACATTATAGTTTAATAATGTTAGGCCTAGTTTTTACATTCAAATGTCACAAAGTCAGTATTATAACACTGCTATGTTAAAATTGTAATGTTCTTGGCAATAAATAGATTTTTTGTTGTGGGCATCATTAACAAAAAAAAAAAAAAAATGCAAGGAAAATAAAGGGGACACACAAAATCGTTAACGTACACACCTACTCTATGAGACCACACCCAAACAATGAACATTCCACTATGATTCAATCGATTACAAATACAATCTCGGACTTACATGCTCAAATACTTTTATGCAGCGTTGTTATGAAAAATCTTTGAAGTAGTCTTATTCGATTAGGCTTTTCAGGTTGTTCTCCCGAACAATTGACCTCAAAAACACATTTAAAAAACATAAAGAAGGGCAACCATAAAGACTTCTTCTCAAGTTTATCTTCACAATACCATTCATAACGACATCTCTCTCCACTAAGGCAATGTTAACCATACACCTCCAAAAACATACATGAGTCACATTCCCAATTCAATGTATAGATTTCCGTCCATGAATCATGCCTAATGGATATAAAAAATGATCCTTAAGAATTCTTCCCAATCCAACCCACACAAGTCATCCATTTCATATACAAAACTCAATCAATAAAAACATGTCAAAAGTAGTTCTAAAAGAATCCTCAAGTTCTTCAACAATAATCAATTCCATAGTAATCAATCCTTAAGTAAACTTTCCAAATTATTTATTAGCTAAAGATCGTTTGCCCTAACAAGTGATAATTACTAAAATATACTATTGTAACATGAGAAATAGTTCAAATACTCTCTCTAAGATTTATCTTAAAAACATAATAATTTATTAAAGTTATTTAAAAAAATTAAATATCTCAAATCTTAATTTTTCTTTAAAAACAAGTATAAGAACATCATATAAGTACTAATTTTCTATATCATATAGAGATAAATTATTTATCAAAAAAATGATAAACAATTAATCTTTCAATAAAAAAAAAAGAAAGTTAAAAGATTAGAAGTTTTAAATTCTAATAAGATTAAATTTGATAATAATAAAAATTAAAATAAATAAATATCATTGAATTTTATTTTATTTATATATTTTTAAAATTTAAAATTTATTTTTAATTTCAATAATATAAAATAGATTAATAATACAAAATTAGATATTTACAAAGTTGCTTATTTTTGATAAATACGAAGTTATTTATTTGACATTGATTCAACTATTCATCTGACCATTTAATCATAAACCAATAATCTTTTCAATTATAAAATTGCAAATGAGTAATTTGTCTCCAATGATGGGTTTTTAGAAATATTAATTTTCAGCATTTCTTCACAATTCATTGAATAATTTTACAAATCATATTTGATGATCTGTTTTTAATTTTTGATTTTTAAATTTGGTAACAGAAATTTCAAAATAAACATGTTGATTTTTTTTTATTTCTAAATTTGAAAAATTAAACTACAAAATTATCTTATCACCAACTCACCATCATTTTGTGTTATTATCTATTAAAATAACAATACATGAGTTCCACTTATAGGAATAAGAATTTGAGGGAAAATGTAAGGTGAGTTCCACTCATAGGAATAAAAAATTTGAGGGGAAATGTAAGAGAAATAAATAAAAAATTTGAAGGAAAGAAAATAGGAAGAAAAAGTAAAAAGAAAAAAAATTGGGAATCTTATGTTATAGATAACTTATTTTATTTAAAAAATCATAAATAAAATATGGGTATCCAAAAGGAGGTGAGAGCATCTTCAGTAGTGGAGCAAAAAGCTAAATATAAATGCTAAATTAAAAAAAAACCCAACTCGAGTAGTGGAACAATAATGAGAGCAAAAGTATTGCAAGTGAATAGTTTCTAGTAATATTTGCTTGCAATAAGTATTTGAAGGATGGAAAATTTCATTTTACCCTCAACTACAAAATTTTTAGTATATGGAGTGATATAAATGAATGAAGGGTACTTGATGTAATTATTAAGGAAGAGAAAGTGTAAAATTGGAATAGGTTTAAGATAGATAAAACTTTATATCTACAAGTAAAGCTTTTATTAAATCTCCGAAAAATGAAGCTTTTGGGAGTAAAAATATGAAACTTTGGAATCTTGATTTTTAGATGACGATCGGAGATGCTATGAGCTCATTTCAAAAGTAATTAAAAAGTTGTGCAAAACATGTGAGGTGAGATTTCTTTTCCTAAAATACCCTCATGCCCACCTCACACTTTATCCCATAGAAAAACTAACATGTTGATCAAAATATCCAAGATGCACCAAACCCCTTCTTTTATTCATCAAGAAATCTAGCCGTGGATCGTCGGAAATCTATTAAATTTTATCACTTATATTAAATTTATTCTCTTGGAAGTAATGTTTTGAACTTTTTTTAATTGTTTTAATTTCTTTTATACTTTTCATTAAAAAAATTAGGAAGACAATTTTTCAAATTTTTCTTTAGTATTTGTTGAAAACTAAACAAAAACTTATAAACACGTTACTCGCATTTTTTCAGTGTGTTTGTTTAACAGGTAATGTAGAAAATGATCTTAAATTGTTTCAATATATTTATATTTATTTATTTTAATTTTTAAAATAATTTATTAAAAATTTTTTATCAAGTTTTTAAATAACAATTAAATATTTTTACTATTCAATATCTAAATTTTATTATTTATGGGATGATATTTAATAAAAAGAATGAAATTAGGAATATTTAGATATTTTGGGGGTAATATTTGAATAAAAGATGAAATTAAATGATGAGTATTTAGATATTTTGGAGATAATTTATCTTAAACTGTTGGGTAACGTTTTTAGTGGTAAATGACTAAAAGATAAAATTAAATGAGGGTATTTCTGTATTTTGGCAAAAAAATATACGTTCAGCTTGATTTTTGTTTGGATTTAGTGTGAGGTGACCATGAGGGTATTTTAGGAAGAAAAATGTCATCTCATACGTGGTGCAGCAAATTTTGATTACTTTTGAAATGAGCCCTTGGATATCAATCTCTTATTTATTATTATCTAAATAAAACCAAATAAGTTACCCATAATATAAGATTCCCAAAAATTTGAAGGAAAGAAAAATAAGATAAAAATTTAATATATTATATTTATTTGCTATCATTTTAACTCATCAATATAAAGTAAAACAATATCAAAATTTGTAAGTTTTAATTAATTTTATTTATACTTATTTTTTAAGATTTTTATTAAACAATCAAGTATAAAAATAGTATTTATAGTATTTTCTTTCTTTATGCTTTCTGAACCAAATACGACTCTTAAAATTTCAAATTAATGATAAAACAAGATTGAGGCGTATCATAAATATGATTTTTTTTTTTATATAAAAATTCATTGCTAATCATTTAAATTTTTTCGCAACTAACTAAGACGCTTTTATTTTAATTTCTCATTAAAATATACAAGCATCCTATCCTATTTAATTTCCTTAAATTTAGTTAGTTATAAAGTTCGTACTAAAAAAACACAAGGGTATGTTTAGAATTTATAAAAATTTTAAATGAAAAAATGGAGAGAAAAAGTAAAAAAAAAAAAAAAGTAAAATAGAGTTAATTTTGGTACATCATTTTATTTATTATTTTAAACTTTTTTTTATTTATAGATAACTTTAAAATATAAGATTTTAAATAAATTGAACACTATTTAATTTTGTAATTTTTTAAGAAAATCATTTATAAATATTTTTATTATTATTTTCAATAATAAAAATGACCAAAAGCTTCAAAGTTCAACACGCCTTTTGAATCCCCATAATTAAAACTATTGAGGTTGTGGAGCCCTTGCACGTGGAGGTCTGAAAAAGGCTTCATTATTACTGCCAATGTCCGTAAATGAAAACTGATGTAACATCGATAAAGTAGAAAAAGGTCAAAACATGAAACATGATGTGACCTGTCATTTTAAAAAAGATGGAGACACATAATTCGAGGAATGTGCTTCAAAATTTATTTCCCTTTCATCGTCTTCGTTGAAGATAAAATGACTGGGCCATAATTTATTGAAAGTCTTAATAATGAAAACCACAGTGGAGGGAAAAGACCAGGAAGAGAATGGACGACCAAAAAGGGAAGGAGGGACAAAGGACTCCGTAATCAAAGTGAAAGATAGAGTGCTAAAACTAGATGAGAAAAGCAAACTGGAGAGAGGATAGAAACGATGTGCTTGGATATGACGCTGAATGTGAAGGGTAGTTAATCAAACTATGAACTATGAAGACAGATGGGTTTTTTTTCTTTTTTTGGGGGGAGATGATAACAGATCATAAAATGAGGAAAGTAGGAAGAGAGGGAAGGAAATGAAGGCAGCAGAGTTGAAGGAAACACAGGTGAATCTGAGTGAAGTTAGGAGAGGATGATGAAATGGAAAGGTGTAGAGAGTTGGCACGTAATGTCTTAATTTCTGCATGCTCAGGTGAAACTGTCACAGTTGTACATGTTGTTACTACTCATTCATGAATGCATTCACTCTCCTTCAATGCGTTTCATCTCCTCCTTTTAAGTTATTCATACAACAACCATGGTCCATGCCCACTTTCCCCTCATCCCCCTCCATCTCCATTTAGTGATAATTACTGAAATATACAACTATAACATTAACTAGTAAGAGTTCGAATATTCTCTTTAAGATTTATCTTTAAAACATGATAATTTATTAAAGTTATTTAAAAAAATTGAATCATTAAAATCATTTTAAATATCTCAAATCTTAATTTTTCTTAAAAAAAGTTATTATAAGATTAGAAGTTTAAAATTTTAATAAGATTAAATTTTATAATAATAAAAGATAAAATATGGTTATTTTAGTGATGACATATGATGGTTTATTGAAGATGATCTTAATTTCATGTTGCAGGTGGGGACTTAAAAAAAGTAATTATAAGATTAGAAGTTTAAAATTTTAATAAGATTAAATTTTATAATAATAAAGATAAAATATGGTTATTTTAGTCACATATGATGGTTTATTGAAGATGATCTTAATTTCATGTTCGAGGTGGGGATTGGAGTTGGAGAAATTCAAAAGCATGTACCACATGGATAAAGTTGAAAGCGTCTATAAAATACGTGGTTGATGAGGAGGAATTCTCGATGATTGAATAAAATATGAATGTTTTAGACATTGTTAAGAAAAAAATGTCTTAGAAAAAAATCTAAACCAAAAAACTCAAAAAAAAAAAAAAAACACAAAAAGGGTGAAGTTCCTTGATCAAAGGGCATGTCTAAGGTAGCACATGCTTTTGCTAGATGTTGGGTGCCTTCCACTTGCGGTGGAGCAGAAAATGGTTTGAGAGGGCCAATTTAGGGGCACTACTAATTCGAAAGCATTAAAGTTTAGTGAAGTTGAGTCTATTTTTTATATTCAAATGTCACAACGGTATTATAATACTGCTTTGTGATACTTGTAGCGATGTTGGTAATAAATTGATTTTTTGTTGTCAGCATCGCCAAAAATAATTGCAAAGAAAATAGAAGGGACACACGAAATTGTTAACGTAGTTGGATGCATACACCTACTTTGTGAGGCTGCGTCCAGACATTGAATGTTTTACTATGATTCAATCGATTACAAATTAATACGATATTGATCTTACATACTCAAATACTTCTTTCATAACAATATCGTCGTTGTGAAAAATCTTGCTCAAAATACTTTAGGTTTGTTCTCTCAAATAATTCACCTCAAAAACACAGTTAAAAAAACATAAAAGAAGGGCAACCATGAAAGACTTATTCTCCAAGTTTATTTTCACAGTGCACCATTCATAACAAAGTCTCTCAGTAAGGCAATGTTAACCATACACCTTCCAAAAAAATACATGAGTCACATTCCCAATTCAATGTATAGATTACCATCCATGAATCATGCATAATGGATATAAAAAATTATCCTTAAGAATTCTCCCCAATTCAGCCCACACAAGTCATCCGTTTCATATACAAAAGTACAAAACTCAATCAATAAAAACATGTCAAAAGTAGTTCCAAAAGAATCCTCAAGTTCTTCAATAATAATCAATTCCCATAGTAATCAACAAGTAAAAACTTCCAAATTATTTATTAGCTAAATATTGTTTGCCCTAACAAGTGATAATTACTAAAATATACTATTGTAACATGAGTAATAGTTCAAATACTCTCTCTAAGATTTATCTTAAAAACATAATAATTTATTAAAGTTTTTTAAAAAAATTAAATATCCCAAATCTTAATTTTCTTTAAAAACAAGTAACTATAATTAAGACATCATATAAGTACTACTTTTCTACATCATATAGAGAGAGAAATTATTTATCAAAAAAATGATAAACAATTAATCTGGCAAAATAAAAAAAAGAAAGTTAAAAAGATTAAAGTTTTAAATTCACAATAAGATTAATTTGATAATAATAAAAATTAAAATAAATAAATATCTATGAATTCCTATTTTATTTATATATTTTTTTAATTTAGGAATTAGATATTGCAAACTACTTTTATTTTATTTTTATAAATACGAAGTTACTTATTTGACATTGAAGTCAGCTATTCATCCTGACCATTTTACTCAAAAACCAATAATCTTTTCAATTATAAAATTGTAAACGAAAAATTTGTCTCCAATGATTGGTTTTTAGAAACATTGATTTTCAGCATTTCTTCACAATTCATTAAATAATTTTACAAATCCCATGTTGAAGTGATCTGTTTGGACTTTTTACTTTTTGGTTTAGAGATTTAGTAACAGAAATTTCAAAACAAACATGTTGATTTTTTTTTTCTAAATTTTAAAAATTAAACTACAAAATTATCTTATCACCAACTCACCATCATTTTATGTTATTATCTATTAAAATAACAATATATGAGTTCCACTTATAGGAATAAGAATTTGAGGGAAAATGTAAGAGAAAGAAATAAAAAATTTGAGGGAAAGAAAATAAGAAGAAAAAATAAAAAGAAAAAAAATTGAAGGAAAGAAAAAATAGAGTAAATTTTAATATATTATTTTTATTTACTATCATTTTAACTCATCAATATAAAGATTAAACAATATAAAAATTTGTAAATTTTTAATTAATTTTATTTATACTTGATTTTCTTATAGATTTTTCATTAAACAATCAAGTATAAAAAATAATTTGTATGATATTTTTTCTTTCTTTAATACTTTCCTGTCAAAAAAAAAAAAACTTTATGAACCAAACACAACTCTTAAAATTTCAAATTAATGATAAAATAAGATTAAGGTGTATCATAAATATGAATTTTTTTTTTATAGAAAATTCATCGCTAATCATTTAAAAACTTTTTTCCAACTATAACTAAGACCCTTTTATTTTTAATTTCTCATTAAAAAATATACAAGCATCCTATCCTATTTTAATTTCCCTTAGAATTTAGGTATAAGAAGTTCATACTAAAAAAAACACAAGGGTATGTTTGGTATTTATAAAAATTTGAAATGAAAAATTGGAGAGAAGAAAATAGAGTTAATTTTGGTACATCATTTTTATTTATTATTTTAAACTTATTTTATTTATATTAGATAACTTTAAAATATAAGATTTTAAATAAATCGATCCAATATTTAATTTTGTAAGATTTTTAAGAAAATCATTTATAAATATTTTTATTATTTTCAACCAAAACAATAAAAGCTTCAAGTTCAACATGCTTAACACGAATCCAATTATTGAGGTTGTGGAGCCTTGTATGTGGAGGTCTGAAAAGGGCTTCCATTGTTAATGCCGATAAGTGAAAACAGCTGTGGCTTTGATGAAAGTAGAAAAGGTGGAAATATGAAAATGATGTGACCTGTCATTGTGCATGGAAAATATAAAAGATGGAGACACATAATTCGAGGCATGTGCTCCAAAATTTATTTCACTTTCATCCTCTTCTTTGAAGATAAAATTACTTGGCCATAATTTATTATACGTCTTAATAATGAAAACCACGGGAGAAGGGAAAGAGAGGGAAGAGAGAATGGACGACCAAAAAAAAAGGGGGACAAAAGTTCTCCGTAATCAAAAGTGAAAGATAGAGAGTCTAACGGGAACTAGATGAGAAAAGCAAACTGGAGAGAGGATAGAAATGATGTGTTTGGATATGGCGCTGAATGTGAAGGGTAGTTAGCCAAACTATGGACTATGAAGACAGATGGGATTTTTTTTTTTTTTTTTTTTGGGGAGATGATAACAGATCATAAAATACGAGGAAAGTAGGAAGAGAGGGAAGGAAATGAAGGCAGCAGAGTTGAAGGAAACACAGGCTGAATCTGAGTGAAGTTAGAGACGGATGATGGGGAAATGGGAAAGATTGCCAAAACCAGAACTTAGTGATGAGTAGATTACCAAACTCAGATTGAGACAGGATTTTGTTTTAATTTTTTGTCTTTTTGTGGTTTGTTGGGAAAGCAGAGGAAGAAGAGAAGGGAAGGAAGCAAAGCAGGAATAAGAAGAAAGTAAAAGAAGAGAGAGAGCAAGAAATGGAAAGGAGATGAGAGTATTTGTTCCAATGGACAATGGAGGGATGGCGATCAGAGTAGGACAATGGAATTGGGGGGGTTTTGTTGGAAAAAGAGTTGAGGAAATGAAAGTAAAGAAGGAAATGAAAGGGAGCAGAGTTTGTGTTCTAAACAGAGATCGAGGTAATGAATGAAACAGAGGTGAAACAGAGTGAAGAGATAAGGAATGCTTGTAATTTGATTCGGTCAGATAAAATGAGAACCAGGAAGGAAGGGAAGTGTTGGGAAAGCAAAAACGAATTAAAGCCTGAATAATGTGAACACTGAAGAGAATATTGATTTATGATTATTTGAGCTGAATGTGACTAATTAATAAAAGCTGGATGGAAGACCTGCCTAATTATTAGCTTACATTCACATGAATATTTGGGCAAATTATGTTTTAGGTACCCAAGGGGAAAGAAATTGACAAATGAGGGCCCAAGGAAAAACAATCCAACAAAAAAGTATCTTTATGAATTATATAATCTTTAATATAAAAATATATTTATTTATAATAACTAATAATCTATTCAGTAAATAAATATTAATATTTATAATTTTATTTTTATAAAAAATAGTTCATATCCATTGTTTTTTACTAAAATTTGTATTGACTAAAATTTTTAGATTCACGATATTTTACATTTATTATTGCTGAATCTATTTTATATTTAAAATTTTTATGTAAAAAATTAAACATAAATTTTTTAAAATAAAAATACTATTACATGCAAATTAAAAATTACGTAAAAATAGCGACGCATCCAATATTTAAAAGTATAATTAAATGTTAATATCGATTTTTTTATATAGATAAGCAGCTTGAACAATGCATGCTAGCTAGGACTTGAATACTCCCGAGTCAAGCCTGCCTTTAGTATATACTCTTATTTAAACGTTAAGCCATTTATCATGTGCATTAGATATAATAGATAAATGTTAATATATACTTAAAACTATTTTTTATTTTTTAAATAAAAATAATATGAAAAACTATTAATATAAATTTCATTTAATTCAATAAAAAAACTATGAATGATAATTTTTGAGAGTATTTAATTTAAAAATATTTAAGAAATTACAAGAATTATAAATTAAAACTATTTATGTTAATGTATTTTAAATTAATAATAAAAAATTTATTTTATAATTGTATTTTAAACATTGATATCATTATTATATATTATAGTAATTTTAGATATTAATGTTATTTACATATAAATAAAATAATGTTAGTATTTACTAAGCAGATAATTTAAAAAGAGTGTGAATAGTATTTTTTATTTTTATTTTTCAAAAAATAATGTTAAAATTCTATAAGAATATAAAAAATATAAAATATATTCAAAATATGAAAATTATAAATATAAAGATATTATGAATATAAGAAAATAAATTTTATATGCAATATTAATAAAATTTTAAAGATTCAGTTATTTATTATATTGTTAATTATTATAGATAGATTATTAATTATTATAGATGAATGTATTTTTATATTAAAAACTAATATATTTTGATGTATTAACATTTTTTCATAGTATTTTATAAAAAATCTAAAAATATTTTTACCTAGATATTAATATTTATAGTGTACTTTTAAAATCGATTTCGTTATTTTTGGAGTTATATTTAACTAGTGTGAATAGTATTTTATTTTTCAAAATTTTATATTTAATATTCTATAAAAAATTTAAAATATAAGAAATATATTCAAAATGAAAATTATAAATATAAAATATTATGAATATTTTAAAAAAGAAAATCAAATTTACAAAACATTAATGTTTATTTATTTAATAGATGATTAATTATTATAAATAAATATATTTTCATATTAAAATTAATTTATTTTAATATATTAATTACAAATAATACTAAAATGAGATTTAAATTAAAAAATTAAAAGTAAAAAAAAATGGCGTGGGTGCGTTGGATGGGAGGCTCAGGCTGGGGTGGGTGGGGTCCGCGTTAGTTGGGTGGGTGGAGGAGGGGGGCAGGTAGGGAGGGGCTTTTTGGGAATGAGTGTTTGACCACTTTTTGAGTACCCTTTTTGTGAAATAAAATTCTCAAAGTTACCTTTTTTTGAAATACAATTCCCAAAGTTACCTTTTTGTTGGATTCTTTTTATTTAGGCCCTCAATTTTTAATTTCTTTATCCTTTGAGTACCTAAAACATAATTTACCTTAAATATTTTTGCCGGAGCTGTACGTAATGACTTAATTTCTGTATACATACGTCAGACTGTCAGAGTTGTACGTGTGGTTAGTATTCATGAATAAAGAATACATTCACTCTTCTTCAATGCGTCTCCATCTCGTCCTTTTAACCCCTCCCCCACCACCATCAACCCACTTTCCTTTCCCTATTAATACAACCATCCATATATGTTCGATTCTCTCCTCCATTCCTCCATAGCCTGTCTCCTTCAATCTCCATTAATGAGTCCCACTACAAACCAAGCCTCCTAAAATTACCATAGCAAAGAGAATCTATAAGAACAATATTAATTAGTCATTTATTGAAAATGATCTTAATTTAATCACATACATTTATAAAAAAATCCATAATTAATTATATCATTCATTTAATTTTCATTCAAGATTTACTCTAAGAACTATAGAGTAATAATAGGTTGTATCATCGTTTGTTTTAATTTTAACTCCTTTTAAAGATTCAATTGTTGATCCTTTGTTATTTATTTTAATAATTTAAAAAAATTATTATCCTCTTTTTTTTTTTTTTTTTTACATGGATGTTTTGAACAAAAACATTAAAAGTTGCTAATTGAATATTCTTTATAAAACGATAATTTTGAACCAAACTCTGAGGGCTAACATTATATTTACTTCAAGAGCATTATTGAATTCAAGCATTTAGTTTGCGAGTCGTAATTATTGAAATCTACAATTATTTTTAAATATTTTTTTCATTTTTATTAACCAAAAACAACCAAAATGGTCACGAGTTATTAAGTTGTTGGGGAGCCCAGGCATCTGCACTCTGCAGGTTTGAAAAGGGCTTCATTATTAACGTGAGTAAGTGGAAAACAGCAGTTGCGTTGGAACTTGGAAGTGAAAAAAATAGAGAAAGGTGAAAATATGAAACATGATGTGACCTGTGAATGGAAAGTATAAAAGTTTGGAGACTCCAGGAATGTGGACACGAAATTTATTTCTCATCTTCGTTGACTATAAAATACTTGGCCATAATTTATGGGGAAAGATGAAAAACCTTGTCATATTTTTTCAAATTTCTCATTTACACTCAAATATTTATCTATATTCATAAACAAATATTATAAGATTAAAAACAAAATAATTTTACATTACCACTAGTGCATTATTATAAAAAATTACCTTACAGGTAAAAAGTAATGATTATAAAAAATTAACCCCTAGCTTATCCTAAAAGTACAATTTATCCTAAAAGTACATCTTCTTCGTTTATTCTTCTTCTACCTCCTAATCATGACGATATTCATCTGGTTGTTCTTTCTCTGTTACATCATCATCTTAGTCTTCTTTTTCTTTCTCATTACTCATAACTTTCATCAATCCTTCTTTTCTTCCTCATTTCTTTGTTATCAAATCATCAAATATTAATCCTAATAACACCTAACACGATACAAATATTAAAGTTTTTCAGTTGATAATGATATAGAACAGTTCTTTGAGATGGAGTCAGCATCAGTGACTACACAGCATGTGAACTAAGCATTTCTAGTTTAGTGATAATTCATGAAATCTACAATTATTTTTAAATACTTTTGGGTTAAGAAATAAAAAGTACGTTTTATATAAAAACCTCGTTCTTAACCCAGTATTTTTTCCTTTTCATTAACCCAAAAAAAACCAAAACCGTAACTTACACAGATCCTCATTCTGCAGGTCTGAAAAGGCTCCATTATTAATGTCAGAAACCAGCTGTGGCATTGAAAGTGAGAATAAGGTCAAAATATGAAACATGATGTGACCAGTGTGGAGACACATAATTCGAGGCTTGTGCCTACCAAAATTATTGTCTTCATTGACTATAAAATTACTTGGCCATAATTGATGGGGAAAGATGAAAAACCTTCTCCATATTTTCCATTTCTCTTGACACTCAAGCTTTTATCTAAAAAAGATCACGATACTTATCTCCGTAATTGGAAATTATGATTCAGGGTCTTATAGACCCTCTTCATTTAACAAAGAGAGGAAAGCATCAAATTTGACCCAGGATATCTAATATAATTAAAATCAAAAAGACACTAATAATTAAAAAATATCAAAACTACCCTTGCCACCTCTCACGTGAGGATGAAAATATATCGAGTTTTTCGACGGATATATAGTAATTAGATTTTACGGATATATCGGATATATAGGAGATATATGGATGAATATTTTTCACGTGAATATCGATATATCGAATTAAGCCCATTTGGCCAATCGATCAGTAGCTGTTGGATCAGTGTTCAATTTGAATCTAGTCGTTTAAATATATCGTCGATATATCAAGATATATCTCGGAGTATATCTTGATATATCTCAGATATTTAACGATATATCTCGGATATTTTCTTGAAAAAATTAAAGTAGCAGGCGTGTCTGCATTATGCGATATTTCAGCGATATATCGGTCAGCCGTGCTCTCGGTGATATATCGGCGATATATCGATGCATCTCAGATATGCGTGTAGCCGAGCATTCTGCGAATCTTCGGATATATCGAGAGATATATCGACGGATATATCGGATATTTTAAATCCTTCGCTTATTTGCTGGCACTTCTCTCGAACCCAATCAGGTACCCACGCTCACACAACTACACCCGGCTTCTTTTTATTTTATTTTTGCTTTTGTTTTTTGATTTTATTATTTAATTAGTCTTCAAAGTTTCTCCTTTTTATTATATTTTCATATAAATCACCCTCCATTTCATCTTTTAAATAATTAAATTTTATAATTTTTAACTTATGTTATAAAATAATATCTTATTTTCAATTATTTCAAAATATACTTAACAAGTCTAAAAAAGGCTTCCATTATTAATGCCAATTATGCCATTGGCATTAAAAAAAAGTAGAAAAATGTAGAAATATGAAACATGATGCGAGATGTCCACGAAAAATACAAAATGATGGGAACACATAATTTGAGGAATGTGGCTGCGAATTTATTTCCCTTTCATTATCTTCGTAGACTATAAAATTACTAGGTCATAATTTATTATGTCTTAACAAATTCACTTGAATTAATTCAACTAGTTTATATAATTTATATGGGGGGATTTTGTTATGATTCAATAATATGGTGCATTCATATTTAGGATTTCATTTCATACATAATAGTTTTTTTATCTCATTTTCGTTTAAAAGCAAACACAAAAACAATTTGCAAATATATTCTCTTTTCAATTTTATTTTATTTGACTTCTATTTTTAAAAATAAATTTAGTGATGAAAAATTATAATCAATTCCACTCGCATCTTTTTAGTTCTTGAATCAACCATGGGAAATACTAGAAGTCAAAGTAAATTCAATTTTTTGAAAGAATTACATGAATAGTAGTCATGGTTTAAAATAATCATTTCCAAATATGAAAACTACATTCACCGAATATTGTTTTAAAAATTAACATTAAAATATTCATCCCAATGGTAGAATATTCAACATTTAATAGACATGATATAGGAAGAGTAAAGATTCGAGTCTCATAGGAATAATTTATTACACTATGACTAAAGTATTTAGTTATCAAAAAAACATTAAAATCTCATTCATCAACTTCAAAAGTATTCAAGATGTTTATAATTTCAATTTAGATAAAGTAATTTTTATATGAAAATTGTTTTGCAGGAAAGATTGTATCTTTTGAAAAAATTAAAACAAAAAAAGACATGATATTGGTGTTATTTTGTTTTATATGCAATCCTACATAAGTTAAAAAGTTAGTTTTGCTTTTACCTCATAATCGATAAAATGGTTTTCCCTTTTTTGTAATATTCATACCTTTCCCCTTCTCTATTTTGAGTGTTTGCAGTATTGCCTAAATTGCTTGGATATTTACTTTTTGGCCAAATTTCTAAGAAAATTGATTTGTTACTCAAAGTTTGTAATTCTCTTGGATTAGTGAAAGTTTTTTTTACTATGCTCGAGAACGTAAGTATTTATATCAACCTCATTAAATTTCTTGTGTTCTTTTTTTTTTTTTCACCTTTAGTTATTTTATTTGTTGCATTACTTGGTGTATTGGCATAACAATTGATATTAAAGCTTTAAGTTCTTTTATAATTATGCTCTATTTTATTTCTTCCCGATCTTCCACATTAAAACTTGAACTATTGTTAGTTGAAATCTTTTCAAGGGAAGTTATAAGTATGCTTTGCAGGGTGTAGTATGATTTTCCCCCATCAAAAATTTGTTCTTTAACCGTTGACAATTGAAATCTGTTTAGGAGAAGCTTTATTGTTTGGAATATCTATAGAACTTCCGTCTAAAGAGATTGGTATTTTGACACCATTTGAACAAATCCAGCATTTCCTATGAACTTTTGTTCTGTTTAAGGAGACTGGTTTAAGTGAGACTATAGTGGTCAATTTAATATTTCCTAAGAATTGGCCTTGTATTCGTATACGCAGTTGTGTGAAAATATGGCATAATTTGAGTTAAAAACAACAATCATAAATGCAAAAGTAGAGCTTTAAAAAATTGATGGTCGGAATGATATTATGAAGGATGCACTCTATATGTTAGATTTGGATCCCATTTTGAAAGAAACAAGTCAGATATTACCCGTGAGAGTGAATAGAAAAGAGTCAACATAAAACTTATGGATTGACTTTTTTAGAAAAAAGTACAAAAGTATATATAAAAAATATGCTTTTCTAAAATATATACAAAAACTTGTGGGTTGACTTTTGTTCGTGAGTCAATATCGAGTTGTTATAAAATATAAATACAAACACTAAAAAATACAAATTAGATTAACTTTTGTATTTGTTAAATAGTTGATATTAGTTTCACAAAAAAATAAATTATAATTTAATTGATGAAAATTTTATAATAATGAATTGTTAACCCGCTGAAGTAATTATATATGATATTTTTTAAAATTGATGACAAAATTTTTCTTGCATTTTCCTTATGTAATTTCCTTTAATCTTATCAATTTACTTTCTAATTTGAAATATATATATATATATATATATATATATATATATATATATATATATATATATATATATATATATATATATATATATATATATATATATATATATATATATATATAATATTTCAAATCATATAACATATTTATTTCAAATCTAATTTTTAAAAGTATTTTTAACTTCCTAAATATATTGGTTGATATTTCTTTTTCAAATCGTATAACATATTTGTTTAAAATAATTTTTAGAATAGTAATTTAATTAAAAAAAACTCAAGGAGGACTACCTCGTTTTAATTAGAAAACGACAAATCATTTTCTTATGTAAAATTTAAATCAAGAATATCATTTGAAAACAAAAGATAAAAAAAACAGGTAGTAAACATGTGCTTTAGTTAATTATTGTGTCCCAAGCTTTTAAAATAAAATCAAAAATTCAAATGTTTGAGTGCTGGTATAGAAGCAATAAATATTCAAGAGAACCCTGTTTTGGTTAGTTTGTAAAATTAATAATAGAAAATAAAATTTTATTTGTATATTATATCTCATATTTTTCTTGAATAATAAAAATAAATTAATAAATAAAAAATGCATGTCATGAAAAGTGTGCTAAAAATAATGATTTTAAATTGAAAATGCAATAGAGAAGGGAGTTTTCATGAGAACAATACTACAATATTGTAGTGCAGTAACCAGCATTATACAGAAATCTCGATAATCGTCAAATTAATTTTGTTGCAGTGCGTTCCCATTTTTACCTCATGAATCAAAGTATAAGAATGATAAATATGAAAATGGTTACATAAATCCCTTCTTAGAAATAAAGATTTTAGGTTAAAATAACATTAAAAATGAATCCGGAGCGTCGAAAACCTTAGAGTAGTCTATAGAAAAGAATTGAGAGTGTAGTGGCAAAGCAAGTAATTTGGAGAAAAACAAAAATATCGTGAGCAGTGTCTGGCAGGTTAAATACGTAAACCCCTTTTCACCCTAATTTCCTTCATTTTGTTTCACTCCACTCTCACCCCTCCATTTGAGAAACCACCAGGGATCATTGGAAGAAGAAAGGAAGGCAGAGCTAGAAGTTAAGAGGCGATTTGGGATCATAGCTTAAGATCTCATATCAACTAAAGATTGAAGTAAGGAGTTTCTCTGAATTCGACACATTATGAGATTAAGGTGTATTATATATGCCGTTTGGGTTATAAATGCTATGTATTTAAGACATGAAATCATTCTCCTTAGTCTTTTTTGCAAATAGTACATGTTTAAACAAAGTTGGGGTTGAATACCCCGGGAAATCTTTTATTGGCTTAAAAATCCTAGTACTTGAGAATGATGGATTTTCTTCTTAGATAGGTTTTTTTGAGGTTATTTCCAAATCACAGTGATTTGTGTTGAGTAGAAAAAATAAAGTGGTTATGATCTTTTGTTATTTTCCGAATTAGTTATTAAAATTGCTTCAAAATGGAATTGTGGATTTTGAGGAAGAATTGTCTGTAAATTTGGGGATTTATGAAATCATGAATTTGGGGTGATAATTGTGGACATGATATGTACTTATAGGTTTTGTTAGAATGAACATGAATGAGAGGTTCCTGAGAAGGATGCTCAATTTCTTCTTAAGAGGTTCCTAGTAAGGATGCTTAAGAAAAACTACCATGACGAGTGAGAGGTTCCTTGTATGGATGCTCAAATTATTATCAAGAGGTTCCTAGTAAGGATGCTTGAAATCTTCTTAGAAAGAGTGAGAGGTTCATGGGATGTTTAAAATATTCTTAAGAGGTTCACATTAAGGATGCTTGAGAAATACTCTTATGAAGAGTGAGAGGTTCCTTGAGGTTCTTTCATTTTTGTGACACCACACTAAATCAGGGTGGATTGTGACAGATTAACCGCGGAAGATCGTGGATGTCGGGTAACCCGACACCACACCATTTAGTCTCCTTTCCCGGGACTCGAGTTACTTGAGTCGGGGCGGAATCTCGCTGTGCAGGGAGCTACTGCCCGAAAAATAAGCACGTGCATTTCATGAAACTTGTCCAATATTATCACAGCGACCACAGGGTTCATATATAAGTAAAAATGGCCATAATAAGGCCCATTTATCCATATAAATACAATCTATATCATCAGAAGCCACAAGAGTTATTATATCACTCTTAATCTAAATATTATATTAAAACTAACATGTTCTAATATAATATACAAAACATAAGTCGAGGCCGCTTGTCAAGTAAGCTTCATGATGTTGGCCTCTAAGAACTATAGTTTGCTGCACATGTCCTATATACAGAAGGGGGTCCCATGGCGGGGTGAGCTAACGCCAGAGTAGAGATAAGTCTACGAGGTACATTCAGCCTAAATGCACATGAATGATCGGACCTTGACACACATCGACCTAGGACATGTAATCCTAGCACGAGTCTACTTCATGAATGAGGCGCGACTCATCATGCCTATGTATCAAAGTCTCATGGGCTCCATCGAAACGTGCATTTTTTTTTCTCATGAATGAAAACCATTTCCAAAGAAAGGTATTTGTGTTTACCCGTGGATAACCCTTCAATATAATTAATGGACACACTCCGATTATCTATTTTGTGGACAACCCTCCGATGTATATCAATTGGGCATACTTCGACGATTGACAGTATATGGACAACCCTCCGATATAAATAATGGACACACTCCGATAATCTATTTTGTGGACAACCCTCCGATGTATATCAATTGGGCATACTCCGACGATTGATATTGTGTGGATAACCCTCCGATATTGTAGTGGACATACTCCGATAAATAATATTGTTGGTCAACCCTCAGAAACAATTCTCTCGAATCACCTCATGCACTCCTCTTGTTCTATGGTCCCCGATGCATATGAAATCTGATAGAAGTATTTCCATTTCCTTAACTTAGTCTGACACTAGCCTGCAAACCCGTGGATCTCCATTGGACTTCGTCTAAAGTACGAGTCACAACCCATTCACCAAGGATGGTGAATGACAACGACTATCCACTCACACCCACACCATCCAATGTCCCTGATGAGTGCCTAAAACACTCATATTATACTCGCGTCGGTCTTTCATCTTTTCGTTTATTTGATAGTAATTTTATAGTTTTTGTGGCTAGACCCACGACTTGAGGTAATGCAGTTTGGATGCGAGATGCATTGGGCGAAAGAGCAGCTTTTGAAAGCGATTTTGGAGCAATGGGGATCAGGCAAGGAAGCGGTATCACGTCCGAAGCGTCAGCGTCGCGGCGTCCGCGTCGCGGCCTTACGACGTCACGGCCTTGGCGTCACGGCGTCGGGTCAGCAATCACGAGAAGTCAGCCGAGTGGAAAGCGTCGCGGCGTCGCGTCAGCGGCGTTATAACGTCAGCTGACGTCGGCTCAGTCCCGAACCACATCATTTAAAGTGCGGAATGGCGAGAAATTAAGAAGGGAAGGCGTGCGAGCGAAGACCGCGGAATTCCGGGCGGTGGCCACGGACTTAGGAAGTGCGGATTTGTATTTCTTATTTTGGATATTAGAATTATGTTTTAATACTAAACATTTTAGTCTTTTCACTTTCAGTATTTTCTAGATTTATTTCTAGGGTTATATTGAACCCTGTCATATGTTGATGGATTAAAGTTTGATCTTTTATATTATTCAGTTGTTTATCAATTTGTTACATCTGCTCTATTTCTGTAGTTCAATTATATGATAATGTCTGGCCAACATTAGCATAATCACACCGGAGATCCAGGGTCGAAGATGAGGTTTTCGGGGGATCGTGCGACGACCTTCAGTTGATTAGAGTAAATAGAGATATTCGATCGAGAAGGTGGCATTTGAAGTTAGAGCGTTTAAGCATCGCGGAATGCGAGTTGAGATGAGATATGCTCAACTCTATTCATGAATAGCGAGATATATACCTCGAGAGAGGATATCTTGTAAGTAAGATCCACCTCGCCATCGACAAAGTATAAATACATTGAATAATAATATTTTGAAGGAATAATCATTAAAAGTGACGGGGAGATATAATACCACAAATTGATACCGACAATTTATTAGAATCCATTAGTTTAGTCAAATTTCGCTATACTTAAATTCTTATAGAATCATCTATTCGGATACTATCTAAGCGAGAACCTTTGTAGTCAATCACTGCATCCCTTTTGTGGATCGATGCTCCAGGTACCACCATTCTGCTTTATATTACTTGGGGGCGACGCGTGCGCTGGCGCGCGTAGGCGTACATTTTACCTGCAGCGTTTTTCGGCTGTCGAGTTTTTGGCGCCGTTCACCGTGATTGTCAGGTTTAAATTGATATAAATTAAGCAAATAGATATTACTCACGATTTTCTTTACTTTTGTTTTGTTCTATCTTTACAAGTGCTGGTAATTTGGTTTTGTTGGTTCGTGTGTTATTGTAGTGTAGGTTTCAGTAAGTACATGCGACACCGAGATCAAACTAACCAACACCTTTTTGATCCTGAGCTAGAAAGACTTACGCACGGGGCTGCGAAGCGAGAGCGGAGCAGTTAAATCCAATAGTCATGGAAAACATTGAAGAGCAGATCTTGGCATTGAGCGGTAGAACCACAAAGCGGAAATGGGAATCACGGAATCAGCGCCCGAGGCGGGTTTATCTGGCCGGATAGTCCTTTCATGCTATTAGATGAGTTCGTATTACCTGGTATTGTTCGGACAACTATCAGGCGACCTTTATTCAAGCGAGCAATTTCGAATTGAAGTCGATCCACAGTACATATGCTTGAGGAATATCTTATTCCATGGACTACCCCATGAGAACCCGAACGTACATTTGACTAACCTCGAGTTTGCGATACTATCAATCTGACGGAGTTCTTGAAGAAGCTCTGGGTTACGGTTGTTCCACTTTCACTCGGGGATAGAGCGAATAGCGGCTAACGGTCGGCCACGGTCCATTGCACGTGGGCGATTTGGTGCAAAATTTGCGACCCGAGTTCTTCCCGGCCGAAAGTGCGCGGCGTGCGAGAGATCATGCGTATGGACAAGCCCCAGGGGAGAACCTGGCGAGAGCATGGGGCGGTTCACGAATTCTGCGGAGTACTTACACCCTTGGCGACTAGATGGATCGCGAGTCCATACTTTTTATAATGGTCGAGAAATGCAGCTAGAGCAATGATTGTTACTCGGTGGAGGATCAGCGATGAAGAAAACACCGGACGAGTTTATGAAATCTTAGGGACACCGCGACCAACACTAATCGGTGGCACAGAGAGAAGGCTGCCGTTAAAGCGGTGGGTAGCCGCAGAATAATGAGGTCCTCAGCCAATCCCGGTGAATCATGTAGCCGCGGTGACTAAACGGCTAAATAGGCGGCAAGGAGCGACAAATGGCGCCCCGAGACCGCTCCATGGGAGTTGTGTGGTCTACATGGAGGACGGCCTGATGTACGGAATGTGGTCGGGAAATCAAAGCGTAGAAGCGAAACTGAAGTATGTCGCGGTTGGCGGAGATCAATCGACAAGGTCGTTATGGGGAAACAATATCAAAATCGGGAGTCGGGGCGGGGATGGCGTAATAATCGGAACCCGGAATAGTCGGAACAATCGAAGGATATGGGTGGGCGGAATAATCGGAACAATGTCGTTGCTCCAGGCAGAACTAGTAGACCATCCTGCGAGAAAAGTTGGATTTAGAACAAGCCCTTGCACAAATGCGACCTCCCTGCGCCTTCATGAGATGAGACGGGAGCAAATGTGCGACAACGAGCTGAGATTGAACAATCGGCGGCACGAGTTGAAATTTGGAGGTTGGAGTAGAGCGAATATGGCCAATCTGTTGGCGAGAAAGAGCTAGGATGGTGCCGAGCAATTCGAGGTAAACCACACAGGCGAAGGAAAGAATGCGCAAGGCCATCCTCTAAGGAGTGGAAGAGAGATTGGAAAACTTGGGGCCTGACCGGTGATCGAGGCCCAGAAAATAAAGGACATGATCAGGTCATTTCCAAAGACCATATACAAACCGAGCAGGCCCGAGATACGACAGCGGTCAAGGACAACAAAGTTGGGGATGAGACAAGCTTGATTAAAAATGGATGAACACATAAACATATTCCGTATCCTCAAAGATTGAAGAAAGGTAAGTTAGAGAAGCAGTTCACAAAATTTCTTGATATCTTCAAGAAACTACATATTAATATACCCTTTTTGGAAGCATTAGAGAATATGCCAAGTTATGTGAAATTCATAGAAAAGATCTTGTAGCAAGTAAGAAATTGGAAGAGTATGGGACCATCGTAACTGAGGAATGCGGTGCCATCCTGAAAGAAGCTCCCAGAAACTTGAATCAGGAGTAAATTTGCTATACCGTTCTCTATAGGGAATCGGGTATCGGGAAAAGCCTTATGTGACTTGGGAGCGAGCATCAACTTGATGCCACTCTCTATGTTTAAAAGGCTAAAGTTGGGAGAACCGAAATCGACCACAATCAGTCTACAACTTGCGGATAGGTCATACCAACACCCTCGAGGTATAGTCGAAAATGTGCTAGTAAAAGTTGGTAAATTCGTCCTTCCAGCAGACTTTGTCATTCTGGACATGGAGGAAGACGACTCGGTCCCCATCATACTTGGTAGACCTTTCCTAGCCACGGGAAAAGCTCAAATCAATGTGCAAGAAGGTGAACTCAAACTGAGAGTCCAAGGAGACGAGATCACTTTCCATGTCTTCCAACCACTTTGAAGAGCACCCGGATAGCCTTGATCCAAATGAAGATATCTCGCAACTTCATTACGGAGAGTTTGCAGGCGTCGAAAACCTCAAAGCAGAAAGGCGAGATGGGAAAGGGGATGATCAGAAGAATATTTCACCCACCTTGAGCATTGAGTGTAGACATTATAGGAGATCGTAAGCATTCCAGGTTTCTTAAGCATATCACCGCGTTGAGATTCGGGTAGTCGAAGTACTTGACATTAAACATAAGCTTCTTGGGAGGCAACCCGAGTGTTTCTTAAACTTTTCCTTTTCTTAGTTCCAATTTCTATTGTTTTATTTTCCATGATATAGGGTTTCTAGCTTTCTCAGTGTCGGTGTTTCTACTTGTTTGTTTAATTTCGGAACCGCGAATGCGGCTAGTGGGGAGGACCGTTAATTTGGCCATTACAAGTCCATAAAGTCCTGCGAATGCAGTGGGAGGAACTGTGATCGGGAGATCATCAATGTGCACAAATTTATTACTGATCCATAGCTTCTCTGTCACGTCGCGTGGATTTGCGGTCGCGGCGTCAAATTGACCTCTACGTCGCGTCAGCGACGTGGCTCGGCTATCGCTGACGTCAAATTATATCCTCTGCATCACGTCGCGGCGTGGACATTTCTTGTCGCGACGTGGATTTTCATGAATCTCTGTCCGCGTTCTGACGTTAATTCTAGGCATTATGGCGTTGTTAATTTCACTACTACTCTCTCTCTACTGTCGATGTGACGTTCTTATACTTGTCGCGTGCTCTGTTTAAGCCAAAGGCAGTTCATTTTTTGGCTCCTCGTCTCACACACTTCTTTGCAGAAACCCTAGCCTTCTGTGCTGCCTCACTTAGGACTGTGAACCCTCTTTCAGCAGTGGGAACCTTCTACACTGGATTCTCAGGCCACCATTGTCTTTCTGAGTCATCATCTCCATCTAGTTAAGTCATTGTGTGATTTCACCACCTTTGTGCTCGGTTATGCTAGATTAATGGTCTTCTAGGGTACATTTGGCACTCACGAGTAGTCTAGGGGTTTGGTGGGTGCCCATTTCCCCGGTTCACACTAGGTCACATTAAGGGTGTTGAGTCGATGCAGGAGGTGGATTAGTTTCGATTTCTTGTAGTGCTCTTGGGAGTGTTTGTGTGTTTGTCTGGGTCGATTGGTGCTATCACCACTTACATTCGAACCTAACGACTAATGTCGGCAAGAGGCAAGTGTTGCCAAAAAGTAGTCGGGCTAGTGAGACAGAGCCCTTACGATATCATACGGTTTGTGAATCACGAATTTGCGATCGGTTTAGCGCCATTCGCAGCCAGATCGATGCATCGGAGAAGGGGTTTCACCACCTAGATGATTTCTTATAAGACCATTGCGGCTATGGGATAGCGTGCTTTGTACGACCACCTCATCCGGCGAGAGATGAGTGTGGTCAAGTTCTGCGATCGCCTCCGTGTTTTGAAGAAATTCGAGTGCGGCGTGTTGAAGATTAGAGCTTGGTCTTGGTCGATCAATAGTGTCTGATCTCGAGATGTCGCCCGGAGGCATTCGGCCGGCTCCACGAGCACCCGACTACCCCAGAGGTTATACGCGTATTGACCAATGGGGTGAGTGGAAAATCAATAGTGCGGGCCGTGCGGTCGATTTCGAGCTTGACATTTGGCGCTTCATCCTGGAGTGGCATCGGCTTCCATCGCGTCGGCGTCTCATTAGACGAAGGCGTGTGTGAAGTGTTTGCCAACTGGCGCCCCACTTCGATTCTGCGATCTTACGGGATATACCTTTTGATGTAGGGCAGGTTATCGAGGATGCCATCCTCCATGCGCGGGATCACGAATGAACTAGGGCACCGCTTCCTTATCTTTGGCTTGTGAAAACGAGCGGGGGTCTCTCGGCGATATGAGGCACGGCTCGGCTATAAAGGCCATTTCGGTCCAGCGGGACACACTGCAGTGTCCATGACGCTGAGGTTTATGGTCGGTCATGAGCCCTCGGGGTGACGAGGATGGTTGCATGATTATCCCGGTCGTTATATGAAAGCTACTGGCGATCCTCCGGGGAGACGGTGGCGATCCTGTCCGCTCCACCTCGCGCACCCTCTCTCTGACTGACCTCGGGAGCGGCCGCACCGGTCCCTCGCGATCCACAGGGACCGTGCTCTCACTTGGGCGGCTTTGAGTGCGTGCAGGATGAGACCGGGAGCCGCAGGGCCCTGATCTCGCCGAGATTTGGAGGCCTCGTCTTGATATGCCATCACGTGATCAGGCCATCTAGCCCGGCCCGGCCGGGAGTCGCCTGAAGCCCGGATCGCCTAGCTCCTTGCCTTTCACCTGCCACCACCACCGCCACCGCAGTGATCACCAGGGGAGTCCCCTTTACCTCTACTTTTGTTTATTGTCGGTGGGGACACTGGACATTTTGTTTGGGGGAGTGTGTGGTGATCGTGTTTTGTTGTTACGATTTTATTTTGTCTTTGGTAGTTGTGTAGTCATTTTGTTTTGTTCGACCATTAGTTGTGTTTCATTTATTTCGAGTTTATGTGTTAGTTTTGCTTGCGTTTGTGTTCGGTCATTTCATATACCAGTATTTATGTGTGATGTCGTGTATGTGTGTGCCATGTTGAAAGTCGAGGATCATTTTGGGCCGAGATTCACTATTGACATGGATGATCAAATGCATACAATGTTTGATGCCTAAAGTAAAATAGGTTGAATAGGTGGAAAGAGTTAGTGAACCAATCCGGGTAGTCAAAACCGGATCAAGAACCTATCACTCACTGCCCAATGACCTTGAGTATGCATAGGCGCCGAGACCAACTACTATAGTTCGACCAACCTTGGGAGATTCGAACCATTTAAGTGATGGGACACCCAGTCAAAAGAGGATTGCCATCGAGCCCCAAACAAAAGAAAAAAAATAAAATAAAATAAAAATAAAAATACAAAAACAATAGAAAAAGTGAAAAAGAAAGACGAATGAAAATGATATACGCATAAGAATAAGCGAAATCGTCATCGGAATCAGGCACAATCTGAGGGGCACATCAGAAGCCTAATGCCCAGGCCAGTGGCCAGGAGTCATTGACACCTTGCACTTCATGGGACGAGAAGATGGATCATTCCATGACTAGGGCCTTCGAGGTTTGGTTAGTGTTAGATTGAGTTTGAAGAAATTTAATGCTGGTGCCCTTAACCAGGCGGTAGGGGGAGTCACCAATGGATCCCTCTGGGGAACACTTTCGGCTAAAACTTCTTGGCACTAGGTTTTCTTCCATTTATTTTAGGTACATAGGAAGTTTCTAGGTATTTGGTCATGAATAAAATGGGTGCGTTCCTATCCTTTTCTAGTTAGCTTCTTCCAAATAGGTGAGTTGAGCTCAAGTTTGGGGGTGTGGAACACAGGCATATCTTTGGAGGTCATTCATTATAAGCACATGGGGCTTTGGGAAGGCTATTGAATATCATGGGGATTTGGTGCACGAGTCACTTACCCTATTTGTTCTGAGTTTTAGAATCAAATATACGTATGCATTTTGCGAACTTTGAGCAAAGCAGCCGGTGTAAACGATCAAAAATGATCCCTATTTCTCAGCATGTGCAACACGGTCTTAGTGTTAATTTTCAGTAGGTCGGGTGTGTGTCCTGTTTAGAGTCGGTTCTTGTAGGAGACCATTGAAATAAGTTTGGGGTGTGATGAGTGCACAAAACACTCGCATATTATACTCGTGTCGGTCTTTCATGCCACCGTTTATTTGATGATAATTTTATAGTTTTGTGGCTAGACCCGACTTGGTGTACGGGTTTGGATGCGGAGTGCATTGGGCGAAAGAAGCGACTTTGAAAGCAATTTTGTGATGAGGATCGAGCAAGAGGAGCGCATCCGCGTTGCGGCGTCCCACGTCGCGACGCCCCAGCGTCCGCGACCCGTCCGGGTCAACAATCGCGAAGTCAACAAGTGGAAAGCGTGTGGCGTCTCAGTGCGACGTTGCAGCGTTGCGACGTCATTTCGAGATCACGAACCCTATCATTTTAAAGTACGAATGGCGAGAGAATTAAGAAGGGGGAGGCGTACGAGCGAAGGCAGATTCAGATGAGTGACCACGCAGGACTTCAGTGCCCAGGATTTGTACTGTTTCTTATTTTTGGATATTAGAATTATGTTTTTAATACTAAACATTTTGATCTTTTCACTCAGTATGTTCTAGATTTATTTCTAGGGTTATATTAAACCCTATCATATGTTGATGGATTAAAGTTTGATCTTTTATATTATTCAGTTGTTTATCAATTTGTTACATACACTTTCTATTTACGTAGTTCAATTATATGATAATGTTTGGCCAACATTAGAATAATCACCTGCTGGAATCGAGATTCGAGAGATAGAGTTTTCCAAGGGATCACAGATACTAAACGACCTTAGGTTGATTCGGTAAATAGAGATATTCCGATCCACGAAGGTGGCATTTTAGGGTTAGAGCGTTTAAAACATCGCGAATGCGAGTTGAGATAGAGATATACTCAACTCTATTCATGAGATAGAAAGCGAGATATACCTCGAGAGGGAGGATATCTTGTAAAGTAAAGATCACCTAAGCGCCGACCAAGTATAAATATGAAGGAATAATCCATTAAAAGTGACGAGGGGAGATCTAACCTAGGCTTCAATCCTGACAATTTCATTAGAATCGATAGTTTAGTCCATTCATGTACTTAAATTCTTGCCTGAATCATCTATTCGAGATACTATCTAAAAAACGGGAGCCTTTGTGAGTCAATGCACTTTGTCCACTTTGTGGATCGATATCCGTACCACGAGTACACTATATTACTTGGGGCGGCGCGTGCACTTGCGCACATGGCGTGCATTTACACAGCGTTTTTCGGCACGTAGGTCCGAAGTGCAGTCTGATACAATTATGCCATTGCACTCCAAGTCATGCCGATGTATAGGACCCTCACTTGGAAGCCCCATCTTTGTACACTAAATCGTGTACCATGGACACCTCATGTCTAATGCACACAAAGTCCATACATTCTTTAAAAGTTAATATACATGCGATCGTACTAACATTTATCACATTCACAGCCAATAAACACATCAAACAAGCATGCATCAACATCATTCCGACTACTACTTAGACAAGTAATGTCATACTTAAATCCCTAGGCTACATCATGGCGCATAATGCCTAATAAACTAGCTTACAACATGCCATGCAATAGCCATGTCCACATGAAAACACATCCTGAGCCCGATATGTTAGAGTACATATTGACATCGAGAAACATGACACCTCTTAACAAAGAAATGTCATTTCAATCAATCATACAAACACATGTTAACATTTCATCCATCACTACCTAGGCAAGTAATGACACACACCTCATTTCCTAGGCTAATTCATATCTCCATGCACTTAAGACTTCTGGCATCATGTAATGGCCACTTCAGCACACAACTCCTCACATCCATACAACCAATAATTAGCACACTTGTTGTAACAATCAATTTTTAAATAATTCTGTGAGCACCAATTGCCATTGAAAAGCATATTTTCAGATTCTAGACTCCAAGAGCTTTCCATAGAGTCCAAGAACACCCCAAACGGAGCTCGGACGAGAAAGTTATGGCGGTCCAAAGTTGGAGGCCTCATATGAACAGTAACTGACGCACACCAGCAGGGGCCTACTGTTTTTCATAAATTTCAGATCGAATATGAGTTCAAATTTTATCAAGCTATATATGGATAGATTCTAGACTCAAAGGGCTTTCCATAGAGTCCAAGAACACCCAAAACAGAGCTCAGACGTGAAAGTTATGGCTGTCCGAAGTTGTAGGCCTGTTATAACGTGGCAGGCGGCCAGTGTGAAAACCCACAAAATTACTTTCAGAGGGCTCCTTTAAAGCTCCGTACATACTATTTTCCTATCAAACTCATCGAAAACGACCCTTTCACCGGGCAACAAACCCGCCTAGCGAGTCCTGAATTCAGCCATAAACATGGCACAAAACTGCATACTGACGAACTCATTACAATCCCGGCAAGCTACCCCAGCGGACATCATGGCTTCGAAAACCAGAAAAATTTCAGTTTTTATGTCCGGGAACACAACCAAGCCCCTAGGGCTCAACGAAACGAAAACAGCATTTAGATGAAATGAGCCCAAGCGAGGGAAGGTTTCCTACCTCTTGGAGGCGACGAAACTTTTTTGGGTCAGGGCCGAGACCCGGCCTTCTCAGAACTTCCACTCGAATCTTTGGCGAAAATTTCTTGATTTGGTGTCCACGTACCCTAGGCAGTGCCTCCCGGCACAAGTGGCCAGAATGAAGCCAGGCGCGATCGCCGTAAATCTTAGAGATAAGTAGAGCTTCTCTCACTAGATTTTCTTCTTCAAACCCGAAATATTCGGTGAAACTGCGTGTTGTCGGTACCCACGCGTAGCCCTCGTCGAGTTGATGAACTTTAAATCTTGGCTCGACGAATTCCGACCATCCGATCTCCGTAGATCGTAGAGAGAAGGAGGAGTTTCTCTCATTTCTCTCTCTAACTCATGCCTTCCTCACTCACTGTAGATTCCAAAAAAAAAAGGGAGAAAAATCCCATCTTTTCTCCTCTTTTCCCTTTTAAGTTTAAGTTGGACGTGGGGCCCACTTCGCGCCACGCGTCCATCTCGTCCGAGTTCGTTTCTGTCCCGAAACAATTTATTTATTTTTAGTTCAATTTATTTTAAATGAATTTAACTCAAGTCAATTTCTAACTCTCGATATTTTTAAGAAAATATCGTTCCACAGTGTTACTAAATTTCTTCAAAAATTCATAAAGAATTCCCACTACCCTGGCAGAATTTAAATAAAACTTTTCTGAGTTACTCGTTTTTCATAGAGCAGACTCAACGGCGTGGTCGGTTTAGTTATCAGAGCTACAGGGAATTTTCTACTCTTCCTGAGCCATTTGGCAATTTATTATTGTATTATTATTTTACTTTTAGAAAATTTTTAAATTTTTAAGTTTTACATTTGTCTTAAGAGAGGTTCGGTAAGGATGCTTGAGAAAGCAAAATAATGCGATAGGGGTGGAGGTTCTGTATTCAAGTATGCCACTGCGAAATAACGGTTGGAGATTGTATTTGGGTGAAAGCTGAACATAATTATGTTTACGCATTGCTTGCATGTTCATTTTACTTATGTTGTTTTATATAAACGAGATACATTTTGCAATGTCATTTGTTTGTAAATTGTATATCTATGATATGTTATAAAAAAATTAAGGTATTTGTTTTTCATACTTTTCTAAACCTTATTGGAGTTTGGGAGAGGTTTTCCTCTGAAGTGGTAGGGGCTGAGGCGTGCATTGGGAGGCCTGGGGAATCTAAATCCGGGAATGAGACATGTAGAGCTATCGATTTCTTTTGTACTAGACTAGAGGAATTATTTTGAAATCATGTAAAGTCTAGTATTTTATTATTCCGCTGCGTTATCATAGTTTAATTCTTTGGAAATGTAAATGTCATTCTTGGGCATATTCTTTTGATATTGTGGTCATGGCTTGACTTATTCTTTTGGAAATTATTATGGGTATTGCATACGATAAATGGAAATCTTTTGGGATAATGTTTGTGAATATTTACATGGAAATGAAACCAATCATAGTGATGTATTATGTCTTGCGGGTTGGGCTGCGTTGGAAAACCTTACGAACAAAGACGACTTTGCTCGAATTTTGTTAAATTAAGGACCCCCGGTTATTTATGGATTTTATTAGTGCTTTGATGAGTGCCTAAAACACTCATGCCATACCCTCGTCTGTCTTATGGTTTTAGCTTAATTTTACAGTTAAATACGTATTTTTATAGCCCGATATCTGATTCTTGCATTTTGTGTGAATAGCAGGTGGAACGGGTAATTTTTGAGATCATTTGGAGACAAGAGAAAGAAGAAGCGAGAAAGGTTTGTGAACTCGCGGCGTCGATGTGCGGCGTCGGGTCCAGCGAGAAGAGGAAGTCAATAAGTGGGCAACGTCGCGACGCCTCAACGTCGCGTATTCGTATACTGCCTCACCATCATTAAAGCAAAGGGACCCGATTCGAGGGGATGCTTGTCTGGACGGAGGGCACGAGCTGAAGCGACGTGAACGAGATCGATGGAAGACACTTGCTGTATTTTCTTTGCTCAGAGCTGAATGTTTTATAGGCGATTATGTGTATATAACCAAGTCAGTGTGTTTGCAGATTCACATGTTTTTATTTGAACCTATCACGATTGCATGAATTAAGATTTTGATTTTATATTATTCAGTTATTCATGACTTGTTAGTATCTGCTCTATCTCTGCGATTTATATACATGTGATGTCTGGCTAACATTGGCATGATTTTCTTTGCGGGTATCGAGATCGAGAGATGAGGGCCTTTGGGATCTGAATAGCGACCCTCGGTCAATTCGATAAATAGAGATATCCCGATTCCGAGGGTGGCGATTAAGGTTAAAACATTTAAGAGTTTCGGAGCATTGGGTTGGGGTAGAGATACACTCAACCCTGCTAGCGAGATAGGCGGATACACCTCGAGAGGGGGTATCTCGCAGGCACGATCACCTCGCCATCAATAAGTCGCGAATGGGCGAGATAGTAATTTCTCTGGGTGGTAATCCATCGAAGTGGCGGGAGGCCAGGCCTAGTCTCCACAGCATAGTAATTTACTAAGATAAATTAGTTTAGTTTACTCTCACACATTAGTTAATTTGTCATTCAAAGCTTATGTCCAGATAATATTCAAAGGCTAAACTTAGTAGTTAACGCACTTCTCCCCGTGGATCGATATCCGTACCTAGGTACACTGTATTACTTGATACGACGCGTGCACTTGCTCACATAGGCGTACACATTTTACACATCACGCTTTTGGCCTATCAAGTTTTTGGCGCCATTGCCGGGGAGAAGTTTAGTGTTGATATTGACAACAACGCACTAGATATTACTCTGGAATTTTTGTTTTTATTTTTACAAGTCTTTGGTAATTTGAGGTCTTTACGTTTTAGGTGTGTGATTGCGGGTCAAGGTTACGGTGAGTGCATGCGAAGGCGGTCGGGTTGACTACATCCAGTTTGATCTACTGGCCCGGGAAGAACCTTACCCGATTAAGGCGAGAGCGAAACGACCTGAGAATGAAATCTAGCGATCATCGCGGGGAGGCAATGAAGGCACGATCTTGGCTATGGCTTAAGCCGAGGCCTGAAAGGGACCCATGATAGAGATAGCGGTAGGAACCATGCACCCGAGGCCGTTTATAGCTAGATGATCCATTTCATCTTTGTAGAAAGGGTTTTCTGCTACGAGTTGTTCAAACGGCTGCCAGAAGACCACTTATTCGAGCGAGCAACTTCGAGGTTGAGTTAGTAACCTTCACAGTCTTGAACATCTGTTTCCCACGGATTGCCCGAATGAATCTGAATATGCATTGACCCGACTTCCTGCCGAAATCTGCGACCGCGATCAAAGTACAATGGAGTCCGCGAAGATGCACTCGGGTGGGATTGTTTCCCCACTCTCACTAGGTGATAGAGCGAACATTGGTTGACAAGTCAACCCGCCGGTTCCATTACTTGATGGAGCGACTTAGTGCGGATTCTGCGACCCGAGGATTCTTTCCTGCCCGAGTACGCGGTGGTGCAAGATTAATACTTTTGGACTGACTAGAGGAGAGGAACACAGCGAGAAGCATGGGATAGATTTCTGTTGTGAGGAAGTGCCCGCATCAGACCAACTAGATAGTACAAGTCCATACTTTCTATAATGGTGAGGAATCGACTAGGAAACGGTGATTGATGCCTCGGCAGGGAGGGGCTGTGAAGAGACCACGGACCAAGGCATACGAAATCTTGGAAAATCTTTGCTACTAATACTAATCGGTGGCTAGAGATAAGACTACACCGGTGAAGGCCGTAGGCGACACAATGCGAGGTTCTCATGATCTAATTACTCATGTCGCACGACTTACTAAACAAGCGGCTGAGCCGACCCAAGGTCTGCCAGTCTACCACGGGTTGACAACCCATTGGGAGTTATTAATGAGATTACATGGAGGGCGGCCACGGCCGACACAGAATGCGGTCGGGACACAAGCAGTCGAGCGAGGCCCGGTATGTATTTGAGGTTTAATCGGGTCGGCCCGACAGGGAGGTGGGGTATGGGGCGACAAGCTATCGGGCAAAAATCAAAGGCGAGTGGCGTAATACTCGGAATAGTCAAAGCGATTCGAGGTTATGGATGGGCCAGACAATCGAGGAACAACATGCCATCATCAGGAAGTAAGCAAACCCTCTGGCGAGAAAAAGGTAGACTTGGAACCGGCCGTTTGCTGCGAAATGCTCACCTAGCATACCACCTTTATGAATGGGAATGAGCGAGATATACAGCCTGAAGCCACGATTGAACAATCAAGATACAGTTTAGAAATTTAGAATTGCCGAGATGGAGCCCCGAATGGCTAATCTATTGACAGAAGAAGGCAGCAGAGTTCCTTACTGAAGCAACTCAGTAGACGAGGCGAGAGGGAATGAACATGTAAACGATCTGCTTGAGAATTAGTAAGAATTGGCAATATAAGGGGCAACTGGTGGCGAGAGGAGGTAGAAGTGAGAAAGTCAACAGGACAGTCGAGTGATAATACGAGAGAGGAACTGACCCCGAGCTTGATGCAGTGGGAGAAGAAAGCGAAAGCAGAAAAGGATTGTCACAACCCGTAGCCCGATTAAGTATCCAGTCTATAAAGGCTTATAAGGCTGGATAAGCGGTTCACGAGTTTATGGAAGTATTCAAGAAGCGCACATCGGTATTCGTTTGATGATGCTTTGGAACAAATGCCCGAGTTATATCAAATTTATGAAGGGCGTCTTGTCTCGAGAGAAGAGAAAGGCGGCGGATTACAAGCAGTTAACTGCTAGGGAATTAGTGCCATCCTTAAGAGGAAGCTGCCGCAAAAGCTGAAAGACCCAGGCAGTTTCACTATCCACATGCACCATCGGAGGCTTGTATCTTTGAGAGAGCTTTATGTGATTTGACGATATTAATCTCATGCCTATCCGTATTTAGGCGTTTGGGGTTAGGAGAAGCTCGCTGACTACGGTCACCTCCCGGCTAAGCGGACATGTCCTTAAAAATCCAAGAGGGTGATAAAAGATGTCTTAGTGAAGGTTGACAAGTTCATCTTCAGAGTTTCATTGTATTAGATATGGGAAGAAGATAAAAATACACACAATCTTGAGGTAGACCATTTCTTGGCCAGCGGAAGCAGTGAGTTGACGTTCGGAGGAGAGCTGGAATTGAGAGTGCGGGAGGATGGGGAGTCAAGTTCAGCGTGTTCGGCGTGGAGCATCCAGCGGTGATGCATGTCGTGTGAGAGGCGAAGTAGAGGCTATAGTGTCTAGCGAAGTGGTCTCATTGATCCTTTGGAGGCCTGGCTGAGTCTGAGTGATTAAGGAGAATGCGAGGGGCGAAGGCGGAGGAGTAAGTAAAATGGTTGGTTCAGCGGGCCCAATAGAAGGAAATATTTTGAATCTCAGGTGAAAATGCTAAAGCGCTTGAGCCATGCATTTGAAGACAACCACCTAAGATGGAACAAAAGCCATTACCTAGCCATTTGAAGTATGCTTATCTTGGGACGACCTCCACGCACCGGTGATCATTTCGGCGTCCACGACGGAAATAGAGAAGTAAGTTATTTGAGGTACTTAGAGATCACAAAAATGCGCTCAGGATGGTCTGACCGATTTAAAGGGATCGCCCTTCTATGTGCATGCATGTTACATTGGAAGATGGTCATAAGCCCTCGGGTGGAGCTATAGGAGATTAAATCCAGCTATGAAAGGGTGATGCAAGAGGAGGGTATTAAAGTGGCTAGATGGGGTTATTTATCCTATTTAGACGATTGCATGGTAGAGTCAGGTACAAGTAGTACCTAAAGGGGAGGAACAACAGTCATAGAGCAGGAATAACACAATACTGCCTTCTAGAACAGTCACCGGTTGGAGAATTTGTATTGATTATCGGAAACTGAATAAGGCTACTCGAAAAGATCATTTCCCATTGCCTTTTCTGGATCAGATGTTGGATCAATTAGCCGGACACAAATACTATTGTTTTTTGGATGGATATTAGAGCTGTCAGTTGCTATAGTTCCACGAGAAGATCGGAGAAGACCTTATTCACATGTCCGTATGGTACATTCGCATTCAGGCGGATGCCCTTCGGGCTGTGCAATGCGCCGGGCACATTCCAACGCTGTATGATGGCCATATTATCCGATATGGTTGAAAAAAAAAATCGAGGTCTTCATGGATGATTTTTCTGTCTTGGGAAGCTCCTTTGACAATTGTCTGGAGAATTTGAGGTCGGTGTTGATCAGATGCGAGGAGACCAACCTTGTACTCAATTGGGAGAAGTGCCGTTTATGGTCTGAGAGGGCATTAATACTTGGGCATCGGTTACAGAGAGGAATGAGGTAGGTGAAGCGAGTGAAGCAATTGAGAAATTACCTCCACCCTCATACGTAAAGGGATAAGAAGCTTTTGAGTCCATATTTGGATTCTATGACGCTTCATCAAAGACTTTTCTCAAATTGCAAAGCGGATTTGTCTAATTCTTGGTCAAAGGGACACCATTTGAGTTTGATGCACGGTCTTGTCGCGTGCATTTTCGATCTTGAAAGATAAATTGGTATCGACTACTATTGTAGTAGCACCAGATTGGGCCTTTCCATTTGAGCTAATGTGTGACGCAAGTGACTATGCAATTGGGGCAGTGCTAGGGCAGAAAAGAGAGAATATTTCAGGTGATCTACTATGCTAGTCGAACCTTGAATGATGCCCAACTGAACTATGCCACCACTGAGAAAGAACGTAAGTAATTGTCTTTGCCTTTGACAAATTGGGCCTTATTTGATTGGCGAGTAGTTGTCCTGACCATTCCGCCATAAAATACTTGATGACTAAAGGACGCCAAACGGATTGTCCAAATTGGGTTCTCCTGCTACGGGAATTGATTTAGAGATTAAAGACAAGAAGGGCAGGAGAACCTAGTTGCGAGATCATCTATCACGGTTAGAAGAGCGAGTGATGAGGTCCATGTGAATGACTTCCCCGATGAGCAGCTCTTAGCTATTGAAGACAAAAGCGCGGTTCCATGGTTTGCCGACTACGTGAATTATTTGGTGGCCAAGGTGATCCCTCCAAAATTTAGCTATCAATAGAAAAAGAGGTTCTTCGCACACTTGAAACCTTCTTCTTTGGGAGGAACTATTCTGCTCTACGAGGAGCATTGTCTTCGACCCAGTGATCGGGAGATGTGTGCGAAGATGAAATGAATAGTATTACGAACCAGCTGCCACACTTTACCATGCAGGGGCCATTTCGGTGACCGGAGAGCGGCGGCCCAGGTACTTTGTCGGGCCTGCGGCTGGCTTATTCAAGGATGTCTCATCGGTTCGCGCCACTACGCGACGAATGCCGGCGAATGGGGAGCATTTAGAAGACGACAGCCCATGCACTACAATTATGGAGTAGAGCTATTTGATTTATGGGGTGGAGTTCATGGGTCCATTTCCCCTTCTTTTAATAGCTTTGTACATTTTCTTAGAGAGGCATTAGATTATGTCTACAAGTGGGTTGAAGCAATGCAGGCCAGCGGCCCAATGATGCTAAGGTAGTGGCCCAGTTTCTTCGCAGCCACATATTCTCACGGTTCGACACTCCCCGAGCACTGATTACAGATAACGGTACTCATTTCTGCAATAAGATGATTGACAAAGTCTTGCACAAGTATGGAGTGCGACATCGCACATCCCTCGCATACCACCCACAGACAAATGGGCAAGCAAAGGTATCGAATCGAGAAATCAAGTCCATTCTGGAGAAAACGTTGGCGACTCGGGGAAGGGCGGAGGTGAAAAAAGATTGAGGATGCACTCTGGGCATACAGAACAACATTTAAAACACCATTGGGTATGTCGCCATTTCGGTGTTTATGGAAAGAAGCATGCCACTGTAGGTGAAGAATTAGACATCGGAGCTGCTGGGCGGCTCGGCTAAACATGGACAGTACATTAGCCGGAGAGAAGCGGATGCTATAGCTTAGTGAATTGGACGAATTCCGCAATGAAGCGTATGAGAATGCTCGCATATACAAGGAAAAGACGAAAGCCTGGAACGATAAACATATTGCTAGGAAAGAATTCGAGGCGAGGTTACTTGAGGTCCCTCTTGTTTAATTCGACTCGAAACTCTTTCTGGGAGAAAATTAAAGAATCCAAGATGGTCGGGACCATTCACTTTGTATTAAGTTTTTTCCATGGAAGGGGCGGTAGTTACGCATCGGAGAAAAGGAACATTCAAAGTTAACACTCAACGGTTGAAGTCGTACTTTGGGGGTGAGTTCCATGTGAATAAAGCGAGACCATTCCATTGAACACACGGAAAAGTGCGATGGCAGTCATATAAGCTGGGTTAGAGGCACATTGAGATTCGGGGTATCGGGCTAACGACTTTAAATGAGCGCTTCACTTGGGAAGGCGAGCTTTTCTTGAAAATTTTTCTTTTCATAGTTTAGTTTTATTGTTTGTTTAATTTTGGTTTGGTTTTAATATAGCTACGTAATTGGGGATTTTCTTTTAGGTACATGCATTTTCGGGGCACGAGACGAAATTAATGTGGAGGATCGCTCGAAACTCCGCCGAGTAAAGGGGTCACAGTTTGCGGTGGGGTTTTCTCGTACCTTAGAACCTTGTTGAAAATTTTCATTTGGCCTTCTGCGGCATCGCGTGTCGGCGTTCCAGCGTCAGCGGCGTTACTGAACCAGGAAAAACTAAGCCTTGGTAACATCGCTGACGTTAATCGCGTCGCTGACGTCCCGATTTTCCATTCCGATGCGTGGCGGCGTTGGATCTCAACGTAGCGTCTGTTGTGATTACACCCCACGGAGCGTCGGCGTTGAATCACCAGCGTCATGATGTCAGTTTTGCCATTCTCTGGAACGTCGTGACGTTAGATCCCAACGTTGCGACGTTGGATTTATAGCCCCTTTAGAACGTCGCGATGTTGAGCCCAAACATCACGACGTTGCCCCTGTTTATTAACCAGATGCCCTCCATTTTTTGCTCTCCCCTCGCACACCCTTGCTAGAACCCTCCCTCACCTCCATTGTTGCCGCCTCCGACCACCCTGTCGCCTCTCCCACTACCATCCTTAGCACACCAACATCAGCCCTGCGCCCCTGTCTCGAGCTTCCACCACGACTCAGTGGCCCTCGTTTAATTGCCACCCACATCCTTGTCGGTTCTAAAGAGTTTGGACCTCCTTGGTCGGCACTAGTTTTCCCACTGTGGAGTGCAGTTTAAGCAGAGACGGTACAATAGGTGCCACAGGGAATTAGGCAGTCTCCCTATTGCCATTCCAACCCTTGGTCCCATTGTGCACCCTAGGTGCTCGACCTATTGTCTGGGTCACCTAGGAGTGGCCTCCTTTGCGCCATTAGGCCCCTGTGTGCCCCTTGGAGCTTTGAAAGTCTAGACCCACCCCTCTGCACCTATGTCGAGGGTAAAGCGTGAAAGTTGACAGCTAAGCGAGTTGAGCCGGTGGGGATGGAGCTGAGATTCGACATCACAAGGTTATCCCGATGAAGGGTGCCGCCCAGATCGGTTGGTTACCATTTGTAAAAATGCGGTCCTTCATCAAGGAAAGAGACTTCCACCACCCGGAGCAACTTATTTCCTTAGAATGAAACTGGGCTCAGGGATGGCGGGCGCTAATATGACCACCTCGTCTAGTTGCGACGGGTGTGGTGCGGGAGTCTGCCAACCTCGCCTCCGTGTCGTAAGGTGGGTGCGATGTGTGTTGAAACAGACCAGGCGCGAGTCTATGACGATTCTATAATCTTGACCGGTCCCCCAGGCCTTTGATTGGCTGTATGGCGCTCGACTACCTCAGTCCTCCCGGGTCCTAACCAGCGGGGCGCGGGGTGAGTGGAGCTCAATAGTGAGAGGGCACTTGTGGAGTGCATGAGGCCCAGACTGTTGGCTGTATTCCCAGTATGACATGCTTCATCACGTCGCGTCTCATTCGAGCGACGGGCGTGTGTGAAGTGAGCGCAGCGTGCCCACTCGGCTTCGCCATCATCCAGGACATACCCTTCGATGTTGGGCAAGTTATCGAGGATGCTATCCTCCATAAGCAGGATGCGAAAATGAACACAGGCACCACTCTCATATATAAGTATATGCGTGGCGGGAGTGCCCCTTAGAGGCGATGAGTGGATACACCTGATAAGCTATAATGGTCAAGCGTGACAAATCGAGTGTCCCACGACCTGAGGGAATGTACGACTTGGGCAATGAACCCTCGGATGAGGATGAGCTTCCGCAGTATCGGGCTCGTTTAGACACGGCGTCCTAGGGTGAAGGCGGGGCGATCCCTCCACTCACCCACCGCAGTAGGGCCGGCGGCGGCGTGGGTCGGCCAGATCTGAGGACTCGGGTGGCCGCGCTCAGCGGCTAGCCTCGATGCTTTACGGGACGGACCGGGGACATTGAGTCCTCATTACCCAGGATATGAAGAAACTCCCTTGCGACATGCGTGCGATCTGTGGCTAACTTGGCTGAGCCATTCTTTGAAATCGGTCCCTCGGGGCCGGCTCGCTGATCTACGCCCTCCATCGGCCACCACCCAGCCACCTCTGCGGTGACCGCGATGATCACGAGGAAGTTTCCTTCACCCTCTTGTTCTTTTCTAGCCGATGGGACCTTTGGACACATGTCTGTTTGGGGGGTGGGTGTGGAGTGGTGATCGGGTTTTGTTCGGTGAGCATAAGTTTTGTGATGGGTTATTTTATTTTCGTATTCTTGCTTTAGTTTAGGTTAGTTTATGTTTGTTTATTTTAGTATCTTAGGAGTCATGTGTTTAGTTTAAATACAAATATGCTTGAGAGTGTTTTGAGTGGTAGTATTAGTGTTGCCATGCTTGAGGAGTCGAGATCTCTTTTGATGAGTCCTGATCATCATGTACAAACATAGTATAAATCCAGAAAGGATTCGTAGGGTGTTAGATGCTCGAGAATTTCAGGATGAATAGGTAGGGAAGCAGTGGAATCACCTCAATTATTCAAGAAAGCTGTTCTCAGCAGACTTTATCCACACTCTGCACACGGATGACCTCTAGGGTATACCTGAGTCTTGAGGCATTTACTAAAGTTCGACAAACCTGAAGTCTCTAAACACCAAAGTGATGGAACACCCTAAATAAAAGAGGATTGCCTTCGAGCCCCAAAGAAAAGAAAAAAAAAAGAATAAAGAGTAGAGACCATAGGAGCGGAGATAAGTGGGGATCTTCTATTCGGAATCCGGGGCACGGTCAGGGGCCTTTGAGAAGCTTGATGCTGACCCAGGCGGCAGAGCCATTGACTTCCTTTGCCAGATTCACGGGGACGGAAGATGGAAGTTTCCCGCGAAGCTTAGGGCCCTTAGGTTTAGTTGGTGTTCGGGGTGGCGTTCGAGGAAGCTGAATGCGGTGCCCTTAATAGCGGTGAAGTCTGACTAATCCACAGCTACATGAACACTTAGCATAAACTTACGGGCACTAGTTTGTTTCTTTTATGCGTAAGTATGTTAATGACTACAAATGGTGCATTCCTATCCTTAGTAGTTAGATTCTCTGACTAGGTGAGTTAAAGCGCGCTCAAGTTTGGGGGCGTCGGAACCAAGGTATACACTAGAGGTTATTTATTCAATGCACATGGGGTCCTTGGGAAAGGCTACTGAATACCTCGGAGTTGAGGCAAACATTTTCTGGAGTTCAAACGAATTTTTCGAAAGTCAGATACCCTTACGGATCCACTGAAGTGAACAAAGGCAAGAGTTGTGAGTCGGTCTATTTTGATCCTTCGTCTGTCAGCATGTGTATTACAATCCTAGTGTTAGGTTATAGTATGTAGGTTGTGTGTCCGGTTTAGAGTAAGTTTGGGGGTGTGATGAGTGCCTAAAACACTCATGCCATACCCGCGTCTGTCTTATGGTTTTAGTTTAATTTTACAGTTAAATACGTATTTTTATAGCCCGATATCTGATTCTTGCATTTTGTGTGGATAGCAAGTGGAACGGGCAATTTTTGAGATCATTTTGGAGGCGGAGAAGAAGCGAAGAGTGGCGGGGAGCGTTGCGGCGTCCTGCGTCACGGCGTCGGGTCGGCGGAAGAGGAAGTCAACAAGTGGCCCAGCGTCGCAGCGCCTCGCGTCGCGCGACCTTGCTGGATTGCGGCTTCAGCGTCTCGACCCCTCAGCGATCGTGAAGCCCGGCGTATGATTACGCCTCACCATCATTAAAGCAAAAGGGACCATATTAGGGGATCAAAAGCGTCTGAGCAAAGAGACGCAGCGAAGCGGCCGGCCTAACCGAGATCGATGGAGAAGACACTTGCTTTTGTATTTTCTTGCTCACGAAAGGCTGCGGATGTTTATAGATTGATTATGTGTATAACCAAGTCCAGTATGTTCTAGATTCACATCTAGGGTTTTGTTGAACCCTGTCACGATTGCATGGATTAAGTTTTTGATTTTATATTATTCAGTTATTCATGACTTGTTAGTATCTGCTCTATATCTGCGATTTATATACATGTGATGTGTCAGCGACATTGGCGTGATTTTGTTGGGTATGCGAGATCGAGAGATGAGGGCGCCCGGGGATGCGAATGGGCGACCCTCGTCGGTCGGTAAATAAAGATATCCGGTCCGGGTGGCGATTAAAGAGTTAAAACATTTAAGAGTTTGGGCATTGGGTTGGGGTAGAGATACACTGTCTGCTAGCGAGATAGAGCGGATACACCTCGAGAGGGTATCTCATGAGCATGATCACCAGCCATCAATGATCGTGGTCGTGAGATAGTAATTTCTCCAGGTAGTAATCCATCAGAAGTGGCAAGGGGAGACAGAGCCCTAGTCTCCACAACATAGTAATTTACTAAGATAAATTAGTTTAGTTTACTCTCACACATTAGTTAATTTGTCATTCAAAGCTTATGTCCAGATAATATTCAAGGCTAAGCTTCGATGGTGCGCTTCCCGTGGATGATATCGCGGGTACCTAGGTACCTTGTATTACTTGATAAGCGCGTGCACTTGCTCACATATGAGGCGTGCACATTTACACATCACGCTAGGCCTATCATGCTCTCATGGATTGTATAGTTTGTTATGTCTTGAGTCTCAGAGGGTATTTGGGGCGTTACAAATTCCAAGTGAATAAATGTAAAAAATAAATAAAAATTGAAGAGGTAATAAAACTTTGGAATTCAAAATTGTAAAATTTTCTACATCTAAAATAAAACAATATAAGAAAAGGTTTCCCCAATTATAAAAAAGCACTCAAAAGAAATGAGAAATAAAATAAATTATATTTTGATTTGTATTATCATCCTAACTCTTTTTATACCAATCATTCAAAAACAAAAATAAAAATTTTCAAATCGACCAAGATAAAGATTTTCTGATTTTAGGTAAGTGATATTTATGTATTATAAATAATCATCAATGATTAAGTAGTAAAATTATAGAAAGAAAATACAAAAGTTTTTATCTCGTCTAAACAATTATGATTTTATTATGAGTTTGGTGGTGCACATTAAATGTTTTCCGTCATGTATTCTTTATTCGAATGATATGATATGATATTTATATATAGAGTAAGAGTGAAAAATAAAAATATATAAAAACTAATTGTGTTAACAATTCCGTTTATGATTAAAACACCCTCTAAATTTTATTTTAAAAGAACATGTAATTGATAAAAATAATCAAATATTTATAGCCATAATGAAGTAAAAATCACATAAATTGATATGAATTTATAACAATGAAACAATCAAATAACAAATGGGTTTAATTGAGGATATTGGAAGTTACACTATAATGAATGTAATTCAATCATAGCTTTTGTTTGTAGTAGTTTTTTTTGTATGTAGTAGTTAAAACTACTATCATGAGATTTTACAATGAAACCTATGAAATAAAACATAATGTAATTAATGAAAATGAGTATTACTATTAAATCATAAACACTCATGAAATGTTTTCATTTTACACCATCTTTATGACACACAATATCACCTTCCTTATAAGTTACTAATTTCATCAATTTTATTTCATAAGTTTCTTTCCTTTTCAAATGTATATAATAGCCTCTTTGTTAAAAATTTAAATAATAATATTATTTGATCTTCAGCATATAGTATTTTATATTCCATTTCAACTCATATAACAAATTTTTTAAATATTTTTATTAAAAAAATAATTTTTGTTAAGATAAAATTAAAGAGTGTTCTTGTAAAATTCTAAATGTTTCAAAATAAAGATTTAACTAAATTATACATAACTTAATAAAACATTTATCCTACTGTTAAATGAAATTAGTGATTTTATTTATTTTTAATTATAATATTCAACTCATAAGTATTAGTTAAAAATAAAGTTTAAAAAACAAAACAAAAATCAAATTCATTATATTATAAAATAAAAAACTAAGATGGTCAATTCTTTTGAAATGATAAAAGTAAGGAAAAATACAAATTACATGCTTACAAGTATCTTTAATATTCAACTTTTAACATTTATATATAAATATAGTTTTAACATCTAGTTAACATTTGGTTCACATGCCTAGCTTAATTGGTAGAACATTCAAAGTTTAAAAAGTCCGAACAAGGGAAAGATCCAGAGTTTGAGTCCCAGTGAAAGAGTTTACTATATTGTAACAAGTCAAAAAACATCTAAAAATTAAAAAATAGATATAATTATGATTCGTTAAAAATTTATTTATAACCAGTATCTAGTTTATGAAAAAAAAAAGTAAATTAATTTTTTTTTAACATCTATTCACTTTGCAATTCATCATAGTAAAAAGGCTCAAACCCTAGACCCCTCCCCTCCTTATGCCTCCATGAGCTCTTAACTACTTGAGTTAGGTTTTAGCGGCGAATTTAGTTCGATGAATCATATAAAAATAATATATAAATTATAATTATTTATTTTCCTTTACTCTCTCTTACAATTTATCTTAATTTTTCACAACTAAACACGATTTAAAGGTTAATTTCAACATTAAATGTTGGTTGCTTTGAGTTTTTCTAAATAAAATAAAATAATTAAAAATATTTATATTTTATCACAAAGATGTGTCACTTATATCCTAATAAATTTAGGTTTATTTATTTTCTCACATTCCTCACCTCTATTCACTAATATTTTTGCCTTACCTTTTTTTATGATATTTTTTTCTTAATGATATTTAGATGTTACAAATATGTTTTGTGAAATCTCAAAAAATCCGAATTTTTTAAAGAGGGTAAAACAATAATTTCGGTCAAAAAACCAGATTTTTTTTTTCTAGATCTCGGATGACGAAACGGACTTCATCGTTGAAATCGTCTCGCGAAATCTAGATACCATGTCGAATTTCGAGACAGTCGGAATTGCACATTTTTCGAGGCGTAGGGTGTCGAATGACACATGACATGGCTAAAGGGATGCCATATGACACACCAAGAGAGTGACACATGACAAGAGCTATGTGGTGCACTTAAATATATGACTC
Source organism: Tetrastigma voinierianum (assembly GCA_016808115.1). Lineage (NCBI taxonomy): Eukaryota > Viridiplantae > Streptophyta > Magnoliopsida > Vitales > Vitaceae > Tetrastigma > Tetrastigma voinierianum. The sequence continues at coordinate 106,476 of JAEQBH010001534.1, forward strand.
ATAATTAATCACATGATTGATGATGTAATAAAAAATAATAATAAGGAAAAGAAAATAATAATAATAATAATAATAAATTCAAATAAAAAGGAGGAAATGCCATTTTTGGCATAAGAACCAACAAGAGAGAGAGAGAGAGAGAGAGAGAGCGGAGAGAGATTTTTTTTTTCTTCTCTTCGTTTTTTTTTTTTTTTTTCCCGGATCTACGAGGAATTGGATTGTGGATTTCATTGGAGACGAGAGCCAAGAGTTCATGCAGGAAATTCGAGGCTCGTGTGGTACCAAAATCTTGGAGTTTCGTCAAACTTTATGAGGTAGAGAATTTTCCTATATGTGTTATTTCTAGCCTAAAGGCTATTTAATGAGTTAGGATTGACTTAGAGGCCGTGAAAGGTCGTAAATTTCAGTCTCCAATTTTTTGGACTGAGTGTAGGAATTTTTAGGAATTTTAGGCCCATTTTCGGACGATGCAGGCCCCGAATTCGAGGCTTGTTTTAGCATAGTTCGAGTGAATTTTAGGGTTGTTTGCGACAATGCGGACGGGATTTCGAGGCTTGTTTTGAGCGATCTGGGGTGTTGGGATTGTTTTGATCAAGGTAAGTGTTTTTGGGTTTTGTGGTGTGTTTTGGTATCCCAATAATTCGGTAATGAACCGTGAAGGGACCAAGAGGTGTCATGTTTTCTATGGGTCTAAGATTTGGGCCATTTTGTTTGTTATTGTTGGAAAATGAATAACATGTTGTTTGTGTTTGAATTTTGTTAATATATGCATACTTAAATATATTAACATGAATTGTTGTGAAATGACATATTGCATTTCATATGCTGCTTTGGGACACCACCCCCAGAGCAGGCGGGTAATGAGTGCATGACATGTTTTTCGGAGGGTTGACTCATTATTGATTATCGGAGTATGTCCACAAACGAATAAAAATCTGAAGGTTGTCAAAGAAAATTATATCGGAAAGTTGTCCGAAAAATTGCTTTGGAAAGTTGTCAGCCGGTTCACGTCGGAGGGGATGTCCGATGGAATTTGTTTCGGAGAGTTGTCAACAATTCACCTCGGAGGATTGTCAACGTATTTATTCGGAGGTTGTCGAAAGATTTTATCGAATCGAATAATGTGTTTCGAGAACAAAACCTTTTGTTTTGTGTGTTTCTCCACACTTGGCATATGCATGCGTGGGGGAATTTAAGGAGAGAGCTCGGGATAGTAGGAAGAAAGGGTGGTCATATTCTCATCATAACATATAGTGGCGCGCCCCCAAAACCGGGGGTCAGTTGACTGCCGTCAGCCCGCGGAATACAAAGTGGATGTCGGGTTGCCGACCTGCCCAGAAAATCGATGAGTCTCCTTTGTACGGGAGGCTGCGGAGAATACGATACTGCATATGCACATTAAAACGGTCAATATATACAATATATATCCAATGCGGCCACTTGGGCCACAAGCGATACTCAATGTGCGTAACTATGAAACCAACTATATACCTGATGATTTACAAAGTTAATATTTTACTCTTAAACAATACATATATTAAAATTGAGAGAATTACAATACATGGCACAACCACCAGAAACCACATCCGGCTTTCTTCAAATAATCTCTAGGGCCGAGCCGTCCTCTCGCTGCAAGCTCCTGTGCAGCCAAAATGGGGGGATCCACGGCCCGGGAGTGAGCTAAAGCTCGGTAGGAGGGCTCGCCCTAGTGGGCTCTCACCACCTAGTGCAGTCTGTATTTAAAGTAAACACTAAATTCGAGCAAGTCGCAGTCCTGCTTGAATGTACACATGACCAACTCGAGATCCAGTCTCTGAAGCTCTCTGCACTCTGCTTCTAAAGCCTCGTATGAGAATATAAGTTTTATTAATTGGGCAACCCTCAAATGAATATATATCATTTGGCGCTCAGGCCCGGTTGATATATTATGTGGTTGTGGACTACCCTCAGATGAATATATATATCGAAATTTTAGACGCTCAGACGGTTGATATATTATACAATTTGTGGACTACCCTCAGATGATACCATATCATTTGGGCGCTCCGACCCGGTTGATATATTATATAGTTTGGACTACCCTCCGATCATTTTATATTATTCAGATGGCTCGAACCTTTTCTCTGGGCTTGTATACGCCTCACATAATCTAGGGTGTCCAGTGCATATATGGAATATATCTATACCAGTTCTAATACAGTCTAAACCACATGCAAATATATAACATGAATATATTTGTTATAAGATCAAATCGCCACAACATGTTGTAAATTATCGTTTCGAAGCACTTACGGAATTAATATGGGGTACAATGATGAACAATAATTAAGTTAGATGTAATAATACCATCATTTTCTGAAAAAAACATCATTGTGGAACCATCATTTAGGAGACAATTAAATCTCCGCGTTTTCAATCGAGAAAATTCTTTTTAACTCAACAGTTCATAAGTGAACCAAGAATCATAAATAATTCATGTTATTGTCATGACAACAATTTAAACATAAATTCAGTCATTAATGATGGCCTTCCTGGGTTTGTGGAGTTCATATCATGTTGAGAACGATTTCTGATTTGGGTCAGTTTTGGGACAGATCAATATTATCTCAGGCGTGACCAAACTGGGCTGTCTGGAAAGACCATAAAATGAGATAAAATTACAGGTGGGAGAAGATCTCACCTCAGGGTTGAAGAAACTCAAGTCAAGATCCCATAAATGAGTTTTTTCACTTTGTAGACAATTTTTCATTCTTATCAGAGCTGGGCGGTGGGATCTTATGTGTTTCATGGAGAGAAGCCCTCTCTCTCCCTGGAGATCTCTCACACGAAGTCTTTGCATCTCAATCTATAAGTTCTCCGTTTTGGCTTTTGGTTGTTAAGAAAATATATTAATTATTGAAACACCCCAGTGACTTAAAATCAATTAATTCCATTCTTTCTCAAGTTTTGACGTTCGACCTTGTCTCGGCCGTCCATTTTTATCGTTTACTGCTCATGCTACTTATGGTACATGAGTACATACTTTATTTGTGCCTTTCGTCGCGTCGAATCGATTCAGCGGCTTCTTGATGCCTCGAAAAGCGTCTGGCTACGGCTGTCTAAACAATTCCTTGAAATTTTGCGTGCTAGCTAGATTTAGCGAGAGGCGATTCAACGAGTGCAATCCGTTTCGTCATGCGAGATCTAGAAATTAATTACGGACTTTTAACGTAGTATAATTTTATAATCAAAATTACGATTTTGCCCTTATTCCAGAAATTGGAATTTCTCGGGTCTTACATATAGACATTTGAGTAGGGACATACATATTTAGTTTGAATGTGTGGTGTGTCATTGCATATGCACTTAGGTGGGGAGTAACCCTTGTAGGAATATTTTTCTACTGGGCATTGCTCACCCCGTCGTGGGACCCCTTTCGGTCTGGTCAGGTGCGGGCGTCGTGCGCTGTGGGACCTCATGAGGATGAGCCGGATTCGGCACTGTTTGTTATGTTTTGTTTTTGTCTTGTATTATATTCGACGAGAATCAAAACATACATACCTTTTGTTGTATAAAGGGTACATTAAATGGTATTGGTTAAATAGTCTATCATATATTTTTGTATATTTGTGAATTAAATATGCAGGAATGAGTCTTAATATATGAGACAAATGAGTGTGATATCGGGACACCCGATATTTACAGGTTTCCGCAGGTTGACGGGTTATCAACGAGACCCTCGGGATAGGGGTGTCACATGTTTGTTTAAATTAGTATACACTTTCGTATTATTATTATTATTATAATTTTCTTTGTCACCAAAATTTTCTATAAGGCTTCGTTTTGTGGATTTTTTTACGCTTTAAGGTGAGGCCGATTGACTATTTTATATATTTCCTTGGAATCAATAAACTCTTATTCAGTGTAGGATCCTGGAATTTGTAGAAATGTGCGTAACATGTTATATGAAATGTGCTTGTTTAGGTTATAAATCAAATTATTTTCTTAATCTAAGAGTTAAAATAAGTAGAATAAGTTTGAACAATAAATATGAATTATTCATTGATTTTTTTTAGGGTAGTTGAACCTCAAAATAATTAAACAACGCGCATAATTTTTTTTATTTTTTATTTTAAAGGAACACACATCAAAGTTTCTTTTTGACAACTAAGCACTTTGTGTTTTCCTATTAGGACTCGAACCTAAGACCCCTCATTTATTGAGACTTGATACTTTAATTTTACTTTAATTTTTTCTATCATATCATTAAATGGATAGATTAAAAAAATAAATAAAAGAAATTTATGTGATAATCTACAGTAACTTTGCAGTAATATTAAGATTTTTATTTATTTATTTTTCTTAAAGGAGTATAAAATGCACATCAAACATGCAAAAGATGATAGTTCTGAGGACTCCTTTATAAATGAAGATTTATCTAAATTATATATAATTCAATAAACAATTATCTCAAAGTGAATTGAAATAACTAATTTTATTTATTTTTATTATAAGATTTATTAAAAATAAAATTTAAAAGAATAATACAAGAAAACCAAATTCATCAGAGTATAAAATAAAATTTTAGAGATATAATTCTTTTGCAATGATAAATATAGAAAAAAAATAAAATTACATACTTATAACTACCTTCAAATTTCATGTTATTGGCTTTAAAAAAGAAATAAACATGATTTTAACCATAAAAAAAATGATATGATTAAGATTAATTAAAAATTTGTGTATTATGATTGCCAAGGTCTATAGCACTCTACAAGGTCGTATACAAGATGATTGCCAAGGTTATAGCTAATCGACTAAAAGCCATCCTACCACACATCATTTTTGAAAATCATAGTGCGTTTGTACTAGGAAGACTCATGACTGACAATATTATGATTGTGTTTGAACTCTCGCATTATCTGAAAAGGAAGAGACAAGGCAAAAATGGAATAATTGGTTTGAAAATTGACATTGCAAAGGCTTATGATAAAATTGAGTGGCCTTATTTGCAAGGTATATTGACAACGATGAGCTTTGATACTACTTGGATCTCATGAGTAATGGCGTGTGTAACTACAGTAAACTATTGTGTGCTGATGCACTGTGAAGAGGTGTGCCCAATCTAGCCTCATCGTGGCCTACACCAAGGTGATCCTTTATCACCCTACCTCTTTCTTATCTATGCATAAGGATTAAGTGTTCTCTTGAATATGTGAAACCCCGAGAAAATCTAATTTTTTTAAATAGGGCAAAATAATAATTTCGGTCAAAATCCGAAATTTTTCTAGGTCTCGGATGACGAAACGGACTTCACCGTTGGAATCATCTCGCGAAATCTAGCTATCACGTCGAATTTCGTTGAATTCCGAGACAGTCGGAATTTCACATTTTTCGAGGCACCAGGTGTCGGGTGCCGTAAAATAGCTCGTGAAAGACATATGATGTGACAAAAGTCACCTACTACATGTACTCATGTGACACATGTTGCATGAGTAGAGAGATGATGGAGATGAATGACTGAGATTGTCCAAAGTGTCAAAAATCAAGAAAATGGGACAAGATGAGAATTAATGGAAATGTTAATTGAATGAGACAAAAGTTAAATAGTGTCATCTTCTCCATTTTGAAGACAAAACGTGGTGGACGTGCGTGCAAATTTGGATTTTGTGATTTTAGAGAAGATAGGCTCTTTCTCTCCCAGATTTCTTATTTAGTTTGAATGGTCGGTTCTCGTGAACAGAAGCAAAGTCGATCTACGCGAGGGCTACGGCGTGGACACCGGTTGATGGAGTTCCGACAACTCCAAGAGGTACGGATCTTTTCTTACTTGTGATATTCTTTGGCTAGAGCCATGTGTTTATGGTTAGGGATACTCAGGAGGCTTGATTTATTTATCAGTCGGTCTGAAACCTTTGAACAGTGGAGAAAATCCCAAATTTGGTGGCCGTGAGCGGTGCCAGGGGTTTCCTTTGTTCCACGTGAATAGTAACATGAATTTTTGTGTTGTTGAGTGATTAGGAAATGGTGCTTGTAATTGTTAATTAGCCCGTGAGCTAATTTTGGTGTTATTGATGTGAATTTAATAACATGAATTGGGTAAATTAATTGTGTTAATATATATGCATGTGAGTATATTAGCATGAATGTTTTGGGATTGACATAATGCATTCCATATGCCTTTGGGGCACCACAGAGATATTAGAGTAAGTGCATGACACGAAAATGAAAAGAAGAGTGAAAGCGTGTTTTTTGCTCTTTGTAACTGAACATATGTGAGAATTCGGTGAGGACTCGAGACATGGGATTGGGCATGTAGACATTTGAGTAGGTTCATGTAATTGCTTGGATGTGATTGTTTGACATGGCATGTGCATTTAGGTGGGAAGTAACCTATGTAGGAAATTATCACTCTTGGGCTTTATCACCACATCGAGTTAATTATTTCAGTGCAGGGACCCATTCGAAAGAGCGGTTCTCTTTAGAGCTATTTTGAAGAAAGCCAGGGTTATTATTTCTTTGTTTAGTGTCGTTTTTGTATAACATGTATTAAAACTCTAGAATTTTGATATATGTTTGGTAAAGAAATTATTAACTCTTGAACTGTGTATATAGTTGATGTATTTTGTAGTGATGATGTAGGGCCCCAGTGGCCATTATTTTACTCACATGTGGACTGATGTGGTCATTGTTAGTGTTAGGGTTAAGTTTTGTACATAGGTAGAGCTCCGTTACAAAGGGAGACTCGGAGTGCTAGGTGGTGGTGTCTAGTACGACATCCCACGAGGTACTGCCCGGAGTTAATGAGGTTGTCAGCCCGGACACCGAGATGGGGCGTCACGGAATAAGAAAAGAGGTTGTTGGGTCGATTCAAGGTTCTGGTAGAGATGAGCCCAATGATAAGCCATACATTCTTCTTGGATAATGCATGCCTTTTCTTTCGAGCCTTTTCAAATGAAAGTGTTATCGCGAAGGGCATATTAGACACCTATGAGGCGGCATCCGGACAAACAATCAACTATAACAAATCCAGCATTAGTTTTAGCACTAATGTCAATGATCAAGTCATAATTGAGGTGTGCAACATTTTCCAAGTCCAAGATGAACAAAATCAGGGAAAATATATGGGCCTTCCTACATTTATAGGGAGGAGGAAGAAATAAGTTTTCAACTTTGTGAAGGACAAAGTGTGGCACGAATTGCAAGGATGGATGAACAAGAACCTATCTCGTGGTGGCAAGGAAATTTTGTTAATAATTGTGGTTCAAGCGATTCCTAACAATGCAATTAATGTATTTCATCTCCCCTTGAACTTGTGCTTTGAGTGAGAGGCATGATGAACTCGTGCAGGTGGGGAGGAGCTTGATGATGGCGCGAGGAATCAGTGGACGACACGGGAGAGGTTGTGTGCGCGAAAATTGGCGGAGTGCTATGGATAACTCTTCTCTGGTAAGTCATGGGATCACAAATTTTGGCACGTTGCAGTCCTGCTTGTACAGTTGTAGTAAAAAATCCACTGTCTTTTGCCGGTAGCCAGGCCTTATTCCATATATTCCTGGATTTGCCATCCTTGATGCGAACACAAAAACCAGCTTTAACTATTTGTTGGGCAGTAAGAATGCTTCTCCAAATATAGTATGGGTTCAATCTGATATCTGCCTTTAGAAAAGAGGTTGAATGGTAGTAGCGAGATTTGAATATATGACTTACCAGAGATAACTCTGAATATTCTAGAAGACATACCTGAATCCATTGCAATTAGACAATGCAGTAACAGAAGCTCTCGCTCAAGTATGGAGGCTAGGGTTTGTCTTCTGAATCGTAAAACCAAAAACACATTATGTGTCAAACCCATACATCGAATCACGTTTTTAAATGCAGGATTTTTTTTACCCAGAATTGGCCTTAGGGGGTTTGTTCCCGATAAAGAGGCGAAAAACCCGACTTGAATCGTCAGCGGACAGCCGGACGCGAAGTTATCGGCGGTCGAGTTGGCTTATGGTAGTCGGCCGCTAAAGTTAGAAGGCGATTCAAGCGTTATGTCGTTTAGACCTGATCTTGACGTCGGCATACGTCGGTAAAAAAAAATTTTGAGGTTTATTTTCATCTCAGGTATTTTGCTGATGTGATGAAGTATGATATGTTTATTTATTTTATTTTTTAAATTAATATGTTACCAAAGTAACCTCTGTTAATTTAATTAAATTAATTTTATAATAAATGAACTTTCTATCTATACTCATTAAATTCGGCACGAAAGGATGGATTATTTTATGCCGGATGTAGGGTAAATAATAGTACAAATGTGAGACAAATAAAGTTTTAACATGCAAACATTATATCGGTCGAAGAAGGCATAATGTTTGGCGGGTTATAATATTGTCTACATTTAGTGCTATAATTGAAGTCATAGTTTTCAAATTGTTTTACGCCCAGACTAAATACAATGTTGTGCTTGGTATCTTATTAAAGGGGCCCCATGTGTATATATATTATGTGCTTTAATATATACGTGTGTAGTATTAATGTGAGCATTTTGTGTTTATTTTCAGTATCTACTATGTCTACTATTTCTGCCAATATCAGTAGCATTCCTAAGCTTAACAACTCAAATTTTAAGTATTGGAAGGAACATGTGATGACGGTATTGGGGTGCTTAGACTTGGATCATGTATTTAGGTTAGACCGTCCTGCGGCTCGACCAGCGAGTACTCTGATCGAAGTGCGCATATGAAATGGGGAAGGTCCTAACTTAGTGGTCTAGGCATGATGGAAGCTCTAATCACAGGAATCAATAAAGGGTTCCATATCGGAATAAAATGAGTCGCCAAGGCTTTCCTTAAAGAGTCTACGATCGTTATGCCATTAATGAGAGAGTTGAGGACTAGTACCATTACATCGAAATAACTCTTATGGGCATAATTGTAGGGAAGCATAAGGGAGTACGATACGGAGATGAGCAACCTTCTTTTGCCAAGGCTTAAGGCACTAAAGTTAGAAATGCACGAAGGCATAGTCGTGCAGTGTGAACTCTCTTCCTATCTGATATGACACACTTAAGGTGAGTTATAATACTCAAAAAGGAAGAGTGGCATGAACTACTTGCAGTGTGTTCGGGAAGGAGAGGTTGAAAAGAGGGAAAATAGAAAGTGCTCATCTGGCATCCACTTCTTCGTCCGAAATAAGAAGAGAAGAGGTTAAGGAAAAGAACGCAACGGTCATTTGGAGCATCTGGGCATCGGGACAGAAAGCGGAGTTCGAGTTATTTCTGTTTCTTTTGCGAAAGAATGGCCCTTAAAGAAGGTACTCCCAATCATGGCCCAGCGTCTGAAAGAGTATGTCTTACAACTTTGTTAGTTATGAAGTTAATTTGGCTTTGGTGAGTGACACTTGGTGGATGAATCTGAGAGCTACTACTCACATAAAGTGTCATTATGCGGAGGCTTGCCACTCGGCGGAGCTACGATTGATGGTGAAAGATACATCTATACACGGGAAATGGCAGAAAGCTCAGTATAAGCTATTGGGACATTTCGACATGTTGAACTACGATTTTATTTTAATTTTGGAAAACACATTTGTGTCACATTTTAGACGGAATTTATTTTGTTTCATGTTTGGACAAATGGTTATCTTTGTTCATTTGGAAATGAAACATTTAGTCTTTTCAAAAAAATTCTAAAGTTATTGGGCTGGTAGTCCTAATTGATAAGCTATATAAATTAAATATGCAAAGTCCCAATACAAATTTAATAATGAATGCAACCATGATTGGATCAAAGCGCAAATTAAATAATGAGAAATCCTCGATGTTATGGCATAAGCGTATGGGACATATGTTAGTAATAGTGCTCTAGGCATATTGAATGGACATGATATTTTGCCTATTTATGAGAATTTATTATTATGATGATTTGCTTGTTTATTATATATAATGTCCTTGAATAATATTATTAATTATTCTAAATGTCCCTATTGTTATGGGAATAACAATGAATTAAGATTAGTATAAGTTTGGATTGATATTCATGGGATGAATATGTGTATGAGATAATAAATCAAATTTATATCTATTTGTTGAGAACAAATATCGACGTAATCTGCCTCGAGATTAATACATGGATCAAAGTCATAAGTTAATCTCACAGTTGTGTCATTGAATCCTTTGACCCGAGATCGCTTATAGTTCTCAACATAAGGAATGTTTTGGTGGTTTTGATATAATCAAACGTTGTCTTTGGATCTGGATGACTATAAAGGTTATACTTGAACATAATAAGAATTATGTAGTGAGATATGAGCGATTAAGATGGAATTTGTCCCTCTTATTATAAGAGAGATATCTCTGGGTCCCCTCGACATTGAGACTGAGAAATGCATGGCCATGCTCAAATGAATTGATGGAGATCAATGTCATTTGTTTAGTCAGTCTAATTGGGTTTCGAGTAATCAAAGATAGAACGATATAAGGTTGACTTGTCCATGCCTTATATTCGTCAAGATATCATGAGACAAAAGGATTATGTCATTAGCTATATTAAGGTTGTCTCGATCATGAGCTTTTCATTTAACTTTAAAATATAATGTCCTGTAGGATCAAATGTGATTTGGGCCTACTGCCAATGTTAATTGAACCTATAGGGTCGCACATTAAGAACAAATAATAACGGTTATGGTTTTTCACTCTCTATAATAAATTCATTTATTACATAATAGTTATGGTTTTCTGTAATAAATTCGTTTATTACATAATCCAGCATGGTCTTCGTAATAAATTCGCTTATTACATAATCTTATGGTTTTCTGTAATAAATTCATTTGTCATATTAACGGTTATGATTTTCTGTAATAAATTCGTTTATTACATAACGGTTATGGTTACGGTTATGGTTAAATATTTAATTAGTTTCCTTATCGACAAGGATTTGAATTAAATTATTATTATTTAAAAAGCGCTTTAAATATATAATAAATTCAAGTTTGACCGAAACCCTGTAAGATTTTATATAAATATATATGTGAGACATATATTTGGGTGTGTTGTGGACTTTCAAAAAGTGAACTAACTCAAAAACAGAGAAAGAAAACCCTAATTTCGTTTTTGAGAAGACGAACCTCGAACTAAGATTCAAAACGTTTATTATTTGTTCGCGGTGTGGATACTGTAGAGGGTGGTCGCCGTAAAGGCGACCTTTGAAGATCCAACAAACCAAGACGCAAACTTGAAGGTTTGACAAATCGATCTACAAAGAGGTAAGTTTCGCATCTCTTCCTTCGCTTATGAAACGCATGTGATCTTTGTGGGTTATGGATAAAATTTTTTTAAATTCCACGCATTATGTTCCAATCGTATTGGATATTCATCCTCAACCCAACAACATATTTCCAAACAAATTAATCAAAGGCTTAATAACTCACAATTTGATTCCTCGACATGTCGATTTGACATACGTGTAGATCACATTAAAGGGAAAATGACTAACAAAAGAGATAGTGCAAATCGGGTGTAGTAACGCCTTAGAGTTGATACATACGATATATGTGGACCATTCCCTACGCCTTCTTGGAATGGGCACACATAATTTAAGTATCACATTTTATAGATCGATTACTCACGATATGGTTATTTGTACCTAATACATGAAAAGGCACAAGCCCTTAGTGTTCAAAATTTTCACAGCCGAGGTTGAAAATCAGCTAGGCAAGAAAATTAAAGCCGTCAACCGACCGTGAGGGGAATATTACTAGATATGATGGATCAGTGAACAACCACCGTGGCCTTTGCCAAATATCTTCCACGCGTATTATACCTCAATACACTACGTCTGAACTCCGAGTCAAAATATAGCCGGTAGACGAATAACTCTTAAAGACATGGTAAGAAGTATGATTAGTCATTCTTCTCTACCTAATTCATTATGGGTGAAGCATTAAAGACCGCTAGCTTATATACTCAATAGAGTTCCCGCAGCGCTTAACAAAACCCCATACGAAAGTTATGAATTCAGTAAGAAGCCTAGTATTGTGACATCCGCACGCCCTGGGTCGTCTAGCTCTGGGCAAGGCCTTATAGGCCCAATGAAAGAAAATCGGACTCAAGGATCAAGTAGTCGTTATTTGTGGGATACCTCGAGAGGTCTAGCGGGTATAGTTTTATGGACCCTTCAAGCGTGTCCTTCTTTGAGACGGGTAATGCAAAGTTTATCGAGGATAGTGGGAGCACTCAAGCAAGGAGGTCATTTCCTTTAGGGGAGGAGTATGTAAATGCTCCAACCACAACTACTATCAAGCTATGGGTGACAATTTCGTGTACCCATTCCTATTATTATGCCAAGTGTTGTGTTAAATGATGACATTCCTGTGCAACTTCCAATACAATTGGAGGCTCCACCCACTAGATTTGAGGAACCACATCAAGAAATAGTGGAAGAACCTCAACAGCCTCAACCTGAAGTGCCATTAAGGCGGTCCACTAGAGAAAGGAGAAAGGCAATTTCAGATGACTATGTAGTCTTTCTTCAGGAGCATGAGTTTGATACAGGATTGGAGGACGATCCTACGTCTGTCAATCAAGCCAAACAAAGGTAACCAATTCGTAAGAGTGGGATTGCAAATTTTATGTAAAGAGGAAATGAAGTCCATGAAAGATAATGGCGTTTGGGATCTCATCGAATTGCCTAAAGGTATAAAACCAATTGGTTGTAAATGGATATTCAAAACCAAACGGGATTCAAAAGGCAATGTCGAGAGATATAAGGCACGCCTAGTCGCCAAGGGCTTTACACAAAAGGAAGGCATAGATTATATGAGATCTTTTCGCCGCCGACGAAAGACTCATTCGTAATTATAATGGCAATTTGTAGCTCATCATGATCTAGAGCTGCACCAAATGGACATCAAGACAGCTTTCCTCAATGGAGACATTGATGAAACTATATACATGGTGCAACCAAAGAACTTTGAGTTAGGAAACCCAAAGCACCTAGTATGTAGACTCAAGAAGTCCATTTATGGTTTAAAGCAGGCATCCCGTCAATGGTACCGGAAATTTGATAAGGTGATTCTTCATATGGTTTCAAGGAGAACACTGTTGATCGTTGCATATATCTTAAGTTCGGTGGGAGCAAGTTTGTTATATTGGTGCTCTATGTGGATGACACTCTGCTAGCAAGCAATGATGTAGGTCTATTTCATGACACCAAAAGGTTCTTATCCAATCATTTTGAAATGAAAGACCTTCGTGATGCATCATATGTTTTGGGTATACAAACTAGGATCGCTCAAGATGTATACTTGGCTTATCACAAAAGGTCTATATCAATAAGGTGCTTGAAAGGTTTAATATGCAGAATTATGCACCAGGTGATACACCTGTGGCAAAGGGTGATAAATTCAGCTTAGGTCAATGCCCCAAAATTGAACTTGAGAGAAAAGAAATGGAGAACTACCCTTATTCGTCTCGCAATAGAGTCTTATGTATGCATTGCAAATGTAATGATCCCGATATAGCGACATTGTGGAATAAGAAGTGATATCTCAAGAACTCGTACGGATCACTCGGAAGCTACTAAACGAGTGACGAGATATCTTCGTGAAGACAAAGGATCGTATGCTCACATATCGAATGCATCCAATCATCCGAGGTTATTGGGTACTCGATGCGCACTTCGCGTGATGTCAAGATAGCAGAACGACCTCGCTACATCTTCATGTCAAGTGTGAGGGGCTATTTTCATGGAAAAGTGTCAAACAGATACTAGTAGCCTCTTCAACCGCGGAAGCCGAATTTATAGCCCGCGAGGCATCTAATCAAGGAATATGGCGCGTGTCTTATCACGGACTTCGACATTGAAGGCATTAACAAGCCGCTTTAGGATTAATTGTGATAATAAAGCCAGAGTTATATCTCTAAAAAACAACCCGAGTTCATCAAAATCAAAGCACATTGACATTAAGTTTCTAGTTTAAAGAAAGAGTTCAGAGTGGCTTCGGCGTCAACTGAGCATATTAGTACGAACCCAGCGATTGTGCGTAATTCACTCACCAAAGCGTCACACCAAGGTGTTTCATGAGCATGTTGCTCAGATGGGTGTACTTAGTCTAGACGATATTGTAAGACCCGAGAAATTCCAATTTCTGAAATAAGGGCAAAATCTTAATTTCAATTACAAAATTGTAATTTCGGCGAACCGGAATTAATTTCGTTTAGATTTTGTACATGATGAAACGGATTGCAATCGCTGGAATCGCCTCGCGAAATTCAGTCAACACGCAAATTTCAGAATTCTTCCGAGACGTTCGAGCCCCGTGACTTTTTTTTGAGGCATCGCATTCGGCGTCAGAAACGCCGATGCAAACTAAAGGCACATATATACGTACCTGCCGCACTCATGTTTCGTGATGTATCGTAAACGATTTAAAATCTGGACTACCGGCGAATACTAAACATCAAATCCCAGAAAGAGGACATAAATTCACATTATCGCACTCGATTTTAAGTCACTAGACGACAAAATTGTCAATAGTGTCGTCTCTCCACATTACAAGCCAAAACGTGAAATTCATTTTCGACGCAGTAGCCTTCCATTTCAGAGTTTCTGCAGGACAGCAGAGCCGCTTCTCGACATCTGAGATCCGACCGTCGCCTTCGGACGAGAAGGAAAACATTCTACGCGATGTGCCACGCGTGACCCGATTTTGTGAGTTTTTGACAAACTCCAAAAGGTAAGATTTTCTCCCTACTTGGGTTTTATTCCCATTTTTAGTACTTTTCGAATGTTTGAGTCGATTGAGGCCATTAGGGGCCGTTTGATCGGTCCCAAACCTTGGGATCGAATTAATATAAAATTTTGAAACCAAATGGAGTAGCCCGTGACTGCTCCATGGCTGATGTGGTGTGAAATTTGTGTATTTTGGTGATAATCGTGTATTGATTGATTCGAGGCCTGGCGGTCGTGAAAAACGCGGTTCACGTGAACCATGATTTATTTAGCAGCCGGAACAAAGTAAACCTAGGTTTTAATGCTCCTAGAATAGTGACCTAAAATGTATTTTCGTGAAATTATGTGTTTGGTTAAGTAATTCGAATCGAATTGCTTCAGGTTTGAACACAGCCCAAGCGAGCTAATTTTTGATGTTTGAAAAAGTGATAATTACATAAATGTGCCATACGATTTTAATTTTATGCGAGTATATTCATGCTTATATATTTGCATGCGACAGGGACTGTATTTAATCGACATACACGCATTCCATATAATCAAATCATCCTGTGTGACTATAGAGCAGCGCATGGTATTTAGCCTCTGTAGGTGTTTGTCGGGAGGGTAGTCTAAAACATTAAATATCTGGAGGGTGGCCCAAACAAATAATATCAATCAGTTTCCTGAGCGGCCCAATTGATATCCATCTGAGGGTAGTGTCCACAAACAAGCAATATATCAATCGGGCCGGATGCCCCAATCTGATATATACATCGGAGGGTTATCCACTAATAAAACAATAATTCTCATACAAGGCTTAGGCGAGTGTGAGAGCCTCCAGGAGTAATTCTGATCCGAAGCCGACATTTGTACATTCAAGTAGGATCACGATTGTTTAATTGTACGCTATTTCAATATCAGATCGCACTCAGTGGTGAGATTTTCACTTTAGCTTTACTCTCCATCAGCTTAGCTCACCCCTCAGTCGTGGACCCCTTTATTTTACAGTACAGGAGCGTGCGAGGGACTACTCGCACTTGAGGTCGTTTTTAGAAGAAAGCCGGGATGTGGCTTTGGTGTCACATTGTATACATGTATTAGAACTTTTTAAGTTTAATGTATGTATTGTATAAGAGTAAAAACATATTAACTCTTGTGAATATTGGGTATTTAGTTGGATTCATAGTCGGCATGTATATCAGTATCATGTATAGCCAAAGTGGTTTGATTGGATATATATATATATCGACTGCTTGGGACAGGATATGCAAAAAGTTGTATCTGGGTAGAGCCCCGCATGCGGCACTCGCCCGATTTTTTTGAAGGCGCCGCAACCCGACGTCCACTTCAGATTCCTGCCGACAGAGGTCAACTGACCGGATCACGTCGCGCATATAGGAAGATAGGCGTGGAGTTCATTTGGTTTTATGTAATTATGGATTGACACTTATAGTTACTTCATTTTATATGTACGTGCATGCTATGATTATTTAATGCATTTATGTTATGTTTCCGACTAATTGGCAGGATGTCATGATTTTCTAATGGCTGCTTAGCATGTGGTATTTGAAAATATGATACTAGACTCATTTGAGTCATAAAGAGGGACCTTTTTGAGATAGGCATACTATAGACTACATTTTGGCGTGTAATTCCAAGCCACACACCCATATTTGGATCTATGTCATCATCGTGGCCGCTTGTCAATAAAGATAGGCCCCACGCATGAATGTAATAAAGGCCGCTTTGATCCCATTCTAGTACAATTAATAGACCAGATTGTCTAAAGTATTTCTGTGATTGGACAGTGTCATGCCCCGATTCCCGGTCCGCCCCGATTCCCGGTCCGACCCGATCATGATCCGAACCCAAGCCGGGTGCGAACATATACTGGGACTCTTTACCTCGACATTTTTTTTTTTTTAAAAACCGAACCGGGTACCGTGGGTATGGCCTTTGCATCTTATAACATAATCAAAATCTCATATACATATCAAGAGAACTACCACCGGTGTAACATCCTCAAATATACCTAGCTTAATTTGTTTAGTATATTAAAAGTTAAATATGAATTTTCGGAAAATAAAATGAGGGACCCGAAAAGTTTACAAGATACAAGGGCAATCTTGTAATTTATTAAAAAGGATATGAAAGTCATAAAAGAGGAAAGATTGGGGTCAAATGAGAAATTGGCATAAGTTGATTTTCAAAAAGGGAAGAATTTGGGGACCAAGATGCAATTATGGAAACTTAAAGCAAAATGGAAATGGATTTTACTTGTGAGCAGCCTTAACACATGAGATTTAAAGACCAATTTGGTCTCCAAGAGGAAGAACGTGAAGGCGAAGGAGAAGAAGAGGAAGAGAAAGAGAAAGAAAGAGAAAGGAAGGGAAGAAGCCAAGATCAAGCTAAGGTATGGAACTTGGATTTTGGTATGGAACTACATGGGGTTTTTAAAGCTTTGAATGGTTTTCCATGCGATTGTATGGTTATTAGTTTGTTCCCAAAAACCTAGGGTTTTGTTAGGATTTCTTCCTAACCTAGGTGTTCTCCCAAGTAAGCTTGGTAAAACCTTGAATAGGACAGAAGCCTGAGAAATCCTCTCTTTGAGGGGATGGATTCATAGCTCGAGGCAAGTAATTGAGTTAGGGTTTAGAATAAGCCTAACCCAATCTACATGTTAAGGGTTATGTATGGGTTAGGATCCATATAATAGTGGGTTTGAGAGTAAATCATGATAGGTTTTGAATAAAGATAAGTATTGAAGAGAATTGGATGAAAAGTTATAAGATGACTTGGTAATGGTTTAGATGTGTGTTTGAAGTATAGAGATTGAATTGGGTATCAAAAATATGGAAGGGAGAAAAATACACGTGCGGACATTTTTAAGTGACATGTGCCGGTACCTGAACATGTCTTAGGTACATCTTTAATGTTCACGGTCGTTTTTAAGTAGCGTACTTTTTGTACATGTTAGACATGTACCGGTACACCCTTGTTCTGTTTTCCAGTTTTGACCAGTTTTTGTATTTTGGCCATAACTTGCTCATTTATTATCCGATTTGAGTGATTCAAGTGGACGATTAAAATAGACTCCAAGGAAAACCAAACCTAAAGAAATAGACATCGTCAAATTATGACTCTAAGTGGCCTAAAAATCCACTCTAAGTGGGACCATGTGCAAACCAAATTCTGGTTTCAGTGTTGAACATAGAGAAGTCCGGGTTGTTTTGAGGACGTGGCTTGAGTTCGGTGCTCGGGTGGGTGATTCCAGCTGGAATAGAACCCTTAGCACCTTAGATTTAAATGAGTATAAGGAAATAGTGTCAAAATATGAAGTTAAGACCCCGGAAAAATGAGTAATACAAACTGTCCCTAGAAAAATCGGTAAAATGACTAGTTGGCATGAAAATGCCATAACTTTAGTTTGGATGATCAGGTGGATTGATTCTAATTCCTAAGTAAAATAGATTCATAGAGGAATAAGAATATATGAATGAGGTGTGATTTCATACACATCATACTATATAAGAATATGAAGTGCTATATGTAATAGCCATGAAACATGAATATGATATGAATATAGGATTATATGATAAGATATGTCATAAGATATGATAGGTATAAGTCATAAGATATGATGAGATATGATAGAACATGTCATAGATATGATATAGTCTAAAGTACACAAATGATAGGCACATATGAATATAGAGTAAATGATATGAATATATGATAGTTATACGAAATGAATAAGATGGAGGCATACTAAGAACACATGATAGAAATCGTGTCTGCTAAGAACAATAGAGATAAGTAAAAGATGACAAAGCATAAGAATAAGTATATGTACATGGATGATAGGCATAGTAAAGACATGTGAGAGTAAGTAATATGGAAAAGTATATGAATATAAGCGTATCTTGATATGAATATATGAATAAGTAGAGCATACATGATAGAAATATAGAAAGTATATGAATAGATGAGACATGAGCGGGAATACATTAAAATGATATAAAGAGATATGAATATAGAAATATATGAATATATGAATACAAGAGTGCATAGATGCATTCATGATATATGATAGACAAAACTAAATGATAGAAAAGATATGAATATATGTATTATGAAGATATATGAGACTGAAAGTAATATGAAACTACGAGTTATGAGAACTAATACACAGGAAGCTAAGAAATGTGATAAGTATATATGCATAAGCAAATATGATAACAATAGTTATTCATGCTTATGAGATATGTCTGAAAAATTTAATAAGGCGATTAATACGCTTGGGACGTGGTAGAGGGATAGATAGGCATGCCTATAGGGGAAGATACGATTCGCTGCAGCGTATTCATAGACGAGATATTGAGGCCGTTTGGGTCGATGATATCGATCCCGTTTGGATCGGTGGCCCTTGAAGTCGCGCAATGAGCGAAGATCAACGCGCCGTGCGGTGATAGTACCTTGAGTGCCAGATGGCATATGGCATAAGGTCACTGCGCAAATGCGGTGAAGCGATGCAGCGGTGATGCAGGACGAGAGATCAGCGCCTTATGCGGTGATAGTACCTTCAGTGCACATAGTTTCCGTATCGAAACTACAAAGGTGTTGCAGGACATGAAACCTAAAAGGAAATGACATGTATAAGAATATATGACATGATATGTGAAGCATACTTCTTGCTATCACGATGAAAATATAAACGATTACAAGAAACGAAGTACAATATAACTTGATATGAAAATAAGTATATGAACACGAAAAGTAATGAAAAGTATATGAAAGCCTGAAGTAGATATTAGATAGAATATGAATGTATAGCGATAGTATTTGAAGTATGAATATATATGTATGAAAAGTATAGAACAACATATATTGAACATAAGAATGAGAACCTTGACACAACATGAAAAAGACTGAGAACGAATTAAAGACATATGAAGCAGTATATGAAAAGTATAAGAATGTAGATAAGCGTCTGAGGATAGTATAAGATAGGTTATATGAAAGTATACGAGACATGAAAGCATAGGAACTTGCAAAGAACATGATACAAGAAATAAGATGAAATAGATCAAATTACTCCTGATATAAACGAGGACGAAATAGGCCAAAGTATTTGTGATAGATAAGGAATGATATGATATACGTAATAGTACAAAGAATGCAATAAAAGACATAGAACCAAAAGATGAAAAAGACATATGACAAGCATGAAAGATAAACACATGACAAGTATAGGAATATGTAAAGTATAGAAATAGAAATACAGTAAAAGTATAGATAAGAGATAGGCCAAAGACATAGAATATGTAAGAGAAAAGATTGACATGCAATAGAAATAGAGATGATAAGTAATTAAGTTATGTAAATATGTATAGATAGATAATATGCATATGTATAAGCTTGTGACAGTCACCATTGGTGGTTGTCCATGCTTATATTCCCCATGAGCGTAAAGCTTAGCACGGTGTCAGTGTAGATGCCAGAAGAGGCTAGAGGGCGGGACATTCCACATCGTAGCGAGGCCGACTCGAGGAGATGGGGTGCTCACCCATTATTTATGCAATCTCGATGTTTTGTAATAGAAATTATGTTGTATAAGTAAAAGGAATCTACGTATATATGTGTATAGATGGTGATGGACACCCTTTCGGTGGTAGTTCTTTTGTATATGTAAAATGATTTTTTGTTATTGAAATTGTTGTATACCCTGAATCTGATGCGCTACGAGAAAAACGAGGTCAATGGGAATTGATGCGATTATATAGTATAGATAGTATATAGATAGTCTCGCGCCCCGGACTTCGGTTCGGATCCACCAATCGGGTCGGGCCGGGATCGGGGGCGTGACAATTGGAGTGGTGTCCATCAAAATTTATACACATTTACCGAGTCCCATTTACAAATACAAAAACTATACTTTTATATTTACAACTCAGAGCACGGAACCTACATGTAGTGAACCCTTACAAGTGTGTTGGCCCAGCTGTATGCGGATGTCTTAGGCGTCTTTCTCACGTGCTACACGGATTAAGAACCGTGCTAAGCTTTACGCTTAGTGAAACATTTCTTATACGAAACACAAATAGCAGAATGTGAGAACAAGATATCAAAATCTTGAAGTTCATATCACATATTTACACATAAATGTTCTTGTAACAAAATTAAAGCTTATTCGGATCTCGTTCTGATGCGAACTTATACTTCTAACAATCTTATACTTACTTTCGGGAATTACATATGGCGGACTTATCATATTCGGATCTTATACATGTCGGATCTCGTTGGGGCGTATACTTGAACTTAAATCGGTGATGCTTATCTCCGTAGGATATATTTATACTTATGTTTGTATCGGACATATACTTATTTAGGTCTCCCCGAATGACATACATATCGAGACTTACTCTGATACTTGTCTCAGACATCTTATTCCCGATCTCCCATAGGAGTTACGGACTTGTCTTATACAAAGGTGTAATCGGGTAAGAATCCCAGTATATGTTCTGCACCGGCTCCGGTTCGGATGTGTCCGGGTCGGACCAGGGATCGGGCGTGGCAGTTGATATCGAGCCTAGGTTTAGGCGTTTGGAAGAGTCTTCGATTAAGGATGTACTACCTTAGTAATGTGTTGGCTAATGCGGAAGTGTAACACGAAATATACCATACTTGGTTTCGGACTTGTTTAGGGTATATTAAAAGTTAAATAAATTACGGGAAATAAAATGAGAGACCGAAAATGAATTATAGAAAAGGGAGTATCAGACATGAATTAATTTGATTAGAGGCAAAGTATAAATAATAAGACTTGTAATGTAATTAATGGAAGTTGGAGGACAAAAGCTAAATAATCAAAATTTTCATTATAAATAGATGTGGGAGACCAATGCATTAATTTGGTCTCCAAACAAAGCTTCACGTATGGAGGCAAAGGGAAGGAGAGAAAGAGGAAGAAGAAGAAGAGGAGGAAGGAAAAGCAAATCCAAGGTATGGAAACTGAATTTAAGTATGGATGCTTGACTTTGGTATGAATTTTGTATGGAAATTATGGATTCTAGCATGATTTTGATACAAGAATTACTTGGGTATGGATTGCTAGGGTTTCATTTGGACATTAATTTGGTTCCCTTCTCTAGGGTTTTGCTAGGCAACCATTCTAACTCTAGATTGAAGGGAAGTTTGGTTGAAAAGGCAAGATGATAATGAGTAGATATATGGAATCCTTCACAATTCCAAGGTTTTGTAGAATTGGGTGAATTTTGGTATGAATCCTAGGATTCTTTTGCAAATTAAAAGGGTTTGTGGAGTTGTTGAGAGGGATTGCATGTTAGTTTTTGATGAAGGAGGCATTAGGAGTGATATATGGATGAAAGTGCATGAAAAAAAGGAGAAAAGACACATTCTGGGCATTTCCGGGTGATGTGTCTGGTACACTTTGAACATGTACCGGTACACTTTGTGTTCTGGTCATTTTTGGCAATGTGTCTGGTACACGGTGGGGTGTCTGGTATACCACGTGCTTTTCCTATTCGACCCGATTTTTGTATTTTTGGCCCGCAACACTCTCATTTCTTATCCGATTTAGTGATTCAAGTGGCCAATTAAAATAGACTTCAAGAAGAACCAAACATAATCATGGTACCTCAAATTCGACTCTAAATAGTGAATTCGCTCCAAAATGAGGCGATGTCTGCGAGCCCATTCATAACGTCGATTGATCGTAGAGTAGTCAGAGTTGTTTGACGTAACTTGAGTTTCGATTGCTCAGATTTGAGTGATTCCAGGTTGGAGGAGAACCGCAGCACCTTAACACAAATGAGTACAAAGAGATAGTGCCAAATATGAAGTTAAGACCCCGGAAAGTGAGTATTTCAAGCGTCCCTCCCGGAATTAAAATCGGTAAAATGACTAGTTTGCATGAAAATGCCATGCTTTAGTTTGGATGATCAGATTGGATTGATTCAATTCACAGGTAAAGTAGATTCATATAAGAATAAGAATACATGAATAAGGTGTGATTTCATCGTAGCCTGCTTTACCCGATATGTGAAAATACGATCTGTCTTGGAAACGGCATGTCTTAGGCTAGAATCTTTGATATAAGATAGTAAGTTATTGAACTCATATAATTGTAAGCGCTATAAGACAGGTTATTGAATGACATGACACCTACATTGCGTGGGCGAGCACGTATAGTACTGGTATCGATTGGTGCGGCACTCTCGGCCGAATCTTGGCACATTAGTAACGGTACTCTCGATTAGTCTTGTGACACTCTCGTCGTGCCGGCGCATTAGTACTTCGGTACTCGATTAGTGCGTGGCGCTCTACGATCATGCTTGGCGCAGTAGTATAGGTACTATCGATTAGTGCGATGGCACTCTACGTCGGTGCTTTAGCACTCTGCTTTGATCTTCTGGCACCTCGATGCTATCTTGTACCTTTGGGTACTTATTGTGTTGTGTCTACTCATTCCGTGTGCAGTGCAAGCGATCTAACAATTATATGATAAGACTCTGAATAATGAATAAGAATAAAGAAATGAATATAGTAAAGATCTGAATGTACCTACGGGTACCTCTGTATTTGCTCTGTAGTACCTGCAGGTACTTTTGTACACGTAATCTCTGTAGTACCTACGGGTACTCCCATATCGGTAAAATAAGTATAAGTTCTAAATAAGAATAAGCTCTGTAACTCTTACGGGAGTCCCGAATTAACATACGTCTATTATAAGTATAAGTTTTGCATAAGGAAGAAACTCTGCAGTAACTCTACGGGAGAGCAGAATAAGTATAAGTCCGATGAGTACTATGGGTACTCAGTATCGGTAAAACAAGTATAAAGTCGATGGTACCTGCAGGGTACCTGCAGTATATGTTACGTAATGCCACGGGTACTCGTAACAGTAAAATAAGTATATGTATGCATTATGATCGTTACCTTGCTATGGACTAATGTCCATACCTGATATGTATCTGCATACGTCTGATCTGACCTTGTATGTGATACGATTATGATTAGTTGGAGCTTAGTGTACTTACGGATACCAACCGCCTGAGGATAAGATCCGTAAGATAAGTATATCTTTCCGTAAGACGATTATAAACCAGTAAAGACAAGTATAAGTTACGTAATACATATGAGATCGAAATACATATAAGTTAATAATACGTATAAGATCCAAGAAATACAAGTATGTGCTCGAATACCGGTATAAGTTAAAGTAAAGCTCAAGTATAAGTTAAAGTAAAATACATGTATAAGATAAAAATACATGTATAAGTTTGTAATACTTAATGCAAATCCGAAATACATGTATATGCTCCGTAATACAAGGATAAAATCCGAAATACCAGGATATGCTCTGTAGTACAAGTATAAGATACGAAGTACTAAAATAAGTTCTGTAGTACCTATGGGTACCTCTGTACTTGATTAAACTCAGTAATACCTACGGGTACTTTCGTATAAGGATAAGTTACGTAATCTGAGGTATACGCTCAGTAATCTGTGATACCTCACGGGTACCTCCCAGAGACATATGTAAATTTAAACCAGGATAAGTATGAGTTAATAAACTCTACGGAGTCTGAAATAGATATAAATACCAATACGTGTTTAAGTATCTCTGTATAAGCATAGGTTCTGTAACTCTACGAGAGATGCGAATAAGTATCGGTCGACGAAGTTAAGTAGATGTCCTTTAGAGGAATGCGAGATAATTCTTTCATCCCGAGAATGATAACGGTATAAAGTCCATGATATATGTCCTTTGGGAGATTTGAATAAGTATGTGTCCTACGGGAGATCCGTATAAGAATAAGTCTGCTATAAGTATAAGATCTGAATAAGATTAAACCTGCTATGAGTATAAGATCCACATAAGAATAAGTTTTCTATATGTGTAAGACCTAAGTAAGTATAAATTTGTTATAAGTATAAGTAAGTTCGATCCGCATCTGAGAGATGTGAACAAGCATAAGTTTGTTATAAGGATAAGAATGTATCTGAAATTGTTATATATGATAACAAGTATATGTATTAATTACATTATATACTTGAAGATTCGAATTCATCTGTTCTTATTTTATGTGATTTGTGTTTTTACGCTATATATGTTTGCTAAGTAAAGCAGCCGCGGGTTCATAATCCGTGTAGGTGCAGAGAAGACATAGAAGACATCCGTATCTGGTGAGCGGCCACGATGGGGTTCGTCACAATTAGGTCTGCGCTCACGAATATGAAGTGGAATGTAAAGTTGTTTTAGTATATGTATAAGTAAATGGGACTCAGTTATATGTCTAGATTTTGATGGACACCACTCGGTGGTAGTTCTTTTGATTTGTATATGATGTTTTTGATTACATTTATATAAGATGTGGGCCCACCCTGGTGTATTAGGCTTTAAAAAAAAAAAAAAAAAAAAAAAATCGAATTAAAGAGTCGTGTTTGATGCCGGCGTCCGGAACCGGTTCGAGATCCGTTAATCGGGTTGGTAGAGAGGAATCGAGGTGTGACAGGGTTGAGTATCGAGCTGGGTTTGGCGTTTACGGATAAGTCTCAGATTAAGGATGTACCTACATAGTAATGTGTTGGCCTAATGCGGATGTCCTTGTCCTGTGTATTGACTAGTTCTGATGGAGTAAATGCTCAGAAAGATGATGTTAAGTTACAAGAGATAGTTCAGTTAATCAGTATTGGAGACAAGACTAATTATGCCATATATGAAAATGGAAGTTTTTGGGTACGAGGGCATAGTACCCTCGTGCTCCCGGTTCGGGGAAAAATTTAGGGACGAAATTTATTTTAAGGGAGGGAGAATTGTAACACCCCGAAATATACCTAGCAGTTTTCGGACTTGTTTAGGGTATATTAAAAGTTAAATAGAAATTTTCGGGAAATAAAATGAGAGACCCGAAAATGAATTATAGAGAAAGGGGTATCAAAGACATGAATTAATTTGATTAGAGGCCAAAGTATAAATAATAAGACTTGTAATGTAATTAATGGAAGTTGGAGGATTAAAAGCTAAATAATCAAAACTTTCATTAAAAATAGATGTGGGAGACCAAATGCATTAATTTGGTCTCCCGAACAAAGGAAGCCTACGTAATGGGCGAAAAAGGGAAGGAGAGAAAGAGGAAGAAGAAGAAGAGAGAGGAGGAAGGAAAACGAATCAAAGGTATGGAAATGAATTTAAGTATGGATGTGACTTTGGTATGGTTGTATGGAAATTATGGATTCTAGCATGATTTTGATACAAATTACTTAGGTATGGATTGCTAGGGTTTACGTTTGGACATTAATTTGGTTCCACTTATAGGGTTTGCTAGTGACCATTCTAACTCTAGATTGAAGGGAAGTTTGGTTGAGCAAGATGATATGAGTAGATATATGGAATCCTTCACAATTCGAGGTTTGTAGAATTGGGTGAATTTTGGTATGAATCCCCAGGATTCTTTGCAAATTAAAAGGTTTATCAGTTGTTGAGAGGGATTGCATGTTAGTTTTTGATGAAGGAGGCATTAGGAGTGATATATGGATGAAAGTGCATGAAAAAAAGGAGAAAAGACACATTTTGGGCATTTCCGGGTGATGTGTACCGGTACACTTTGAACATGTACCGGTACACTTTGTGTTCTGGTCATTTTTGGCCAATGTATACCGGTGCACATTAGGGGTATGCCGTGCATACAATTGCCTTTCCTATTAAACAGGTTTTTCGTATTTTGGCCATAATTTGCTCATTTCTTATCCGATTTGAGTGATTAAAGTGGCCAATTAAAATAGACTTCAAGGAGAACCAAACATAATATAAATAGGTACCTCCAAATTCTGACTCTAGATAGCCCAAAAATTCACTCAAAATGGGGCTATGTGCAAGCCCATTTCCTGCATCAGTTGATCATAGAGTGAGTCAGGAGTTGTTTAGTAACTTGAGTTTGATTTCCAGATTTTTAGTGATTCCGGTTGGAAGCGAACCCTTAGCACCTTAACACAAATGGAGTACAAAGAGATGAGTGCCAAATATGAAGTTAAGATTAGGAAAAGTGAATAACTTCATTGTCCCTCGGAGTAAAATCGGTAAAATGACTAGTTGGCATGAAAATGCACTAACTGTTTGGATGATCCGATTGGATTGATTCCAATTCCTGGGTAAAGTAGATTCATATAAGAATAAGAATACATGAATAAGGTGTGATTACATACGCAGCCTACTTTACCAGTATATGAAACACGATCTGTCTTGAACACATAATGTGGCTAAGAATCTTACTGATATAAGATAGTAAGTTATTGAACTCATATAATTGTAAAACGCCTAAGACCGGATATTGAATGACATGGCACCTCTGTTACGTGGGCAGACACGTATAGTACTTCGGTACTCGATTGAATGCGCGGCACTCTCGTGATGCCCGGCACATTAGTACTGGTACTCTGATTAGTCTTGACGGCACTCTCACGTCGTGCCCGGCTGTAGTAACCGGTACTCGATTAGTCTGCAGCGGCACTCTCGTCTTGTGCGTGTCTTCGGTACTCTCTGATTAGTGCGATGGCACTCTCTGTCAGTGCTTCGACACTCCTGCTTTGTGCTACGGCACCTCGATGCTTATCTTGTACCTTTGGGTACTTATTGTCTTGTGTCTACTCATTAAGAGTATTCTTGGTCTAGGAAATCGACAATTATATGATAAGACTACGAATAATGAATAAGAATAAAGAAATGAATATATTAAAGATGCGAATGCCTCACAGTACCTACGTATTTGCTCACGTAGTACTACTTGAGGTACTTTTGTACACGTAATCTACCTTCAAGTACCTCACGGGTACTCCCATATCGGAAAAATAAGTATAAGTTACGAATAAAATAAGCTCTGGCCAACTCCTACGAGTCAGAATTAACATCGTCTATTATAAGTATAGGATGCGCATAAGGAAGAAACTCTGTAGCTCTGGGAGGCTAGAATAAGTATAAAGTCATTAGTACCTATGGGTACTCTAGTATCGATAAAGAAGCAGTATAAGTCCGATGGTACCTCTGGTACCTACGTATATGTTACGTAGTACCACGGTACTCGTAGCAGTAAAATAAGTATATGTATGTCTGGTATGATCGGAGTACTGCTATGGACTAATGTCCATACGATATGTATAATACGCATACGTACGATCGACCTTGTATGTGATACGATTATGATTAAGATTCGGAAGCTTAGTGTACTACGGGTACCTTAGCCTGAGGATAAGATCAGTAAGATAAGTATATGCTTAGTGCAAGACCGGTATAAATTAAAGTAAGACAAGTATAAGTTAATACATGTATGAGATACGAAATACATGTAAAGTTAAGTAATACCACGTATAAGATCCAGAAATACAAGTATATTGCTCAGGAATACCGTATAGGATTAGTAAAACAGAGTATAAGTTAGTAAAAATACATGTATAAGATCTGAAATACATGTATAAGTTATGTAATACTTGTCTAAAATCCAAAATATATGTATATGCTCCGTAATATCAGGATAAGATCCGAAATACCAGAATAAACTCTGTAGTACAAGTATAAGATACGAAGTACTAAAATAAGTTTTGTAGTACCTACGGGTACCTCTGTACCTAATTATACTCAGTAATACCTACGGGTACTTTCGTATAAGGATAAGTTCTGTAATACCAGTATAAACTCCGTGTCTCTGTGATACGGGTACCTCAGAGACATATGTAAATTCAGTAGGATAAGTATGAGTTAATAAGCTCCTACGGAGATGCGAAATAGATATAAATACGATCGTGTTTAAGTACCTCTGTATAAGCATAAGTTCTTTAACTCCTACGAGAGATCTGGATAAGTATCATTCTGACAGAAGTTCAAGTAGATGTCCTTTGGGAGATCTGAATAATTATAAATCTGAGACAAGTAACAGTATAAGTCCGCAATATATGTCCTTTGGGAGATTTGAATAAGTATGTGTCCTACGGGAGATCCGTATAAGAATAAGTCTGCTATAAGTATGAGATTTGAATAAGATTAAACTTTCTTGCACTTTATAATTATAAGATCACATAAGAATAAGTTTGCTATAAAGTGTAAGACCCAGTAAGTATAAATTTATTATAAGTATAAGTAAAAGTTAGTCCACTTTATACGAGAGATGTGAGCAAGCATAAGTTTGTTATAGGATAAGAATGTATACAAAATTGTTATATGATAACAAGTATATGTATTAATTACGTTATATGAATTCTTGAAGATTAGATATACATTCTTTGTTTTTTTATGTGATTTGTGTTTACGTATAAAGTATGTTTCCCGCTAAGCATAAAGCTTAGCACGGGTTTTCTCAGGTGTAGGTGCAGGAGAGAAGACATATGAACATCATACGATTGGGCTGACACACAGTGGGGTTCATCCGCAGTGGAGTCTGCGCTCTGAATATGAAATTGGAATGTAAAGTTGTTTTAGTGTATGTATAAGTAAATGGGCTTCGATTATATTATGCAGATTTTGATGGACACCACTGGGTGAGTAGTTCTTTTGATTTGTATATGATGTTTTGATTACATTTATAAGATGGTAATGCCACGAGTGCTATATTGACTTTAAAAAAAAAAAATCAGGTAAAGAGTCCTAGTATTTGGTCTCGCGTCCCAGAACCCGATTCGGATCCGTTAATCGGGTCGGGCCTGGAATCGGGGTGTGACAAGTGGATTAAAACCCGTCTGACAGAAGTTCCGCAATAAGGGTACTTCTGTATAAGGGTAAGTTCCGCAATACCAGTATACGTTCCGTAATTTCTCTGTAGTACCTACAGGTACCTCTGAACAAGTGTAAACTCCGTAGGATAAGTATAAGTTCTGTAAACTCCTACGAGAGATCTGAGATAGATATAAAGACCCATACCTGATTAAGTACCTACGCTATGGCATAGGTTATGGCTCCTATGGGAGATCGAAAGTAAGTATAAGTGAGACAAGTATCGGTATAAGTTAGATATGTATGTCGTTTAGAGTGAGCTAAAATAAGTATATATGCGATACAAACATAAGTATAAATATATATATCTACGGGAGAGATAAGTATCGATCATGAGAAGTTCAAGTATGTCCTTTGGGAGATACGAATATGTATAAGATACGAATAAGGAATAAGTCATCATAAGTGTAATTCCTGAGTAAGTATAAGATTGTTAGAAGTATAAGTTCGATCTTGTAGATGAGAATGCAGACAAACTTAATTTTATTTACAAAATTTTGTTATGTGTGTAAATATGTGATATGAATTCCTGAAGATTTTGATATCTTGTTTGGTTATCTGTTATTTGTGTTTCTGTATAAGAAATGTTTCCCACTAAGCGTAAAAAACATACGGGTTCTTAATACGTGTAGGTACAGAGCGTCACGAAGACATCGCATACGAGTTGGGCGACACACTTGTAAGGGTTCATACATGTAAGGTTAGTGCTACGAGTTGTAAATATAAAAAAGTATAGTTTTTTGTATTTGTAAATGGGACTCGACAAATGTGTATAAATTTTGATGGACACCACTCCGGTGGTAGTTCTCTTGATATGTATATGAGATTTTGATTATGTTGTAAGATTGAGCCATATCCTGGAGTACCGAGTTCGGTTAAAAAAAAAAAAAAAATCAGGTAAAAGAGTCCGAGTATATGTTCACCTTTTGGCGGTTGGATCCACGATCAGTCGGGCCGGGAATCGGGGCTTAACAGTTGGTATCGAGAGCCTAGGTTTAGGCGTTTACGGAAGGAGTCTTTAGATTGGGATGTACCTACATGGTAATGTGTTGACCCCGATGGGATGTCTGTCACGTATAACCGACTAGAATGAATAAGTCCCGATCAGCTTTGAAAGGGTGGGGCCGGAGAGTTGGATTCGATGGGCTTTGTTGGCTCGTGAAAGTCACGCTCGACACGTAGAGACATGAAAAGAAAGGATCTAACATAGAACATGCAAGGAAGAGTATAATTTCGGGACGAAGTGCTTATAGGGGAGGTGGGGCGGAATTATGGCTCAAAATATACACTTGGGTTTCGACATGTTTAGGGTATTTTGTAAGCGTAATTTGAATGTGTCGTAATTGAAATGCGAAACATGGAAATTAGAAACCCGGAGATTTTATAAGAATTAAGGACAAAATTATAATTTGTTTAAAAAGGGGGCTTAAAAGTCATAGTTGATAAGATTTGAGGCCAAAATGAAATAAAAGAAAGTTTATTTATAAATAGAAGGAGTTATGGGTTTAAAAAGCAAATAAAGATAATTTAACCCAAAAATGGGTTTTATTTAAAGGCCAAACATGGCCTTAACCAACAGGAGGGGAGAAGATAAATTTGGTCTCCAAAGAGAGAAAGGCAGTAGAGAGGGAGGAAGAGAGAAGGAGAAGAAAGAAGAAGAGAAGAAGAGGAAGAAGGAGGATTCAAGCCAAGATCAAGCTAAGGTATAGAAACTAACCTTGATTATGGATTCTATGAGATTATGTATGAATTTCCATGCTTGGTTGGTTAGTAGCTTGTCCCCCGAACTTGGGAGTTTCTTTAGGGTTTCATCTTAACTGAAAATTATGGAAAGTGAGGTGGGTAAAACCCGTATGGCAGCCTGAGATGGTTATGGAATCCTTCATTTGAGGATGGATTCATGGTTAATTGTAAGTAAATGAGTTAAGGTTTAGAACAAACCCTAATTAACCTTCATATTTGGTTTGTGTATGGGTTATAACCCATATTAAAATGGTATTGGGATAAATTCATGGAAAGGTTTTGAAAGAAGATAAGAATTGGAAGAGGATTTGAATAGAAAAGAGATTACAAAGTGAATTTGAAATGGTTTTGATGTGTGTTTGAAGTGTAGAGTTGATTTGAGTATCAAAATATGGAAAAATGTAACAAAAACACACATTCTGGGCATTTTTCGAGTTGAAGTGTGCTGGCGCAGGCACAGTACCGAGTATTTTGGGTTACGGTCATTTTTGGCAAGTGTACGGTACACCGCGAGAGTGTCTTAGAATTTTTGATCTTTGTTCCCAATTCGACCAGTTTTGTATTTTGGCCATAAATTTGTCATTTCTTATCCGATTTGAGTGATTCAAGTGGCCAATTAAAATAGACTTCAAGAAAAACCAAACATAAAGAAATAGATATCTTCAAATTCTGACTTTAAGTGGTTGAAAAATCCACTCAAAGTGAGGCTATGTGCAAGCCAATTCTTGCATCAGTATTAATCATAGAGTAGTTCGAGTTGTTTTGAACATAACTCGAGTTCCGGTGCTCCGAATTGGGTGATTCCAGTTGGAATGGGAGCCTTAACACCTTAACATTAAAAAAGTACAAAAGAACCAGTGTCAAATATGGAACAAAGGCACTGGAAAATGAATATTGTAAACTGTCCCTCGGTAAATCGGTGGCAGAGCTAGTTGGCATGAAAATGCCATAACTTTATTGCAGGTGATCAAGTGGAATGATTTCAGAATTTCACAAAAATAGATTCATGGACGAGAATATATGAATGATGTGTGGATAGGCATCATATCATACAAGTATCTGAAATGCCATATGGAATGAGCATGAAACGATGTGATATGGAACACAGCGGCGAAACATGAGCACATAGCACGTGGCTAAGAATGCCTAAATGTGCAGCTGCGGATAAAGAAATAGATTATATATGATTATTATCACCATATAATTGTAAAGCGCCTAAGACCGGAGTTATTGAATGACATAGCACCTGTTGTTCTACGTGGGTTGTACGTATAGTACTTCGGTACTCTCGATTGAGTGCGACTACACTCTACGCAGATGCGATGGCACTCTACGATGCCCGACACGTGGTGCCGATACTCTACGATTAGTCTGACGGCACTCGTCGTCTTGACACGTGATAGTACTCCGGTACTCTACGATTAGTAACCGGTACTCACGATTAGTGCGATGGCACTCTCTGCCGGTCTTTGGCGCATCTGCTTTGTCTTCACGGCACTTTCGATCTTGTATGTGTACCTTCGGTACTTGTGTGTTGTGTCTCTCATTACGTATTCTTTAGTACAGGCAATCGACAATTATATGATAAGACTACGAATAAGAATAAGGGTGAATATGGTAAAGATGCGAATGTACCTCTGGTACCTCACGTATATGTTACGGCAGTACTACGGGTACCTACGTATTTGTTACGTAATCTCTGGACCTCCTGTTTTAGTTGAGTGCAGTAGTACCTATAGGTACTCACGTATCACAGCAAAGTTCACATCATCCCTCACGGGTATACTGTATTGATTAAGTTAAATACGTATCGATAAGTTACGTAGTACCAGGTACTCAGCATCTGATAAAATAATAATAGGATTACGTAGTACCCACGGGTACTCTCGCATCAGTAAAATAAGTATAAGTTTTGTAGTACCCACGGGTACTCTTGTATCAGTAACATAAGTATAAGTCCAGTAGTACCTACGGGTACCTCCGAGCAAGTGTAACTCTGAATATGGTTATGATTTGTCAATATCCTTTGTTATTGGATGTGTTACGAAAATTTGTATGAATGGTATATGTATGCATTGTGATCGGTATACGGTATGGACTAATGTCATATCACCGAAATGTATATTTGCATGAGTCTGATCCTGACCTTGCATGTGATATGATTAAGAAGCTGTTCGACTTATCGTACCCTCACAATTCCTTTGTCGCCTGAAAATAAGATCCAGGTAAAATGATAATAAGTTACGTAATATCGATTATAAGATCGAAAGGTAAGATAAGTATACGCTCTGTAAGACATGTATAAGATCTAAAATACATGTCTAAGTTATGTAATACCAGTATAAGGTCCGTAAGATAAGTATACGTTCTGTAAGACATGTATAAGATCTAAAATACATGTCTAAGTTCTGTAATACCAGTATAAGGTCCGTAAGATAAGTATATGCTCACGCCAAGACATGTATAAGATCGAAATACCTGTCTAAGTTACATGTCTGATATAAGATCCAGTAAGATAAATATATACGTAAGACATGTATGAGATACGAAATACATGTATAAGTTCTGTAATACATCTTGTAATCCTGAAATACATGTATAAGTGCATAATACACGTATAAGATAGAAATACAGTATGTACTTGAAATACAGTATAAGTTCCGTAAGACCGTATAAGTTAGTAATGTACTGATTATAGGATTTTATAGTACTTACGGGTATACAGTATAGAGGTAGAATTCCGCAATACCAGTATACGCTCCGTAATACCTCTGTAGTACCTACGGGTACCTCCAAACAAGTGTAAACTCCGTAGGATAGTATAAGTTAAATGGCACCTACGGGAGATGCGAGATAGATATAAAGACCCATACGATTAGGAAGTACCTTACGTATAAGCATGGGTTACGTAACTCCTATGGGAGATCGAGAAATAAGTATAAGTACGAGTCAAGTATCGAGTATAAGTTCGATATGTATGTCATTTGGGAGACTAAATAAGTATATGTACGATCTGAAACATAAAGTATAAATATATATATCCTACGGGAGATAAGTATCAGTCTGACAGAAGTTCAAGTATATGTCCTTTGGGAGATCTGAATATGTATAAGATCTGAATAAGGATAAGTCTGTCATAAGTGTAATTCTTGAGTAAGTATAAGATTGTTAGAAGTATAAGTTCAGTACTGTAGATGAGAGATCTGAATAAGCTTAATTTTGTTACAAGAACATTTATGTGTGTAAATATGCGTATGAACCGAAGATTTTGATATCTTGTTCTGTTATCGGATTATTGTGTTTAATATAAGAAATGTTTCCCACTAAGGCGTAAAGAACAGCACGGGTTCTTAATCCGTGTAGGTACGAAGAAGGCGTCGAAGACATCGCATACGGTTGGGCGACACACTTGTAGGGTTCACTACATGTAGGTTCGGGTGCTCACGAGTTGTAAATATAAAAGTATAGTTTTTGTATTTGTAAATGGGACTCGGTAAATGTGTATAAATTTTTATGGACACCACTCCGGTGGTAGTTCTCTTGATATGTATATGAGATTTTGATTATGTTATAAGATGTGAGCCATACCCACAGGTACCAGTTCGGTTTAAAAAAAAAAAAAATATCGGGTAAGAGTCCGAGGCATATGTTCTGCTTTGAGAAGCCAGGTTCGGATCCGCCAATCGGGTCGGGCCAGAATGTCGAAGGCGTGACAAATTGGTATCGAGCCTGGGTTTGAGGCGTTTATGGAAGAGTCTTGTTGGGATGTACCTACATAGTAATGTGTTGGCCTAATGCGGATGTCCTGTCCTGTATATCGACTAGAATGAATAAGTCCCAATCCTGCTTTGAAAGATCAGGACTGGAGAGTTAGTTCTGATGGAGCTTTGTTGGCTCAAGTGAAAGTCACGCTCCAGCTTCTGTAAGAGACATGAAAAGAAAGGATCTAACATAAAACATGCAAAGGAAAGAGTATGAATTTCGAGGACGAAATTCTTATAAGGGGGGGAGAATTGTAACACCCCAAAATATACCCTAGCAGTTTTCGACATGTTTAGGGTATTTTGTAAGCGTAATTTGAATGTGTCGTAATTGAAATGCGAAACATGGGAATTAGAAACCCGGAGATTTTATAAGAATTAAGGACAAAATTGTAATTTGTCTAAAAAGGGGGCTTAAAAGTCATAGTTGATAAGATTTATTGCCAAAATGAAATAAAAGAAAGTTTATTTATAAATAGAAGGAGTTATGGGTTTAAAAAAGCAAATAAAGATAATTTAACCCAAAAATGGGTTTTATTTAAAGGCCAAACATGGCCTTAACCAACAGGAGGGGGAGAAGACCAAATTTGGTCTCCAAAAGAGAGAGAACCGTAGAGAGGGAGAGAAGAGAAGGAGAGAAGAAGAAGAAGAGAAGAAGAGGAAGAAGGAGGATTCAAGCCAAGATCAAGCTAAGGTATGGAAACTAACCTTGATTATGGATTCTATGAGATTATGTATGAATTTCCATGCTTGGTTGGTTAGTAGCTTGTCCCCCCAGGCTTGGGGTTTACTAGGGTTTCATCTTGGCAAAATTATGGAAAGTGAAGTGGGTATTAAAACCCCATATAGCACAAAGATGGTTATGGAATCCTTCCTTTGAGGATGGATTCATGGTTAATTGTAAGTAAATGAGTTAGGGTTTAGAAACGGAAGAGCCAAATATGAAGGTTAGTGGTTTGTTCACAAGCCACAGCTTTCAGCTGCCTAACCATGAATATCCTCCTCAAGAAATGTTCATATCTTTGACATATGAATTTTGCCATTTCATACCATAATTTTTGAGGTTAAACTAATACTAGCAAGCTGAGACTGAGACATACCTTAGCAACATGTGAGAAATACATACATATACATAGAATCCAGCAATCAGGATAAGAACACTACTGCTTTGGTCTTGGCCAAATCTCTCCTCTCTGCAGATTCTCTCTTTGAAGACAAACATTCTCTAACAGTTAAGGCCGTGTTTGACAAATAAAGCACACAGGTTAAGTATCTTTTATTTCATGCAAACCATGACTCATTCTGTATAAAAAATAGGCTTCTTTTATTTCATTTTGACCTCAGTATGTGTGACTTTTAAGCCCCCTTTGGAGCAAATTACAATTTTGTCCTTAATTCTTATGGGTTTATTTCCCATGTTTCGCTCCAATACGAGATCAAATACGCTCTACAAGCTGTAATACCCAAGTGTTTGAGGTGTGAGCCAATGTTCTTGTATGACTTTGTGTCCAATCATGTACATATTCGGGAACACTTGTAGCCCAGTGGGAGATTGTTAGATTTCCTTACCTATTGGGGCGTAGTGTTAAATTTTAGACGTGATTGTGTTGTGTCCATTAACCCAATAAAGTTAGTAATCTATTCCCGAGTTAAGATTAGGGTTCCACATAAATAATTATATAATTATTTCATTAATTATAAAATATGGAATTAATATGTGGTTTCCTTTGTTTTTGCCCTTAATGTTGTTTTGATGGGTCGATAGCATTGGGGGCAATTAAATAATTTGACGGGGGTCCTTGGGTTTTAAAACCTACGGTGACACGTTATGCCAGCCCCATCGAGAAGAGCATTATTATTGCTTAGGTTTTGAAATCCATAAAATGAGCCTAGCCTCCGTGCATAGTGGAAGCTTACATTCTTGCATTGTCTAGTATGGATTGAGTATGTCTTCTCTGATATTGGCTTGTTTGATCTTTGATTAGTATGCATGATTCTAGGGTTATGTGGTTTTATTACACGTATTTTGGTGTAGCATTGGCAAATCACATCTATGTATTTATTCTTGTGTATTTGTCTAACACCCCAAGGTAAAACTTGATGTGAAGAGTTTGTTGCAAACTACCATACCAACGACATAAGTTGCTCCACGAGAAACATGTAGCTTATCAACGATGTGTCAAAAGAGGCCATATTGCAGAGGAAATAGATCTTCACATCTTTTTTGAACGTCAAATTGCTAAAACCAGTCGATGGATATCACAGCTCCACGTCTCTAACTATGGGGTGTCATACGCATAGAATGGATAAAGCTCTTTCTTCTGCTTTGGAGCAAATTGTGCGTTATTTGTTATGATTTGTTAGCAGCTTTGGTATCATAGAAATAGAGGTGTGGCACCCGTATCAGAGATTGAATTTTACTCTTTTTTTTTTTTTGAAATGAGTGTCCATGAGCAGTGACCCTGAACGAGTGCACAACACTATGCACTATTACGAGGTTTATCGTTAATGCGGTCTTGTGATACATTCTTGCGCTATCATCTTGGGTCTTGTTGTTAATATTTGCTTACGCTTTGTCGTCTTATTTCGCGAGCTACGTCTCGCTATTGGTGCGCTGGATCCAGCGACATCGCCAATGTTACAGCGGCCCAAGGCTGTGTCGCGACGCAAATGGGGACTACGTCGTGACAAGGAAACCTCTGATACTGACGAGGCCCTTGAGGGTTTGTGTGACGGGACTCTTCTATCGCGTCTGTCCGCGCCCCACTGTCACAACACAAAGACTATGTCGCGACACAAAACCAACCCATCAACTCCAGCCCCCTTGTGTGCTTATTGCAAGCGTATTGCGACCGAAGCACCCCTGCCCCTTGACTCCAGTGGTGTCGCGACACAGAGTGAGCCATCTATGTCGCGAAGTAGGAGAAAACCCCTACCTCTTAGAGTTTGTTAAAACTCCCCGATTCCGGTCTCGATGCAAAGCTCTTACCGCGAGGATGAACTTTCCCTCTTGCTCCGCCTGAAACTGCCAGTATGATCGCCGGGAAATCTAGAGAGAATGTAAAGCTTCTCTCTCTAAGCACTCCCTTTCCTTCTCTCTTTCCTCCATTTTTTCCTTCTCCCATCCCACCGGTTTGGTCCAAGATGGGTCAAGTGAGATGTCATCTCATACCATGTGTCATCACCTTATTGGTTCCCTTGGATTACCCTTATCCACTTATCCATCCACTTGGATTCTCATCCAATCATGTGTTGCCACATGTCTCCTTTGAGCCCCACTTGAGCTTTTGTTTGATGGTTCCCCACTTGACACGTGGCACACCGTGAGCCACTCATTACGTGCCAAGTGTTCCGTATGGTACCTCAAAAAACGTGAAATTCCGACTATCTTGGAATTCAACGGAATTCGACGTGGTAGTTGAATTTACTTGAGCGATTTCAACGGTGAAGTCAGTTTAGTCATCGGTCGAGAGAAATTCCGGACTTTGTTGGCAGGGAAGCCACACTTTTGCCCTTTCCTTAAAATTTAGATTTTAGAGTTTTTATAAGTGGGTATGGAACTAACAAACTACATCAGCACATTAGCTAAGCAATGCGACAAGACAACTACTACATCAATGGAAAATTGCTTGGACTTGCTAACCAAACACGAGTCCATAATGGAATTTGGCCTAAGATGGAGATGTGGCATGGACCAAGCCTTTGATGGGCTGGGTGAAGGCTAATGTAGATGGTGCCATATTCCAGAACCAAGGGAGAATAGTGACAAGTTACATTGTTAGAGATTCAGCAGAACAACTACTACATCAATGGAAAATGGCTTGGACCTGCTCAGTAAACACGAGTCCATAACGGAATTTGGCCAAGGATGGAGATGTGGCATGGACCTAGCCCCTTGATGGGCTGGGTGAAGGCCAATGTAGATGGTGCCATATTCTAGAACCAAGGGTGAATAGTGACAAGTTGTGTAACACCCCGAAAAATACCCTAGAAGTTTTCGGACTTGTTTAGGGTATATTATAAGCTAAATAGGAATTTTAGAAATAAAGCGATAGACCCCGAAAATTTCAAGAATTGGGGACAATTTTTGTAATTGGTCCAAAAAAGGGAGACAAAAGTCATAAATTGAAGAGACTATGGGGCCAAGAAGAAATAATAGGAATTGTTGTGTAATTCCTGAAGATTAGAACGAAATACAAATGGCTAGACATGGAGGACCTTTTGCAAATAAGGAGACTTAACCCAAAAATGGGTTTTGAGGGCCAAACAAGGACTAATAGATTTTTGATTTAAAGACCCGACAATTGGTCTCGATTGGGGGGGAGGAAAACCGTGAAGAAGGAAGAAGAAGAAAGGAAGAGGAAGCGAGAGGGAGGGCGAGATCAAGCGAAGCCGAAACTCCAAAAGGTATGGAACCAACCATGATTATGGATTCTATGAGATTTGGCATGGATCTTTGGGTTTGTATGATGATTGACTTGCTCAAACCTAGGGATTTGTTAGAGTTTCATCTTAACCCAAAAATTATGGAAAGTAAGGTGGATAAAACCCCATATGGCACAAGATGGTTTTGGAATCCTTCCTTTGAGGATGGATTCATAATGGTTGGTGTAAGTAAGGGTTGGGGTTTAGAGTAAACCTAATTAATATTCATGTTTTTGTTGAGGATGGGTCCATAACCATATTAGAAGGGTTTTGGAAGAATTCATGAAAGAATTTTGAAGAAAAGATATCTAATTGAAAGATGAATTGTGTAAGAAAAGAGTTTACAAGGTGAATTTGAAATGGTTTTGAGGTGTATATGGAGTATAGAGTTGATTGGGGTTGAAACATATGGAAAAATGTGAGAAAACACACATTTTAGGGCATTTCGGGTGACTTGTACCGGTACACTTTGAAAGTGTGCCAGTACACTTCGTTCTGGTTTTTTGGCCAAAGTGTGCGGTACGCGAGGGGGTGTACCAGTACACTGCGCTGCAATTCACAGTTTTGACCCGGAGTTTCGTATTTTGGCCATAACTTTAACCATTTATTATCGGAGTTGAGTGATTCAAGTGGCTACGTAAAATAGACTTCAAGGAGAACAAAACTTAAAGAATAGGCATCGCCAAATTCTTATCCTAAGTGGCCTAAAAATTCACTCAAAGTGGGTATGTGTGACAGTGCAGTTCGATTTTTGAATATAGAGTAGTCCGGGTTGTTTCGGACGTAACTTGAGTTTCGGTGCTCCGAATTGGGTGATTCCAATTGGAATAGAACCCTTAGCACCTTAGCTTTAAATGTGTACAAAGACCTAGTGTAAAATATGAAGTTAGAACCCTGGAAAAATTAGAAATACAAACTGTCCCTAGTGTAATCGGTAAATTGACTAGTTGGCATTAAAAATGCCACAACTTTATTTTGGATGATCCAATTGGAATAATTCCAATTCCTAAGTAAAATAGATCCATTGAGGGACAAGAATACAAGAATGAGTATTTATGAATGAGTATACATGAATGAGTATACTTGAATGAGTATATGAAATGAGCACATAATTGAATATGTGAATAAGTATATATGAATAAGTATACATGAATAAGTATACATGAATGAGTACACATAAGTGAGTATACTTGAATGAGTATATGAAATGAGCACATGATCTAATATGTGAATGAGTATATGAATGAGTATTCGTGAATGAATAAGTGAATGAGTATTTATGAATGAGTAGACATGAATGAGTATTCGTGAATGAATACGTGAATGAGTATTTATGGATGAGTATACATGAATGAGTATACGTGAATGAATATGTGAATGAGTAATTATGAATGAGTAGACATGAATGAGTATTCGTGAATGAATACGTGAATGAGTATTTATGGATGAGTATACATGAATGAGTATACGTGAATGAATACGTGAATGAGTATTTATGAATGAGTAGACATGAATGAGTATTCGTGAATGAATATGTGAATGAGTATTTATGGATGAGTATACATGGAATGAGTATACGTGAATGAATCACGTGAATGAGTATTTATGAATGAGTATACATAAATGAGTATACGTGAATGAATATGTGAATAAGTATATGAAATGAGCACATGAATGAATATATGATTGAGTAATTATGAATGAGTATATGAATGAATATGTGATTGAGTATTTATGAATGAGTATACATGAATGAGTATACGTGAATGAGTATAGGAATGAGTATATGAAATTGAAATGGGATATTTGGAAACCGAATGAATGTGAATGATAATAAGGACGGGATTCATTAAACGGAATCCGTCATAAATGTGAATACGAGGGTGAATATGAAATCAAAATGTGATATTCGAAAACCGAATGAACGTGAATAATAATAAAGACGGGATTCATTAAACGGAATCCGTCGTAAATGTGAATTGAATAATATGAAGAATGAACCACCTGACGGGATGCACTAATCGGCATCGTTCGGCGAAGCCTGAAATTTTCAATGTCCCACTTGACGGGATCTTGTACGTCGTCCGTCGTGATGGCGTATGGCGTTGAAGAAATGTCTGCACTTGGCGGGATGCACCAATCGGCATCGCGTCTTGATGGCGTATGGCATTTAAGTGATACCGCGTTATCCGGGATTGCGCAACGGCATCGGGTCATGATGGGAGAACGATAATTGATACCGCGTGTGGGATGCACCAAGCATCCGTCATGATGGGAGAACGAATAATTGATACCACGTGTCGGGGATGCATCAAGCGGCATCCGTCATGATGGGAAGCGAATAAGTGATACCCGCGTGTCGGAGTTGCGCAAAGCGGCATCCGTTATGATGGGAGAAGCAGAATAATTGATACCAAGTGTCGGGATGCATCAGCGGCATCCGTCATGATAGAGGAACCGAATAATTGTTGATACCAAGTGTCGGGATGCGTAAGCGGCATCCGTCATGATGGGAGAACGAATAATTGATACGCGTTGTCGGGGATGCACCAAAGCGACATCCGTCGTGACCGAAGAAGCAGAATAATTACGATATTACCACGTGTCGGGATGCATCAAGCGGCATCTGTCATGATGAGAGACGAATTGTAAAATGTGTGAGCACATTGCCGAATGATAATAAGGGGCGGGATTCATTAAACGGAATCGGTCGAGAAATGTGAATTAAATAGTCAAGTGAAATAACCAACATTGGCGAGTGTAAATGGGATTTTATGAGTATGCTAAAATCTCATAAGCGGAATTTAATGAATTGGTGTACATTGAAAAGGCATGTTGTGATATGATAAATAATGTGAAAAATGAAAACATACGAAAATGAATAGCATGAGTTATGTGGATAAAAGGCATTATTTTGTCAATGCATGTTATTAAGTGTGAATGTTATGAGTCTTGAGATTTGTAAATGAATTATAGCTGGGATTGCCCTAGAAAAGAGTGCTTTGCTTAATTAAAAGGTCTAAAATAGAATAACATAAACAACATGCTTTGGAAAGATAATTGAAAATGTCGGAGTAAGCCAGGGCTCTGAAGCTTGGATCCCTTGACAGGTCGAGTCGAGGATTGGTCGTGACCTTTAGTAAAAATTTAATAAAGCGATGACTAAAAGGATCTAGCGGGCCTCCCGGATCATGAGCTATGGTATTAAAGAGATTTGAATTAATGGCTTCGGCCGTGATAATGATATGGGTCTAATATGTATTAGTATTAGTCTGATCGACCCAGTATGTATTTAATATGACTTGATATGTTTCGATTTGCCATTGTATATATATAAGTTTGTTTGAATGTGATATGATATGCCATACATGTAGAAGATATGAATTGAAAAATTGTAAAAGACATGACACATGGAGATAGTGATATGGAATCTGAAAAGGATAAAATCTACATGTATAATATGATATGAGTTAGAAGTCACATAAGAATAGACTTCGTTATATGCATAAGTAATAGCAAATGTAAAAAGATAGTGGCTACGATTATTGTTATTGGTCGTTACTGTCTATATGTTCCCCACCAGCGTAAAGCTTATACAGGGTGTTCAATCCCAGGTGTAGGTGCGGAGATAAAGAGGACGGGGCATTCCACCGGTGTACGGGCGTCTCGGAAGACAGGTGCTCACCGACCTTGTTCCGCGATCTACGATGTAGTATTAGATAAGTATATGTATGTATTTAACAAGTGAATGGGACTTAGTATATGTGTATAAAATTAAATGGATACCCTCGATTGGTAGTTCATTTGTAAATGTAAATG
This sequence comes from Tetrastigma voinierianum, assembly GCA_016808115.1. Classification (NCBI taxonomy): domain Eukaryota; kingdom Viridiplantae; phylum Streptophyta; class Magnoliopsida; order Vitales; family Vitaceae; genus Tetrastigma; species Tetrastigma voinierianum. The sequence continues at coordinate 149,687 of JAEQBH010001534.1, forward strand.
ATTGTTGGTTCTTCTGAGAAATTGTTGCAATACCACGATTTAAGTTCATTTGAAAAAAAAAAAATAAGGAGTCCCGATTATATGGTTTGTGCCAAAGCAGGTTCAGATCATGTCGGGTGGACCGGGATCGGGCGTGATGAATACATTGTTAGGGTCGTGAGTGCCATGATCATGGCTAGCACAACGAATGCCATGAGGGCTTATCCGGTTCAAGAGGCTGAAGCAATGAGTCTAAAAGAAGCTCTAACTTGTCTCAAAAGGAAGCAAATTGATAAATGCATCATTGAGACAGATTCAACACAAGTCATAGTAGCCCTGAATGACTCTTCTAAACAATCCTTGCTTCACTTAATAATTGATAACTGTAAGCACCTACTTCGATCTATCGAATAGATGCAAGTTCGTTTTATCAGGCGATCTGCGAATGGAATAGCTGCGTATAACACACCAAGTGCTCGTTCTTTGTCGGAGTCCGGGAGTGGATTTGCTTTCCCCCTCAAACTTTATTTTATGTAAGCCTTGTTGATTGCTCTTATTAATAAAAAGCATTATCTCATTTTTTAAAAAAAGTATTATTGAGAAAATAAGAGAATTGAGTTCATTGAATTATATAAAATATTTATGCATTATAAATACTTTATTTGCAAAATTTAAGAGGTATGTAATATTTATTTTCAAAATAGAGAATTTATATAAATATTATATAAGAGAATTGAGTTCATTGAATTATATAAGAGATCCTTTCCATTAATGGAGAATTTAATGTTGATATTAAATAATTTTCTTATTTATTATGAAAATATAAAAGGTATGTAATATTTCTCGATTATGTAGCAGTTATATAAATTTCCATTATAAAAGTTTCCCAATTATTAAATAGGAAAATTAAGAGGTTCCTTGATAAACAATTTATTTTTGAATACCAAACAATTTTTCTATTTGATAAGAAAATATAAGAGGTATATAATATTCTTTTGATTATGTGGTCGATTATACCTAGTAATAAATATGATTTTTACCATCTAAAATAAAAAACATATATGATTAAGATTAATTAAAAATTTGCGTATTTACATAGTTTTATTAAGTTGTATAAAAAATAGTATTAGTAAGAAAGAAAAAAGAATTGATGAATTATAAATATTTTATTTTCAAATTATAAGAGGCATGTAATATTTAATGGAGAATTTCCTGTTTATTATGAAAATATAAAAGGTATGTATTATTTCCTTCCACTATTAGCAACCAAAGAAAAATGTATGCATAATAATAAGAATAAATAAATAAATAAATATCTATATATATAATAAAAAATATGAAAATATATGCGTATACAAAGACATATGTATAGTAATAAGAATAAATAAAAAAAATAAAGGGAAGATGAAACATAATGTAAATAACAAACTATTAACAACCATTTCATTGCATCATTGTCCAAAATAATAACTAAAAGACAATTGTTGAAATTTGCCGGAAGTAGCCATCACCTAATGTACTATGTTCCTAAAGAGACTAATGAACATGAAGCCGTTGTTGATGAATCTATTATTCTGGTTCCTAGTGAGGAGATTGTTAAATCTGACTCCAAATTGATTGGACAAAGAACATATGACATGGAAAAAAAAATGTAGTTAGAGTTTCTTGCCTTGCCTTTGCAGCAACTGATTGACAAATGACGATAGATTTATAAAACAAATTAGTGATTCCTTGTATGATGATGTTGATTCTCAACACCTGGATATGAGTTTTGTACCCGGGTTAGGCAAGAGTAGTGTTTGCCTTGGTTTTGAGGCTATAAGTGATGCAAGGTCGCCACAAACTGACGTGATCGGCAATAAGATACTTTATCGGATCGTTGTACGATCGCGTCAAACAGAAATAAGACGCTACAATCAATTATCAATTATCGATCGATAGTTCACGAAGGAAGACGCCATAATCAATTATGTGGCTTGGCCGATCGACAAAGTCGACTTTAATAATACACCACAATCAACACAATGGTCGACGATAAGTCGACACGAAGACGCCACAATCACCATGAGCCGCCGACGATGTCGACGAATGGTTAACTAGCTCGATACCAATATAGCTAGTGTCGCCACGATTGACGCTTATCCGCACAGGATACACTCCTCCTCCTCCTTCTGATCAACCACGATCAAGTTTGAAAGGGAAAGGTGAAGATGCCACAATCAATTATAACGACCGATCGATAAGTCACTTAATGAAGACGCCACAATAAACTACATGAAATCTGCGATTGATAAGTCGATACAAGACGCTACAACTAACCATAAATGGTAGTAAGTCACTGGGAATAAGACGCCACAATCATCTACGGTAACGGCTGATTAATAAGTCATGATGAAAGCTCACTAAAAAATCACGATAGGTTTCAAAAGCTTCAGAACTGTTATGGTACACTCTCACAATTTTTAATTCATATTATTCTGTGTCATTACATTGTAAATATTCATTTATATAGGCTACAAACTAGAAAGGAAATATAAACAAAATATTTACTGCAATCTTTAACCTAAATCACATCTAAAACAAGAAAAGAAAACAAATTTAAATAAAAATAAACTATGGAATATAAATAAAAAATAAATAAACTAAAATAAAGAATAATCTTACATAAACTACTTAATATGATCTAGAAAACATCCAAAACACGTCTTGACTCTTCTAGAACTTGAATTAGCAAACTGAATGTGTCATTGATATTCTTTTCTTGTGCTCTCGTAACTCATTTTCAAACTCAACTGACCTTAAAAGTTGCAAAGTCTGACTCTTTGTGATCAATATGCCGATGTCTAACGATGCACACAAGTATATTGATTCTGCGTATTGCGTGCAATAACAAAATATCGCAGAATTACGATATATCTACAGATTTGGATTTTACTTGATATATCGAAAATATTCCAGAATATCAGCCGGACATTTCGACAAAATATCTAAGAAAGAAAATTAATAAAAATATTTTCAAATTCATAAATACTATTTAACTATAAAAAAAGCATATAAATAAATAAAGATACACTTATCAAAATAATATTCATTATAATTTATCGGTAAATTACATTACAATAAGAATTTAAAACCAAAATTTAAGACCACGCGGCCTCCATTACATTATTTGAGATTATGGATTCATTCACGTAAGATAATATCTACACAAGATCTTCAAAATATCAGATAACACAAAGAAAAATAATTCGGTAGCTTAAAACTGTACCAGATGAGCCTTGTAAAGAGATCAGATGATTTGGCTGCATTTATATTTTTCAGGCCAAATAGTCACATCATATTTTATCGACATTTTACCGATATTTACCGATATTTTACTGATATTTTACTGATATTTACCGATATTTTACCGATATTTTTTCATAAATTCCAAAGCACATGCGCTCGTGCTCCACAGTCGCGATTTTTTGATGGAAAAATCGGTATTTTCCGATTTTTCATCGAAAAATCGACGATTTTACCAATTTTTTGACTTTCGATTATCTTTTGAAAAATATTTTCTATGCCAATCGAAAACCGATATTTCGGCGATATTTCGGTCAAAAAATCCGATTTTTTTGTCCTTGGTTGCAGGTTGTAAGATACCCTTCGGTAAAATACTCTCAAACCCGAGGATGAAGTTGATTCACATTCGCGAGATTTGATAATTAGTAATTTTTTGAAGATCCAATGAAGAAGAAGAAATAAAAAGAAAATCAATTGAAGATACAATTAATATGGAATATAAACAATTAATTAGGGAAGATAAATAGAATTTCTTTTAACGTTTAGATACCATTAATCAAGGTAATTACTTATAATTGATTAGGAAAGATATGCGATTAATTATAAGTAATCAAGATAACGTTTATTTATAATTGGTTAGGAAAGATAGAACAAGGGTACTTTTATAATTAGTATAGATTTAGGTATTATTATAGGATTCAGATTTAACGATGTAAAGCTCGTTCGCATATGCGAACGAGACTTTTACAGCCAAACCCATTATTATAAAATTGTCCTTTTCTTCTCCTTCATTATCATTTTTTAGACTCACCTTCCAAGGAATTATCTATTAGCCTTTGTGAATAAATCTCTTGATTGACACACCCTTCCTGTGATTCCCTTTTATATTATAGAGGACAGGGCTCACTACTCAAGACCCTCACTTTTTTAGTTGATATTTTTTAAAGCTTATTAAATTATAAATTTGTAGGTATTGAAGACATTAAAAGGGAATTAATTTTCTGAATTGATTTCGTGGATTCTCGTAGCTGTTTCGCACTTAAGTTAAATAAGAAAAATTTATAATGTTCAAAATTATCTCTCATGGACCCGCATCTCAGTCCCCTTGTTTCCATTTGCTCATCTTCTTATTTTGGATGAAGCATGACTTATAGAGAAGTAAAAGGAAAAAAAAAAAAAAAGACTCTATTTGAACTTGAAAAGCATTAGAAAAAATACCAAAATGATATTTTCATATTTGGTTTAATGGTAAAAAATATATTAAAAATCAAATATAATTAAGATTTCTCAAAATTTTATATATTTAAAATTTTTTTTAATCCTTATATATAAAATGAATTTAAATAAATATATATAATTAATTTATTAAGTTTATACTTATTTTTTATTTTTCTTAAAAAAAAATTTCTTTCACTTTTTTTCTTTATTTTTTTTTTATTTGATTTCCTTAATACTTTTTAAGTTCTCAACAAAGCTTAAAAAAAGTACACACAACTAAGAAAAGACCTTAATTTCGGCTTAGATCTAACCTTAATACTATGGAAAAAAGAGAGAGAAAAGTATGGTGTAGAATCGGTAAAGGCAACAAGAATCATTACGGGGGTGATAACTTTGCCTATTAATTTTATCATAGTAATTTTCTTTTTGATGTCTTACAAATATTAACTTGGGAATTGGGATGTGATAATTGAGAAAGCACAGCGCAGCAGAGGAGCCTGCCAATTGGCATGCCTTTTCAGCATAAACAAACACAAATATCTTCACCATGGGAATATTCCTTCCTCACATGGATTATAATTATTATTATTATTGTGCGAAGTGTAAAACAGGCTTTAATGACTGCTTTTCCTCTTTCCAGGACCTAATCTCTATAAACCTCTCTTCCAGCTGTCTTAAGATTTGATCCATTCCATTTTTAAATATCTATAATATACATAATCAATTTGATACATGACATAATTTAAAAAATTTACTACACAAAGATGTATTCGTGTGATTTATAATTTTTTTTGAAAGACTTTAAAGTAAATTAAAAAGCCAAAGTAACATCTACCCAACCAACTATATATGACTCCTGCTCCCACCTACAAAATTAGTGTGCTTTATTCAAAAGTAAACATTAAAACGACTGTATTATTTTTTCCCTTTTTATTTAATATACAAACATTTTTAGTTTTTCTTTTTCAAAATTAACAATTACAAAAACTGAAAATTAGTTTATATATTTTTATTTTGAAAGATCGTAGAAATCAAAGTGTATCCAAATCTATTAATTAAATTTATTAAAAATCATGCAATTAATTTTATATGATTTTAATATAATAATAAAAATATCAGAAAAAAAAACAATGCTTTAATATAATGTTTATTAAAAAAATTATGTTTATTTGAACCGATAAAATATAGAAGTGGACAATCAATTGATCTCAATTTTGTTAACGGAAATGTCTTTAGATTTGTTGTTTGATTGAAAAAAGCTTAAATTTATACAAATTTGAGCTTTTCAGTTATTATATGAAAATATTCTGATATTTTTTTTATAAATCTCCCTCCAAAAAATAATAAAAATCTAAATCTAATGATTAAAAAATTGAACTTATCTAAACTCATGCTTACTTAGCTCCTCCCTTGTATTTATAAAGGTATGGACCGCAAAATTTATCTTTTACCGTTTTATTTATTATTATTAGATTTTTATTTTTTCTTATCCCCTATTCCCAACTCCCTACTTCTCTCTCCACTCATTCTCTACTTACCTAATCCCAACTAATCCTATCTCCCTCTCCATTTTTTTTTTTGGGAGCTCCCATCGACACACCTCATGGCAGAAAGAGGCGGAGGGAGGAAGATGGGGTGAGGGGGGATTTTAGGGATTTTTTTTTAGATATTTACAATCATTTTTTTCTGTTATAACCTTAACCATAAAAACGAATTATTTGCTATTATTTCCATTTTAATAACCTGGAACCTAACTCATTCCCCTAATTTCTGCATGCGTCAGGCAGAGTTGTCTTGTAATTAGGACTCTTTTAATACACTCACTCCCCGTCTACTGATCTACTCACTTTCCCTTTCTATTATCATTTATTAATACAACCATGGTCCATGCCCATGTACTTCTCCTCCACTCCTCCATAACCTTTCTCCTTCAATCTCCTTTAATGGAGTCCCACTATAAGCCAAGTTACAGGGCTTTTTATACATTTAGTGAAAAATAAATAAAAAATTTCTCAAATAATATAGATTTAAAAATATTTTTAAATATAACATAATTTTTGCCACGTGAAAAATATCTTCTAAAAAGGCACTTTCTAAAAATGTATTTTCAAAAGACACTTTCAAAAAATTTGAAAATTTTACACAAAAAGTATTTTTTTAAAGAGATACTTTCAAAATTTTTAAATTTAAGCAAAAAATATATCTTGAATAAACACATTTTTTAAACTCATAAACGAAAAAGTCACTCAGTTAAAACACTTTCTAAATTATCAAATGTTATATTAAAAACGTTTCAAAAGATATTTCATAATTTTGAAAATACTAAAAGTTGTCTTTTGAAAATATATTTTCTATAATTTTAAAAAATTTTGAATTAGTGTTTAAAAGCTGCCTTAAAAGCATAAAGATCTAAATTATTTGAATAAAGATACTAAAAGTTCGTTTTTCAAAATACACCTTTATAATTTCAAAAGTTTTGAATTAGCATCGTTAGTATATTTCATAATTTCCAAAATTTCAACTTGCCTAAAAGCCGTTCCTTCAAGCCACTTTCGCCGAATTCTAAAAAGTATTCTCAAAAAACACTTTCTAAATCATTAAATGTTATACTAAAACGCCTTTAAAACACATTCATAATTTCAAAGTTTTAACACTTTTCTATAATTTTAAAATATTATCTTCTTGTTTCAGAGACACTTCATAGCTTTTAAAGATATTAATTTTCAAATTGTTGAAATGTTATACTAAAAGTGTATTTTGAAAAGATACCTTCACTCTCAAAGTTTCAATCAACACGAAAAATGCCTTCTAAAGAGACGCTCAGGAAGCCCCCAACCCGCACCCTGTCCAAAGGAGTGAATGATTCCACCCTGACACTCATGAACCTGAGACCTCCCAGATTCCAACCATATGTAAACTTTTCCTCAAAACAATCAATTTAAAATCCATTTAGTCAACCCTTTACAACTTCTTAACATATCTTTAGAAAATAATGCGGAAGTGAAGTGGTAAATTTTTTTTTTTCTTTTTTTTTTCAAACACTTAGATTTTTCTTAAAATCGTCGTAGTTTCCTCTGCTTACTTTCCTAAATTTATTACAAAAACTCGAAAACATTGCAACACTTCTAATCTTTCAATTCTCAACTTCCATTTTAGGACTCATCAGTCCACAACTTACTACACACACACCTACTAAGCAAAGAGAAGTACACATATACATTTATTTATTTCAATCATCAAAACATTCAAAACTTCTTCAATTTCATGCACGCTTTATAAAGATCGCTTGAGCTCTGACTTAAGCCGACCGCCACGTGACTCCTCATCCAATCGATGATCAAAGCCCACGTGAGCCCTTTCAAAATATATACATATATACATTTATATACGACAAAAATATTCAACATATACAATACGCAAAATATATATACACGCACACAAAGGCCACTCCTCGACGGCTCGATCACCGCGCAGGGGGATGCTCTAATGGCACTCCGTTCCCTGGTCCTCAAAATGTTTTGAAACATACTTAAAAGAGTGAGCTAAAGAAGCCCGCTGAGCATTTTCCTTGCACAACATTTTCGTGATATATCAAAGAATAAATACTATACAATTAAAAACCACCCCATGCTTAAACTTTCTTCTAATCTAACCCAGGTAAACACACCACTCAGTTTCTGCACCGACAATGGTAGACAAATTTAATCCAAATATAAACGACTATGTCGCGAGAAACTCACGCCATGCATAGTATTCCGCCATAAGACCTTATCACGCCAAAGTGATATTATACTAAAAATCTATTTCCCTCCTCCTGCTAGTAACCCATAACTATTCCCTCTAAATCCTTACACGCTTAAGGTACTCTCACGATATCAACATAACTATAGGGTTAGGTAATCCATCAAGAAAAACATTTATTCAAAATATATTTTATAAATTCATTTAAATCCTTTATACTTTATCATTTAAACACATATATACGCAAATATACATATGCATTCTTTACACGCTTTAAACTTCCATAACGATGCCTTAACACACGTATACATATGTAATTTCATATAAATATATATATTTAGGCAAGATAACTAAACTTTTCATTAAACATTTACATTTACATTAAACTTTTCGTTTAACATTAAAACTGTTCACTTTAAAACTCAATTTTCAAAACATCATTTTTACACTCACCGTTCACCGCTCAATCCCACTGGCTTCCCGTCGAATTCTCGTTTCCCGTCCGATAGTCCTTTTCACATTTTTCAAGAAAAACCACGACTAAACATTAACCATAACTTCTATTTTAATCCTCCATACACATTCATTTTCACCCAACCACATCACATTCACTTTAATCCCATCGAACGACACTTAAAATACACAACCAAGAAATGACTAAAATACCCTTTTTACTTAAGCAAAATGACCTTAATACCCTAATTCAAATCCTTTTCTTTGCTAATCCACCTAATGCATTTCTAGAGTTAATATTCACTCTAAAACACATGGAAATTACCAAACTACCCTTGACCCCTCTCATTTCTTTTGACCGAAATATGCACAAGCCATATTCAATTTTGTTCTTTCATTTTCTTCATTCTAATCACTCCAATCCAATTCCTTATACCTCAATTTCACTAATCCCTAACCAATTTCAACATATCACACAAATGCACTATCAAACCCTAACCAATCACTCACTTTATTTTTCAAAACCTAACCTAATCCATTTCTTTTTCAACTTATATCAAAATCATCATTATTCAACCTTTTAAATAACACTAATCTAACATCCATACAAGAAAATCAAGACATTAGTCATGAAAACATCGAAACCAACTTTCCCACCAATAGAAACTTACTTGTTTCTTGATTTTCCTTGGCTTTTCTCTTGATATCACTTGAGATTTGAAAACTTGAAATGAGGAGAAAAATCACATCTCATACCTCCTACTCTACACATTTTCTTCTTCCTTTTCTTTTCTTTCCTTTCTTTTCTCTCTTTTCTTCTCTCTTTTCTCTCATGGCCGAGCTCTCCTCTTTTTGAGCAAATTTAATCTCTTAATTTAGATTTTGACTCACACTTGCCAAAATTGCCCTTGAACCAAAGAAGCTCAATTGTTGATGCAAAGTGAATTACACATGTCACCTTGTCATTGGTCCATTCTTATGAGTCACAAATCCACTAATCTATTATTTAAATCATAACTTAGCCATTAAGAAAGGTTTTGATTGACTCACAAGAAAAATATCTCACTTATATTAGATTTTACCTGGGCCGCTTATACACAAACTTTTATACCAATTAAACGCCACACACTTATGGTCGCCTAAACTTCAAATTGACCATGAAATATTCTAGCTAAATCTCCACAAAGGATTCCGTGCTCAAATCACCAAAATCTGATTTAAAATCATTAAAACCCTGAACCTGGACAATAGCAGGATATTATTATCCCGACCACGCTCTGACGCTCGGAAACTATCCAAACCCGACCGCTTCACCGCTTCGCCGTTAGACTCTATGATTAATCTCGGATTACTGCATTTTCTACCACCTCCGAAAATTTCACACAGTTCGAATTTGCAAATTTTAAAATCACTATTCACTTAAATCTCCAATTTCTTTCTAAATATCACAAAGTCATAGAACCGAAATTTCTTAAAATTCCTCTCGCAAACCCTCCATCCGTATATAATAAGAAGAATTATGATTCATTAGGCATCCTGGTGAAAATTTTTTAACAATTTCAATTTTTTATGCCCAAATAACGTCCAAGCGCTTCTCAAATTCTAATCTACCCTTGCTTCTATCATCGACCTCTAATCGCTTCAACAACTATCATTATAAAATATCTCAATAAGGTCAGGGTTTTACAGTTGAGGGTGCTTATTTTTTTATAAACTTATAACCTTAAGATTGTTCATTCATAATGTTAGTATTTAACTTGTATTATATTCGTAAAGTGAATTACAAAATATATACAAGCTCCATATATGAAAGTGTTCAACATTTACAATATTTACATTGTTTACAAAAACAAAACATATACAAAAATAGACCAAAAGGTCTTTAGTGGGCACCTAGTAGTGTGTTGGCCTTGGTTGCTGATGTGGAGTGTCCGGACTTCTCAAGCCGCTTCACTCCGCACTTCCACACCTGACGAACACCCGTATGTTCTCTATAAATTTTAGCTGGAATTAATACATATGATGACTCCTAATAAGGTCATCACACTTTAGACAACTGCATATAACTTTAACATTCATTTACATATACACAGGCTTATTCATGTTTTGAACATATTATTTATAGATATACTTCTACATATATCATACTTATCACTATTTACGTATCATCACATAACAATGTTATGCTTCTCATATCATGTCATGCAATTTACATATTCTTGTCATTTATCTTATGTTTCATGCCTGCAAATACCTTAGAAGTGGATACGGAAAGAACCGTATAAAAATTAAGGTATTATCACTGTACGGCATGTTGATCTCTATCTCAGATGACCCAAATCCGGTCGCTTATAATGATCCAACTGATCTTATGCCATCGACCAAACAGGTGGTCTCGAGATTCAGAATCAGGAGGTTACAAGATCTGGCTCCTATACGCTTCATCTATCCAACTATCCTGGCCATAAGCAAGCAATCGCTTTATTTTGTTTTCTTAATCATCTTTCGTGTATTAGAAAAGATATCCTCATATACATGAATAACTCATCGATATCATGTATATTTATGAGATATCTATTATCAAATAATCTCTTATAAATATTTAACCTGTACTTTTCATATAACAAAATTATATATGTATTATCTTTAACTTTCATAACACATGTTAATATGAATCATATTACTATGATGCATTATTTCATATAACAATATATTTATATAACCTTATACAATTTCAGCTTCCATAACCAATTCCTCGGCTGAACAGCTTCTAAGCAAATCTCCCAAGTCCATTTTTCGACTACAATCAATCTCTATAAATCCGGATTGTTAGAGAAAGTGATATTCTAAATTAATATACCCTATGTCTTAAGTTTCTTATGGTTCAAACATCATATAATTTGGACTTTTTATTTGGGAGATATGGTCTAAACATTCCGAATTGCTCCTAGACAATTTCCAGGAACATAATATGAAATTGTGTCTTATATTTGAAATTTTTTTGGGAATATTAAAGACATAATTTGACCATACTTTCTTCATGAAAGTTATTCTCCCAGATGTGTAGTTTGTACAAAACTTTGAATCACCTCATTTGGACCAGTATAACCCAAGTTATGATTTAAACAACCGAAATTACTCCAGTTAAAGAGACTGTTTTGAGACATATTTCAGGGACCGAATTGTTTCCTTACTTTGACGAATTTTCTAGGTCCAATGGGGTCTAAATTTGGATATACTTATTTCAGAAATATTTGTTTTCCTAGAAGTCTAATTTACCCTAAAATTTGAATCACTCAATTTGGATGAGCAAAACTCAACTTATGGCCTAAATACCAAAACTGCTCCAAAATCCAAAACTGTATCATAATTGAACTAGAATTGACCGAAACAGTCACTTGATCGACTTTATCTGGTGACTTAGGTCCAAATTTGATACACCTATTTGTGGAGATTTGTTCTTCTGTAGTCTAGTTTGATTAAAATTTGAATCACTTAATTTGGATGAGTGATGGTCTAGTTATGGTTAAAACAAAAATATGGGTTTAAAAACAACGGATAACATCTCCCCTAAAACCCAACATTTTCTCTATACAAATTTTTCTTCCATTGAGGACCACAACCAAACCAAACCAAACAACCATTCCAAACAATGATTCTACACAAAAAGAGGTATTCCAAACCCCCAAACAAGTATCCATACAAAAATTCATACCAAAATCCATACAAAAATCCATACAAAAGTTCATAACAAATTCCATACAAACAATTCCATACCTTGATTTATTCTTCTTCTCTTCCCTTCTTCTTCTTCTTCTTCTCCTTCTCTTTTCTTCTTCGCTCTTCACCTTATCCGGTTTGCCCTATCACCCAAAGACCAAAATGAGATATTATTTTGACCTTATCTCAATTTGGAGTTAAGGCCATGCTCGTTTAACTCATTTTGAATTCTTTTTCCACTTTGCATTTAGGTTCCTCATCTCTATTATTTGCAAATTAACTTATTCAATTTCCTACTTTGGCATACAATCTTCTATTCTTATGTCATTTGGGTCCTTAATTGGCAATTTACCAATTTACTCCTTGACTTTTCAGATAATTCTGGTTTTGTTTATTTTATTTTTAGCATTATTTTATTTGAAAATATATATTTACTTTTATTATACCCTAAACACATGTTATTAAACTGTCGCAGAGCACTCAGATGTTACACGCCATCGCGCCACGTGTCACACTTCTTTGGTTCGTTCTCGTCCCGAAACAATTTATTTTATCCCGGTTTCAGTTCCATCTATCTTAAATGGATATTCTTTAAATATTTGACATTTTTCATTATTTTTCTAAAAATCTAGCTTTCAAGGTCCACTCGACGCCCTTCGCCTCGAAATTCGTGAACTGGACTTTCTGACCAACGAAATCTTCCTGGTGACTAGGATTGCGAGACGATTCCAAATCACCATTAAGTCCGCTTCATTATCCGAGATCTAGAATAACAAGGCAAAATTACCATTTTGCCTTTCCTAACAAAAATTTAAATTTCTAGGTTTTTTCTTGGGTCTTACACCCAGTCCATCCCAAGAATGACATCAAACTCCAACATGTCCATGACCCTTATGTCCACAGTGAGTAGAATCCCTGAAATCTCTAACTCACAATCCGACATATCTAATCAACACTCACCCTAGTTCCTAGAGGAGAACTCACATACATTGGCTTTTCCAAGGTTTCAACCTCTAAGCCCAAACCTTTCACTTAACTTTAACACGTGCCTCTCGGTGTTCAAGCAGGTCAGTCCACCCTCCCTCCCTCAATGGCCATAGCCATCTCGACCATCAATCAAGCTCATGTCTTCTGTAGGAGGAGTCCTAATATTCTACCCCGATGGACATCTTTAGACCATCCTTAGACTTTCTCACTTTGGCCATGTCTGTGGCCACATAATCATCAACGAAACGGGCTAATTCAATGAACTTAGCCATGTATGCGAGCACAGTCATTGTTCCTAGTTTCGACTCTAGGAAATCCCAAGCTTTTGCATGTCGAGCAGATGCCAGGAAATACTTGCCCATGAAGAGCTCATATAACTCTTCCCATGTCATTGCCTCCAAGTTCCTTGAGGCTTTGACCCAATCCCACCATACTTAGAACTCACCCTCTAGCTGGAATGCAGCTAGAAATTCTCTCCTTGTCTAACTAGTAGTGCATGTGCCAACTACTAATAGACCTCATCATCCCGAACTATACCGTTCGTTCATTTTTCGAACCCCTAACGTTATGTTCTCTAACCCTAGTGTTCATCTTTTCCTATATACATTCTACCATGTATATAATTCATGCAATATGTAACACACAATCACGTAGTACAAAACATGAAATGCATAATGAATGCAATGGTCTAAATCTATGCCCATCAAGTCCTAGGTAATCACATACCTACGCTCTGATACCAAGCTATGACGCTGGTATCAGATGCACCAAAATGTCCCGGCCCAGCTCCACGCCCCTCAAGCCCCAGTACTGTGATACCCTAAGCTCGATACTGCTTCGTGACGCTCCAAGACTGGGGTCCGTTAACCACCCGTTAACCTGCGGAAAACTCGTGGATATCGGGTGACTCGATACCGCACTGTTATGTCCCATTCATTGGGATCCATAATTTAACAAAAAATCGGACAGAGTCTCCTTTGTACGGGGAACTATATCCAAATCCTACCTATATAAAATATAGTAACATGGCCCATCCGAGGCCCAACATAATACCATGACCTTATTAGGTCCACTTATGAGTAAAAATGACCACATAGGATCTATTTATCCATATTCATTTAAAACATACAAAATTATATTTAAAACAATTCATAAGAATTTAATTACAATACTCTTACAAATATTACATATTAGAACAGATTGTTCCAAAATGTCTTACAAAATGGTAACAAGCCACATGCCTACCTCTTCACACCAGGCCTCGAATGAGCTATTTTCACGGCCTCTCATTCCGCACCCGAACAGTTTCTATATAGAGTGTGCCACTCCCAATAAAGAATATTTCATACAGAGGCTACTCCCACCTAAGTGCACATGCAATGGTCATGTTCCACACATTCACATTCACATTCTAAGTAAAAACATGCAATTTCTACTATGGAATCCTACATGTCATGCCATAAAATGAGATGAGACCCAATCATATACCATTCCCTGAGTCCTTACCGACTCCCATACCCGAGTTCTTACTGACTCTTATCACACAATGCCAAAGCCCATGCGTGATAAAATCCATCATTTCTGGATTACATTTAATGATCATTTTACAAAACAAATTCATTTGTTTTCAAACCAAAAGCTTTTTGGATGTTATACCTCAATGATCATTTGTATACAAAACTCACATGTCTTTTTGTGGGTAGCGAATTTTGAGGTCTCACCGCAGGCTTCGCACGCCTTCCTACACTTTCACAGGCTTTCACTGTTGGACACATATGTATAACAAAAAATAATGGGTCTTTCACCCGAGGGGGTATCTATCCCTGATTGCTTTTACTCAACACATATTTTCATTTTCATGTATGCAATTGTGTGACTCTGTTAGACGTCTTCCCAAAATACCGAGTCCACCATCAAACACCAAACACAATGTTGATCCATACCATACACTCACACCCATTTCATGCGATGTCCCTATACATATGCAATGCGATGTGCCATTGCATGCCTAACCATGTCAAATATATGATGAATTCTATATGGACAATTCTACTCATGCATATCACCCATGCATCATGGAAAATTATATCAATCACCATAAAATTTCTAAACAATCACACATCATATCAATATATTCCAGACACACATGTATCAACATCAACAAGTCATCACCAACTGCTAAATATATACTTTTATCCTCTAAGCCAAATTGTGACATAACATGTCCATATATAGCCCACAAACAAGCCCTACAATGGCCTTATCCATACACAAACTCATCACATGTCAATACATTAGGACACACATATTGACTTCCAATCAATTACCCCCAAGCATGTCATTCAAACTCAAGCAATGACAACTTGATCCTCAAGACTGATTGTGGCATAGAGATGCCCACAAATCATTCCACACAACTAGACATAATAGGCCACAAGATAGTTTCATACTCAGTTCAGAAACTAGTCCTCTAATAGTCCCAAAATATGGACACAAACCATTAAACAACCTAAGCGGTAGTAGTCTCAAGAAATGGACCATAACTCGAGACGTAGGCGCTCCACTCGTGCGATTCAAAAGCCTACATCAATTTTACATATGCAAATTATAATTTCATGAAGAACACTAGTCCAAATTCCTTTTTCTTCAACTGTAAATCATCCCAAAATTCTGGATGTTGTATGGGTCAAAACAAGGCAAATTGCGGGCAGTCTCCGAAAATGTAATTCATACTCGAGGTATAGAGATCCAATTTGTGTGATTCAAAAGCCTATATAAGTTTATAGATGTAGCTATAATTTCCATGAAGGACACTAGTCCAAATTCCCTATTTTTCCCAATCAAAAATCAATCCCAAAATCTGGACAATGTATAGGGTCAAAACAAGGCAACTTGTGCAAAGCCCCAAAATGCACTATAACTCGAGCTATGTAGGTCCAATTTGATGATTAAAAACGTAACATCAAGTTCACAATTACAGCCTACACTTCCATGAAGGACACTAGTCCAAATTTCTATTTTTCCAATCAAAATCGCCACAAAACTGGACGTTTAGCCAAACAGGCGTAAAGATTCCCATAGCCCAAATTTTTTGCTAAACAGCCCTTTAGGGTAAAAACATAACCAAATAGCCCTTAGAGCGAAAAATAAACCAAAGTAGGAAGAATCCCTATCTCTTAGAGCGTAGAGGAAACTCTAGGAAGTCCCGTAGAGACTTCCTAAACCCGAAACCTTTGATTTCCTGAACTCCTCGCCTAAATCCTCGACTGAACCTTGTTTTTACCCATCGCCAGAGTCTGCCGAGTAGAGATGAACTTTCGTTTAAATTCGACGACTCTAATCATTTAACTCCGTTGATCGAAGAGAGAAGTCTTTGGCTTCTCCTTTTCTCTCCCTCTCTCTACGATTATTTTCCCAGCATAAAATCTGCTCCTTTCCCCCTCCAATATGATTTTCTACCTTTTACTTAAGTCTTAAAGACTTGGTCCACATCGCGCCAAGTGTCTATGACTGATCCGTGTGACGCCCCATTTCCCGGGGGTCCATTGACAACCCGTCAACCTGCGGAATACTCGTGATACCTGCAACCCAATACCACTCTCACCTAAAATCGCAGAGTCTCCTTTGTACAGGGAGCTCTACCCAAGGTACACAACCTGTCCCAACAATTAACAACGACCACACCAGGTCCATATACAATTAAAATGAGTAAAAATGGTCATGTGGACCCGTACATCAATACTCACTAAATACATATCAACTATATAACATAGTTCAAGAGTTATTACATTACTCTTAACTAAAACAAATATCAAAATTTACAATTTTAATACATGTTCTACAAAATGAATACCAACCATAACCCTAGCTTTCTTTCTAAATGCGCCTCTAGTGAGCCGGTCCTTCTATACACTCCCGTAATTCGAAATAGTGATCCATCGATGTGGTGAGCAATGCCCAAGAGTGATAATTTCCTACGTGGCTACTCCCACCCAAGTCAGAGCATGTCATGGCAAACAATCACACTCAAGCAAATACATGACCCTATTTGAATGTCTACATGCCTAAACCCATGTCTCGAGTCCTCACCGACTCCCTCACACATTCCTAAGCCAAATGCGAGTAAAATACAGTTTTCAAAACAAAAGCTTTTTGTTCTCGAAAACTTACTAATGAAGCCCCAAAGAAATTTATCGACAACCTCCGAGGCGACCATTGGATAACCCTCCGAAACAATTCATGGGCCCTCGATGCAATTGTTAGACAATTCCTAACACAATTTTCTGTAGTAAATCTTCCGTCGAAATTCTTCACAAACATTTTCGCTTTTTTGTTTTCTTTCTTCTACGCTACAGACCACACCTAATATTCTGCGGCCCTGCATGGAATGCATTATGCCAATTCAAAATATTCATGCTAAATATTTTTCATGTATATATTAACTTAATTAAATTACAATTCATATGTTATTCAATTCACAATCAATAACACTAAAATTAGCTCACATAGTTAATTAACCACTCAAGCAATCTACTAATCACCCAAATCAAACAAAATCACACAACAAAATCACGTGAATGCTGAAACCCTGGTCGACACTCACCAAAACCAATAGAGATTTTCTCCAACTGATTAAATGTTTCGAGACCTAAATTACTAAATCGCTCGTATCCCTAACACCACATGGCTCTTACCAAAGAATAACATAAGTATGGTAAGACCTCACTCGAGTTACTCAACTCCACCAAACTGTGTCCACGCCGTAGCCCTCGCCGTGTCACTTCGCTCGCTTCATCGGTAACCGACACCAAACGGCCGGGAAATCTGCAGGTCACACACTTCTCAAAATCTGCATTTCAGCCCTTACTGCATGTTTTCTCCAATTTTTTGAGAAGAAGACTATTGCTCTTTTGTCTTATTCATTTAACTTTCCAATAATTCCATCCATGTCCCTTGCTTTTGGATTTACACTCGCTAATCTAAGTCATTCATTTCATCATCTCAATTAATCACGCAACATGTGTCACATTTTCGTATACTGAATAGTGGCTTTTGTCACATCACATGTCTTTCACAAGCCGTTTTACTGCACCCGACACCCGATGCCTCGAAAAACGTGAAATTTTGATCAGGTTTTGACTTCATTTAAATTCGACGCAGAAATAAGATTTCATGACGACCTAACGACGGTTCGTTCACATCTCGAGATCTAAAATTCTTGATTTTGACCAAAATTACCATCGCACGATATTTTTTTAAAATTCGACTTTCCTATCCCAAAACAATTTATTTTATCTCTGCCTCAAGTTCAATTTATTTTAAATGAACTTTACTTAATTTATTTTCTATTTTGAGATTTTTTTCTCAAAATCCTGCTTAGTACCCACTGCACACCCGACATCCCGAAAATCGTAAAAATCCGACTGTCTCAAAATTTAACAAAATTCGTTTAGGTAATTTGATTTCGCGAGATGAATCCAACGGTAAGGTCCGTTTCGTCATCTGAGATCTAGAAAATTTTAATTTTTACAACTTGTACTATATCTCAACAATTTACCGTTTTGTCATTTTTCGGAAAAATTCAAATTTACCCGGATTTTACAGTTGAGTCCAAGATACATCAATATGTACTCAAGCGCGAATAAGTGGTGTTGTTTAGTTTGTTGAGCAACTTGTTTCAATTCAATGTGGCTTTGCCCATCGCTTTACCCTCTACTCACCCCCAAAGGAAGCTTGGGATGTTGTCAGTTTTTAAGACTCATAATTTGATTGGAAGTGAAGGCTCTTGATTCAAAAGCGTAATAATTACATACTCTATCAAGGAAGGAAGGCTATAGCAAAGACAACATAGGCATGGCATTAACTGAAATATTCAGGTAGGGATAAACATATTCTATAAATATAATTCAATTCAACTCTTATATTATAATATAATGGCATGCTCACTTCAGGTCGTATTATAAAATTTTGCCATGTAAAAAATTTCGAAAATCAAACAATTTAAGATCATGATAATACGACATTATCTTAATTCTTCTTACAATATAATGAAGCAAGCGTGACATTGAAATTTTAAATTTTTTCTAGAAGAAAAATATATTCTTTACAATATTTTGGGACACTCCTAATCAAGGATGTGTGGCCAGATGCAAGAAAGGTGTACACATTTCTCAGATATCAGCCAGGGTGAAAAATCTCTCACTCACCCTCTCTCTCTTTTTATATATAAAGATTATTTTATAAAGTTAAAATACTATATAAATTCTTAGAGCGGGTGACCTTAATTTCACCCAATAACCCTTTATCTAAAACAAAAGGCTTTTTGTTTTTATAAATCAAATCCTTTGGACAACCTCCGATGAACCGTCTATCCAGCTCCCTGACAAGCCTCCGATAGTGGATGCGCTCCGACCTTGACATTCTCGCACTCGACAATCTCCGATCCCGACACCTCCTGACGGATGCTTCCTCCGATAACAGCTTTATTCATAAGCTATGGACAGTCTCCGATAACCGCTTTATTTCAAAAGCACTGGGCAGTCTCCGATAACCTCAAAACCGTGTGACTCATTTTGCACGTCGTCCCATGTTACCAATGTAACACCCCAAAATACACCCTAGTTGTTTTTAAACATAATTAGGGTATATCATTAGTGCATTTGGAAATTTTTTGGAATTATTATTGTGCTAAGTGAGAAAATTTCGAAACTTGGAATTTGTACAAGATACAGGAGTAAATTTGTAACTTGTCAAAATGGGACACAAAAGACATAATATAAGAAGATGGTAGGTTATTATATAAATGGCATAACTCGATGGTAGAAGAGTCGAGGACCAACTTGCAATAAAAGGGAAAATAAACCCAATGGGATAAGACCAAGTCAGGGTCTCCCATTTAGGGAGCAAACGTGAAGGGAGAAAAACGTAGAGAGAGAAGCGGAAGAAGAAGAAGAAGAAGAAGAAGAAGAAGAAGAAGAAGAAGAAATAAATAAAGGTATGGAATTTGTTAAGTTTTGTATGGAACTTGTATGGAAACTATGATTTTGGTATGGATTATTGGACTTTTGGACTTTTGTACTTTTGTATGAAATTGTTTGATGAAGAAGAAACCATAAACCCCTTTTTTTTTTTTTTTGATGAATTTGGGTATAAAATAACCCTACTTGATATATTGGTTGTGTTTTGGACTTGGGTTGGCTGATTGTAATTCTCAATTGAGGAATATTTGTATTAAGGAAATATTGGGGTTTTAGGGGAAATGCTGTCAAAATTTCTCTAACTTCGGATGGTCATAATTTCTTCGTCTGAGCTCCGTTTCAGATGTTATTAGACTCTATGGAAAGCCCTTTTAGTCTAGAATCCATCCATATATAGCTTGATAATATTGGAACTCATATTAGGTCTAGAAATCACGAAAATAGAAGGTCCTACTGGTTTTGCTCGTAGTCACTGTTCATGGGAAGCCTCCAACTTCGAATGGTCATAATTTCTTCGTCCAAACTCTGTTTCGAATGTTCTTGGACTCTATGGAAAGCCCTTTTAGTCTAGAATCCATCCATATATAGCTTGATGAAATTGGAACTCATATTAGGTCCAGAAATCATGAAAATAGTAGGCCCTGCTGGTTCTACTCGTAGTCACTGTTCATAGGAAGCCTTTAACTTCGGACGGTCATAATTTCTTCATCCAAACTCCGTTTCGGATGTTCTTGGACTCTATGGAAACCCCTTTGAGTCTAAAATCCATCCATGGAGCATAGTTGGACAAATTGAATGATAGTAAATAGCTCATAAGCATACATGGTAACCATAGTTATTCATGCATATAATGAGATATGAAAAATGCAAAGATACGAATAAATGATTGTAAATATTGCATATGATCACCGGATGACAATAATTATTCGGGAATATGAGATATGTACTGAACATAAAATACGAAGCATGGATTGTCCGGGCGAACCCGGGTAGAGGGTTAGATGGGCATGCCTATTAGGGAAAAAAAGTTTGCAAAGATACCGATCGTCTTATCGGTCATTACACCGCCTTCGCCCTGATGCATGGTCATCGTTCTGCTAATGATAATGCGCTTTTAAATTTTTATGTATGGTCATTGTCTCGCACAATGATAACAAATAAGCCTTTCAATCCTTTATGTAATTACCCAAGCCAGACAAATGTAGTATAGTGCTTTCGAGCCCTTATAGTTTCCTTTATTCACTTCTAAGGTTTATGAAGGCATGAAACATAAAACAAATGACTTGAATATGACATACGAAATGTATATGAACGTTGATAAGAAATGTAACATGATATGATAAAAGAAATATGAGCATGATAAAGACGTTTAAATGATATGATATGTTAGATGTATATGCATATGTATAGAAGTGTGATGATTCGTGTTAAGGGTCACCACGTTTATTCACAATTAAGCCGCAAAGATTAGCACGTGTTTCATCCGTAGGTACGTAAGAAGTGTAAACGAGAACCAGACACTCCACACGCAACCAAGGCCAACACACTACTAGGTAGCCCACTAAAGACCTTTGGTATATTTTTTGTATATGTTTTGTTTTTTAAACAATGTAAAATATTGTAAATGTTGAACACTTCCATATATATGGAGCTTGTAATCCGCTGGCGTATCATAGTACAAGCAATGTTTAACATTATTTGAATGAACAAGCATAAAGGTTATAAGTTTATTAAAAAAAAAAATAACACCCTCGCTTGACACCGTGTGCCGAGTTGAGGGCGTCACAGTTTAGTGGTATCAGAGCCTAGGTTTAGGCATTTCTAAGAGTCTGGGACAAGGACAAATTACATAGTAAATGTGTGTCGCCTAATGGATTTCCTTGTTTTGTATATTGTCTAGAATGGATCCACCTCAGGAAGTTGTAGATAAAAAAGCTAAAAGCGCCAATCCTTTTGTGACGCCCCAAAACCGGGGTGTCAGTTGACAATCCGTCAACCCGCGGAATATTCGTGGGATGTCTGCAACCCAACACTACTATAAAAACCCGTAGAGTCTCTCAGACGGAGCTCTACCCAAGGTACAAAACCCGGGCCCTAACAATTACCATGACCACAGGTCCATGCGGTAGTAAAATAATGGCCACTTGGGCCCCTGCATCAATACTCATAAAATACATCAACTATATACAATAGTTCAAGAGTAAATAAATTACTCTTTATACAAACATTATTAAAATTATAACATTCTAATACATGTTATACAACAACATCAAAGCCACAACCCGGCTTTCTTTAAAAACGGCCTCTAATGAGTGTCGCCTTCCCGATCGCTCCTTGTACCTGAAATGGTGATCCCTCGAATGTGGTGAGCAAAGCCCGCAGAGCACTTCCTACATTCAAGCATTCCCACCTAAGCCAAGACACGTACGCGCAAACAACCACATCTGCAATTTCATGAAACTACTCGAATGTCTACATATTGACTAACCCATGTCTCGAGTCCTCACCGACTCTCACATATGCCTAAGCCGAATGCAATAAATAATCGCTTTCAAAACAAAAGATTTTGTCTTGAAACACACTCACCGAGTTTCGATAAAAGTACTGACTACTCCGAGGCGGTAATGTCGGGAGAACCTTCCTAAACAATTCATGGGCTCCTCCGATGTGTAATTGTTGGACCATCTCCCAACACAATTCTCCGGAAAATCTTCCGTCGAAATTCCTTTCACAAACATTTTCATTTTGTTTCATTTCATGTCATGCACTCACATCTAATACGATGCCTCCTGAAGCTTGCCCGCTGCATATGGAATGTGCATGATGCCAATTCCACACATTCATGCTAATATATTCACATGCATATATATTAACATAATTCAATCACATAAAGCATGTTATGTAAATTCTCAACCAATTACACCAAAATTAATTTCACACGCTTAATCAACAAACATAAGCAATTCATTTTGAATCACTCAACACATAAAAATTCACACAAAAATATTCACGTGTCACTATTCACGTGAACAATAAAACCCTCGGGTTACTGTTCACGATCACACAAATAGTAATTTTCTTCACTCGGTTCAAAGCTTTTGAGACCGAATTTACGGCTAAAACAAGCCTCAGAACATTCTTAACCATTTACACGCTCTTAACTAAAGAATAATGCAAGTAGGAAAGATCCCTACTGGAGTTGTCGAAACTCCACGCAACTATATCCACAGCCCTTGCCGCAAGTAGAACAACTTTCCTTCTTGTCTGGCCAAAATCGACGGTCCGACGGCCAGACCTCTAGAGAAGGTGCTTACCCTCTCTACCAGAAAATCCAGCCCTTGCGTAAAAACGAGTCCGCACACATTTTTGGTCTCTTTTGAAGAAAGATGAACATTGTTCATCTTTTGTCTTTCCTCATTAACGGTACATAGAAGGTTTGTGTCACTTCTTCTAGATTTTTGACACTTGGCACAATCTAGACCATCCATTTCCATCGTCTCTCTAGTACTTGCAACACCTTAGTGTGTGAAGTGCGTATTATAGTGACGTCATCACATGTTGTTTTACGGCACCCGATTCTCACGTGCAAATTCCGACTATCTCGAAATTCGACGCAATTCGACGTGGTAGCTTGCGAGACGATTCCAACGGTGAAGTATGTTTCGTCATCCGAGATCTAGAAAAATTTCGGATTTTTACCGAAATTACAATTTTGCCCTTTTTCCGAAAATTGAAATTTTCTCGGGTCTTACACCTTTGGATCAATCTGCTTCTAATCCGTCTGATTTAGTGATAAATGAATATGCTTCAACTGAGGCATTGGTAAAAATCTCTCAGGATATGGCAAAGGGTCTTAGATGGAGCTTACATTTTATCAAGCTCAGGAGTGATTCGAGTAATAAAGCATGGAATTAGAAGAATTCTATGGTGATACAAAGTATGGGAAGAGTCAGATAAATGCAGTTTGGCTTGAAAAAGAAAGCTTGGAAAGGGATCTAGATGAAGTGAGATGCCCTGTGGACCAAAAGGCCACATGTGTAGTTTCATTACTGCAAGTTGTAGCTTATGATTGGTGGAAGCTGGTTTTGAGTTTGATTTGATATTATGAATGGATTGGTTATCCAAACACAAGGCCATAGTTTATTGTGATAAGAAAATAGTCGTGCTTAAATGTCTTGACCTATCCGAAGTAACACTCAGATATCCGATCTTGAACCAACAAGGGGTATTTCGGCTATGGAAGCAGGCATTTTCTGAAAAGGTTGTAGAAGCCTTTTTGGCTTTTGATTCTTGACTCTAAGGAAGCTGAGTGAATTTGAAAATATTCTGTGATTGGGGTTCACGATGTATTTCAGGAATTCATAGGAGTACCACTGAAAGAGAAGTGGATCTCTCTATTGAAGTTGTACAGGGAACGACTCCTATTTTGAGGGCACCTACCGTATGGCTCCAGCGAGTGAAAGAGTTGAAGAGACTTAACTCACGGAAAGCTATTGGATAAGGGTTTCATCCGACTGGTAATATGCAGCAAGGTGCGCCGGTTTATTTGTTAAGAAGAAGATGGCACTCTTCGGATGTGCATTGACTACCGGCAAATAAACAAAGTGACAGTTAAGAATAAGTATATGTTGCCCAGAATAGAGGATTTATTTGATCAGTTGAAAGGAGCAAGTGTCTTTTCGAAGATAGACTTGCGATCGGGATATTATCAACTCCGGGTAAAAGGGTTGATGTCAAGCGGCTTGGGGCTCCCGTTATGGCCACTATGAATTTTAGTAATGCCATTTGGGTTGACCAATGCTCAGTTGCATTTATGGACGTGAATAGGTTTCCACCTTGTTGGATCAATTTTATTAATTTATTGATGACATCATGGTGTATTCTAAAGATGCATAGGAACATGAACACCATTTGAGGATAGTATTGCAAACTTTGAGAGAGAATCAGTTATTTGCAAAGTTAAGTAAATGTGATTTTTGGCTAAAGGAAGTTTCCTTCTTAGGTCATATTGTGTTAGTAGAGGGTATAAGAGTTAACCCTACAAAGATTGAGGCCATTGTGAATTGGAAACCACCTCGAAATGTAACCGAGGTGAGAAGTTTCTTAGGCCTAGCAGGTTATTATAGAAGATTTGTGAGAGGATTTTCTGTCATAGCTTCTCCGCTCACGAATTTTCGGGAGAAAGGAATAAAGTTTGAGTGGATAGATAAAATGTCGAATAGTTTTGAACAATTGAAAGGGATCTTTGGTTGACACTAGTATTGACCTTTGGGAAAAAGAGTATACCTTGTATGGTGATGTAGGGCATTGGTTGGGATGCGTGTTAATGCAAGATGGGAGAGTGGTGTATGCTTACAGGCAATCAAAATCGTATGAACAAACTATCCCTTTCATGATTTGGAATTAAGCAGTTGTAGTATTAAGCTTTGAAAATTGTGACCACTATTATATACAGAGAAAAATGTAGAATTTTTTACTGATCATAAGAGTATGAAATAGTTGCTAACTCAGAAGGACTTGAACTTGAGAGCTGCAGCGTCGGTGGTTGGAATTATTTAAAGACTATGATTGTATAGTGATTACCCACCCAAAGGGAAGAGAAACAAGAAATGTAATCCAGCCAGGATGCCTTTAGTAGAGAAAATGATTTCTGATTTGTCTTTGAAAGATTGTATTTGAGATTTGGATTCGATGGAGCCTTGTTGGCTCAATTGAGGATATCAAGTTTGAAGCAAATGATTAAAAATGCTTGGAAAGATGAGGCCAAGTTACAAGAGATAGTGTAGTTAGTCGATCTTAGAATGGTGATTATGCCATAGATGAAAGTGGAGTTTGTTGTGTCTGAGAAGCGGATTATGTTTATCGAATGTTATGGATTTGAGAAAGATACTATATGAAAGCCCTTGATCTTGTTTCACCATGCACGGAGGTAATAATGTGTACCGGGATATGAAGCAGTACTACTAGTGGCGAGAGGATGAAAAGGACATATTTACGATGCGTGTCTAAGTGTCACGGCGTGTCGATAAGTAAGGTTGAACACGAAGTACCGTCCGGTTTGATGAATCCACGCTTCCAATTTCACTCAATGAGTGGGATAACATTACTATGGATTTAGTATATGAAGTTTCACGCCTTTGAAAGGAAACATGATGCGGTTTAGGTAATTGTGGGCCAGTTGACGGAAGTACGCTCACTTCCTATCCCGGTCGGAAGCTTGACTACTCCATGGTCGTCTAGCGAACTTTATGTGAGTGAAGTTGTCGGTGCATGGGATTCCCCTTATCGATAGTATCCGACCGCGATTCGAGTTTGCGTGAGGTTACGGAAGGAATTACCGATCGGCTTTAGTGCAGGCGAATTTTAACGCTTTCCATCCACAAGCAGGATGGACCCGATCCCGAAGAGTGTCCCGAGGTGTTGGAAGATATGCCGAGCGTAGTATTAAATTCCAGGGAAGTTGGGATGACATTCCACTCATAGGTTACTGTAACAACGGGTTATCGATCCATGATATTAGTATGGCTGTCATGACTTTGTATGGAGAAGATGTAGAACTCCTATGTGTTGGACAGAGTTGCACGAGCATAAGATTATTGGTCCTGATTTAGTAAAAGACACAAAAGAAAAAGTTCGGATTATTGATGGGGTTGGCCAAGTGATGAACAAAAGGTCTTATGCTAATTTGAAGAGAAATGATATAGAGTATGAAGTCGAAACCAGTGTTTTTAAAAATATCTCTGCATCGGAAAGATACTCCCGCTTTGGAAGAAAAGAAAACGAGTCAAATTCATTGGCCCTTACCGAGATTTTTAGAAAAGTTGGAGCGAGCGTATCATTTGGCACTCCCTGCGGGTTAGCAAATTATATGATGTATTGCATGTGTGTCTTCGGAGCTATCGTTCGATACATCCTTTATATTAACGGAGTTCAAGATATACAAGTACAAGAAGGTATCACTTTCAATGAAGAACCGAAAGTTATTCTAGATCGTGAAATAAGACAATTACGGAACAAGCAAGTCCCTCTGGTAAAAGTTTTTGGCAACATCACGGTATGGAAGAAGCGACATGGGAACCAGAATCAATAATGAGGGTACAATACCCTCAACTCTTCAGTTCAGGTGATTTCAAGGACGAAATTTATTTAAGGGGGGGAGAATTGTAACACCCCAAAATACACCCTAGTTGTTAACATAATTAGGGTAGATTATTAGTGCATTTGGAAATTTTTCGGAATTATTATTGTGCTTAGTGAGAAAATTTCGAAACCCGAAATTTGTACAAGATACAAAGGTAAATTTGTAACTTGTCAAAATGGGACACAAAGACATAATATAAAGAAGATGGTAGGTTATTATATAAATGGCATAACTTGATTTGAAAATATAGGGGAGTTGGAGGACCAACTTCTGATAAAGGAAAATAACGCAAATGGGATAAGACAAGTTGGTCTCCCCATTTTGGGAGTAAAACGTGAAGGGAGAGAAAAAAGCATTAGAGAGAGAAGGGAAGAAGAAGAAGGAGAAGAAGAAGAAGAAGAAGAAAGCCAAGAAAGGTATGAAATTTGTTAAGTTTTGTATGGAACTTGTATGGAAACTATGATTTTGGTATGGATTATTGGACTTTTGGACTTTTGTATGGAATTGTTTGATGAAGAAGAAACCATAAACCTTTTTATTTTTTTTTATTTTATGAATTTGGGTCTAAAAGAACCCTACTTGGTATATTGGTTGTGTTTTGGACTTGGGTTGGTTGATTGTAATCCTCAATTGAGGAATATTTGTATTAAGGAAATATTGAGGTTTTAAGGGAGATGCTGTCAAAATTTCTCCAACTTCGAATGATCATAATTTCTTCGTCTGAACTCCGTTTCGGATGTTTTTGGATTTTATGGAAAGCCCTTTGAGTCTAGAATCCATCCATATATAACCTAATAATATTGGAACTCATATTAGGTCCATAAATCACGAAAATAGTAGGCCTTACTGGTTCTGCTCGTAGTCACTATTCATGGGAAGCCTCCAACTTCGAATTGTCATAATTTCTTCGTCCAAACTCCGTTTCGGATGTTCTTAGACTCTATGGAAAGCCATTTGAGTATAGAATCCATCCATATATAGCTTGATGAAATTGGAACTCATATTAGGTTCAGAAATCACGAAAAACAGTAGGCCCTGCTGGTTCTGCTTGTACTCACTGTTCATAGGAAGCCTTCAACTTCGGACGGAATAATTTCTTCGTTCGAACTCCGTTTCGGATGTTATCGGACTCTATGAAAACCCCTTTGAGTCTAGAATCCATCCATATATAACTTGATGAAATTGGAATGATAGTAAATAGATCATAAGCATACATGGTAACCATAGTTATTCATACATATAATGAGATATGAAAAATGCAAAGATACGAATAAATGATTGTAAATATCGCATATGATCACTAGATGACAATAATTATTCGAGAATATGAGATATATACTGAACATAAAATACACATGGATTTTCTGCTTAGAACCTGGTAAAGGGATAGATGGACATGCCTATTAGGGAAAAACAAGTCAACAACATACTGATCAGTTGGCCTCGTTTGGGTCATTATAGCGCCTTTGGGCCCTTATAGATGGTCATTGTCTCGTACAATGATACTTGACGCCTTCGGGCCCTGCAGATGATCATTGTCTCAGCATGTGAAATGCTGACATGGCCGCTATAGGCGGGTGTGTTTACGTGCGATGGATGACAATAATTATTCATACATATAATGAGATATGAAAAATGCAAAGATATGAATAATGATTAGTAAATATCGCATATGATCCTTTGGATATTAATAATTATTCGAGAATATGAGATAATATCTTGAACATAAAATACACATGGATTATGCAGCAGAACTGGTAAAGGGATAGATGGACATGCCTATTGAGGAAAAACAAGTCTATCTTGATCGGTTGGCCTCGTTTGGGTCATTCTGGCGCCTTGACGGGCCATTATAGATGGTCATTGTACCATTTTAATGATAGGTGTCTTCGGGCCCATATAGATGGTCATTATCTCACACACAATGATAGCAGTAGCCTTCGAGGCCCTTATAGACCATTGTTTCATGCGTGAAATGAGCCTGGACCCCTTATAGTTTCTATAAGACCCCGAAAAATTTCATTTTCCCCAAATAATAAATATTAATTTATTAAAAATAGCAAATTTTTCTAGATCTCGGATGACAAAACGAACTTTACCATTGGAATTTTCTCGCGAAATCTAGCTACCACGTCGAATTTCGTCGAATTCCAAGGCGATCGAATTTCACGTTTCGAGGCACAGTATGGTGCCGTAAGCAGTATGAGAGACATGTGATGTGACAAAAGTCACCTACTACATGTACTCTTGTGACACATGTTGAAAGATTAGAGAGATAATGGAAATAGAAGGCCTAGATTGTGCCAAGTGTCAAAATAGTGAAAAAATGGGACATGATGAGAATTTTTGAATTGTTAATGAGATAAGACAAAAACGTGAATAGTGTTATCTTCTTCATTTTGAGCACAAAATGGGCAAAATCGTGCATTAGGCTGGAAGTTGGGTGCAGTGGCTGGGGTTTTTCATTTCTAGAGAGAGAGATAGAACCTTCTCTCTGAGATTCGGACGTCGGACCCGTCGGTTCTCTGAGCAAAAAAGTAAAATTGCTTTCTGTGACTAGGGCTCTGGCGTGGGCACCGGGTTTAATTGGAGTTTCGTGGCTCAGAAAGTAGGGATCTTTTCCTACTTGCGTTAATGCGTGGCTAAGAGCCATGTAAATTATTAGGAATGTTCTGAGGCTTGTTTTAGCCGTAAACTGGGTCTCAAAAGCTTTGAACCGAGTGGAGAAAATTCCTATTTGTGTGGTTGTGAACAGTAACCCAAGGGTTTCACTGTTCATGTGAATAGTGACATATAAATTTTTGGTGTGAAAATGTGTTTAGTTGAGTGATTCAAAATGAATTGCTTGTATTTGTTAATTAGCCCATGTGAGTTAATTTTGGTGTAATTGATGGCGAATTTGCATAACATGATTTAAGTGATTTAATTATGTTAATATATATGCATGTGAATATATTAGCATGAGTTTGTTGGAATTGGCATCATGCACATTCATATACCTTTGGGGCACCACTAGAATAATGGGAGTGAGTACATGACATGAAATGAAACAAAAATGAAAATGTTTGTGAAAGGAATTTGACGAAATATTTTTAGAAGAATTGCGGGGACGTCGAGCAGATCCGCGGATGAGGACCATGACTATTTCGGAGAGTTATCCAGTAATTCGCCTCGGAGGGTAGTCCAATATTTTTATCGAAACTCGGTAGTAAGTTTTCAAGAACAAAAAGCTTTTGTTGTGAAAGTGGATATTTTTGCGCATATTGGCTTGAGCGTAATGAGAGTGGTGAGGACTTCGAGACATGGGTTTGGGCATGTAGACATTAAGTAGGTTCATGAAATTGTTTGAATGTGATTGTTGCCATGCGCTGTGCACTTAGGTGAGGAAGTAGCAGGTAGGAAATTATCCTCTTGGGGTTGCTCCTGCAATCGAGATCACCATTTGGTGCGGAGCGATCGGGAAGAGGCACTCACTAGAGGCCGCGTTTTAGAAGAAAGCCAGATTGTGGCTTTGATATTTTTGTATACATGTATTAGAATGTTGTAATTTTAATATATGTTGTATAAGAGTAATTTATTAACTCTTGAGTATTGTATATAGTTGATGTACTTGTGATGTATTGATGCGGGGACCCAGAAGTGGCCATTATTTTACTCGCATTTGGATACAATGTGGTCATTGTTGATTATTGGGACAGGTTTGTACATTGGGTGGAGCTCCGTGCAAAAGGCCTTGCTCGATTTTTCGTAGTGGTGTCGGGTTGCAGGCATCCACAAGTATTCAGCGGGTTGATAGGTTGTCAACGGACACCCGGTTTAGGCGATCACGATTTATTTATCCGGCTTACAGGTTTATGCGGGCATGAAATATCAAAACAAATGACTTAGATATGACATATGATGTATATGAGCGATTGATAAGAAATATAACATGATATGATAAGTAAATATGAAGATATATGTATAAGCATGTTTAAATGATATGATAGTATTAGTATATGCATATGTATAGAAGTATGATCCGTGTTAGTGGTAGATCCACGAGTTTATTCCCACTAAAGCGTAAAGAAACCTTGCGGGTGTTTCATCCATGTAGGTGGGAGAAACGAAAGCAGAAGTCAGGAACCTCCACATTAGCAACAAGGCCAACACACTACTAAGTGCCCACTAAAGACCTTTTGGTCTATTTTTGTATATGTTTTGTTTTTATAAACAATGTAAATATTGTAAATGTTGAACACTTCCATATATGAAGCTTGTATATATTTTGTAATCCGCTGCTATAGAATATAGTATAAGTTAAATTTTTAACATTATATGAATGAACAAGCTTAAAGGTTATAAGTTTATAAAAGGCTCATAAATGACACCTAAGCAACAGTGTGCCTAGTTGGGGCGTCTGCAAGAGCCCACCATCAACACCAAACCACAGTGTCGATCTTTACCACATCCACTCCACATCCATGTCATGAGACATACTAGTGTATAATGCAATGCAATCATGTCATTGCCTATTCATACCATGCTACATATACAATGAGTACTATATGTGCATGCCTGCGATATAATTATCCATGCATCATTTGGACATTTATATCGACAAGCATACAAATTCCAAATAAATCATACAATACATGCCAGCTTATATCGATACAGCATCGTTGGCATCCTGAGTCACTACCACTTTTCGAATTAACGACATCCATCAACCTCTAGGCGGTGTGACAGGAACATGTCACAACTAGCCTACAATAAGCCATATAATGGCCCTTGACCGATATAAGCATATCACGGCCTAAACATTAGTGTGACACCGAGAATCTTGGGTTACATTTGACAACAGTCAACTGTGGAATTCTGGCGGATTTGGGTGACCCGATACCACACTATTATGTCCCCATTTATCGAGATCCTATTTTTTTAAAATCGGTAGAGTCCCCTTTGTTCGAGTTCTACGGCTTGTCTGGCGCGTATAATAATATAATCATGTACATCGAGGTCTCAGCGAGTAGTATTAATGCCGCATGTAGTTAAATACGTCACTTATCCCCCGATATACATCCTTCTTGGGCGAATTCGTTAGCGTTTAAATTTAAAATATGAAAATAAAATGCTTAATTACAGTCAATAAGAGTCCGATCACGACCCTCTTACCATATTTACATACCCGACTATTTATACAATTGTCAATGCCACATGTCGGCCTTCTTCACAATCACGGCCTCGTCGGAGCGCCATCTCCCTGTACACCCCTTGTACACGAAGGGTCTCATAGCAGGGTGACAATGCCCGATGAAAAATTCTCTACAATGGCTACTCGCACCTAAATGCACATGAAGTGATTGTCAATAAAACGTAAATATATTCCATATAAATAATGTAATCCTATATGGATGATTCGTGTCATACATGAGATGAGACTCCTCATTACCTGACGAGTCCCGACCGACTCCCTCACACCTGCGATGCCAAGTGTGAAAAACCAGTCATTAGTGTTTCACCCAATGACTTAAACCATTGGACAACCTTCCAATTTTAATTTATCAAATCCCATGTGTTTATTTGGGTTGCGAATTTCCGGGGTCTCACCACATGCTTCGCAACGCCTTCCAACACTTTTGCGAACTTTCATCGCTAGATCCATATGTCTGACCAAGAATAAAATTTGGATATTTTACCCTGGGGGGAATCTACCCCATCTTGCTTCACCTAAACACATGAAATTTATTATTATTATTATGTTATACAACCGTGAGTCTTGATTTTGGACGTTGTCCCATTTCCGAGCTCACCACACATTCACTAAGAATGGTGAATAACAATATCATGCACCCAGCGCGGAGCTTCGGCGCGATGTGGCCAGGTGCATATGGAAATGCGTCATGCTATTTCATGCTATGTCATATCCACCAAGCACAATAAAACTACATGCAACATTTATAAATCTCGGATAATTATATTTCTTACATATAATTTTCATTTATCACAATTTTCATGTTAATACGTCAAGCAAGTATATATTAACATGATTTTTACACACACCGTCATGCTATTTATTTTTCAAGCATAGCATGATATTTAAATCAAGCAACAATCACACACAAAATGGCCCAAATCTCGGACCCATATAAAACAGGACACCTCTTGGTCTCTTCACGGTTCGTTGCTCCAATTATTGTGATACCAAAACACACCACAAAACCGAAGACATCGGTTCGAGATCAAAGCAAACCTCATTGAGTCCGGATTGCCGCAACTTGATTTGAAAAATCACACATCCAGACTGTCTGAAAATAATCCAGAAAATTCCTAAAGATTCTACATAGCCCAATTTAGGGCCAGAAATTCTGACCTCTCCACGATCTATCAGCGAATCAGTAATTAAATGACCTTTAGGCTAGAAATAACCTAAGTAGGAAAATTTTCTACCTCATGGAGTTTGATGAAACTCCAAGATTTTGATACTCACGCGTAACTCTCGATGCATGAACCGACTGCCTTTGCTTGTGAAACTTAGTCGATTTTGGTAAATCTTAAAAGAAGCGAGAAGAAAGAAAAAAGAAAATCTTCTTCTCTCTACATTCGCTCTACTGTCCTCCATTACACTTTTTCCTTTTTAACACCTTTCTATATTTTTATTACTATTTTTCTTTTTCTTATTTATTTATTTCTTGTTTTATCTTTCTCATTATTTCCTCCACTTGACACTTGGCTCAATGTGAGCCATTCATACAAGTGCATCAAATGTCATGTTGTGACGCCCCAAAACCTGGGGGTCCGTTAACAACCTATCAACCCGCGGAATATTCGTGGATGTCGGTAACCCGACACCACTCATGAAAATCGGACAAAGTCTCCTTTGTACGGGGAGCTCTAACCAAAGTACAAAACCTATCCCAACAATGAACAACGACCACACAGGGTCCACATGCGAGTAAAATAATGGTCACTTAGGTCCCTGCATCAATACTCACAAAATATATCACAAACAAATATATTACATAGTTCAAGAGTTTTTACATTACTCTTAATTCAACATATATTAAAATTTACAATTCTAATACATGTTATCTGAAAATAAAAATGCAAAGCCACCTTAGGCTTTCTTACAATGCGGCCTCTGATGGCGTGGGTCTCGTGCACACTCACATTACTGAAATGGTGATCCCTCGACCCAAGGGTGAGCAAAGCCCGATGAGTGATAATTTCCTACATGGGTTACTCCCAGCTGGTCTGCATTGCCATGGCAAACAATCACATTCAAGCGATTACATGAACTTACTCGAGATGTCTACATGACCAACCAGTTTCACGAGTCCTCATAGACTCCTCACATATGCTTAAGCGAATGCGAGTAAAATATCAGTTTCAAAAAAGCTTTTGTTCTCTAAAACTCCTCTTGAATTTCGGTAAATACATTGGATTACCCTCAGGCGGTGCTGGTATTTCTCGAAGCAGTCATGTGTCACTTCTCAGAGATGAATTGTTGAGCAAACTCTCCAAGGCAATTCTACGGAGAAAATCTTCATAAAATTCCTTTTCGAAACATTTAAGTTTTCTTTCAATTTCATGGCATCTTAGCTATTTCTAATATTCTATGGTGCGGTCGTATGGAATGCGTGATGTCAATCCCAAACTTATTCATACTTCAATATATTCACATGCATATATATTAACATAATTAAATCGCATAAATCATGTTATGCAAATTCACCATCGATAACACCAAAATTAGCTCACATGGGCTAATTAACAAACCTGAAACAATTCATTTTGAATCACTTAACATCATAAAATCACTAAAAATCGTATGCGCTATTCACGTGACCCTTGGTTATACTTGTTCACGGCAGCTCAGTTTGGGATTTTCTCCATTCGGGTTCAAAGGTTTGAGATTCGAATTACCGCTAAATCAAGCCTCAGACTATCCCTAACCGTCACATGAAATAGTGAGAATAACTGGTAGAAAGATCCCTACCTCTTGGAAATGTGGTGTCCTGCGTGGCCACTAGCGTAGATCGACTTGCTTCTTGCGTCAGGAACTGCGGTCAGAGATAATTTAGAAATCTAGAGAGAATATGCTCTCTCTCTCTTTCTCTCTCTCTAAAAATCTCAAATCCCACAACCTACTGCTAATCCGTCCAGCCACTGCCCGTTTGTGTCTCAAAATGGAGAAGATGACACTGTTCATTTTTCGTCTTATTATCATTAACAATTCCTATAATTCCCATTATGTCCATTTTCTTTATTTTTTGACACTTGGCACAATCTAGGTCATCCATCTGAGTCTCTCTCTACTCATGCAACATGTGTCGAGTGCATGTAGTAGTGGCTTTGTCGGCATCATGTATCTGAGCAGATTTTACGGCATGACACACAATTGCCTCGAAAAATGTGATGCATTTGTCTGAATTGACGAAGTCGACTTGGTAGTTAGATTTCGCGAGACGATTCCAACGGTGAAGTCCGTTTTGTCATCCGAGATCTAGAAAAATTTTGGGTTTTGACCGAAATGACCATTTTGCCATTTTTCAGAAAATTAGAATTTTCTTGGGTCTTGCACATGTCATGTCTCACCCGACACCCGATGTCTCGAAAAACATGAAATTTCTACTATCTCTAAATTCGACGAAATTCGACATGGTAACTAGATTTCGCGATACGAATTCAACGGTGAAGTCTGTTTCATCATCCGAGATCTAGAAAAGTTTCGGTTTTCAACCGAAATTACCGTTTTACCATTTTTCAGAAAAATTAAATTTTTTTCCCGGGTTTTACAATTAGAACACACAATTTGACTTCCACAAAATTTCAACCAAGTATATCACTCAATTCAAGCAATGATATACTACAATTGTGGCAAAAATCTAGACACAATCATTAAGGCCTAAATTGTAGAAATTAGGAAAACGGACCATAAATTAAGTTATAGAGATTGATTGCGGGTGATTAAAAAGCCAAACATCAAGTTCTCAAATAGGCTACAAGTTCCTTGAAGAGTGCTAGTCCAAATTCTCACTTTTCCCAGCTGAAAATCAGTCCCAAACACGGACGGTAGGTTCGGCCAAAGCAAGGCGACTTGGGAATGCTAGGAATG
Source organism: Tetrastigma voinierianum (assembly GCA_016808115.1). Classification (NCBI taxonomy): domain Eukaryota; kingdom Viridiplantae; phylum Streptophyta; class Magnoliopsida; order Vitales; family Vitaceae; genus Tetrastigma; species Tetrastigma voinierianum. The sequence continues at coordinate 186,285 of JAEQBH010001534.1, forward strand.
AGACCATAACCCAGTTCTAAGTTGGATTTGGGTGATTCAAAATCCTAACATCAAGTTCTCAAATAGGGATATAATTTCCTTTAAGGTTACTAGTCCAAATTCTCCCTTTTTCTAACCGAAAATCAGTCCCAAAAACTGGACATCATACAGGGTCAAAACAGGGCACTATTCCCATAACCCATTAATTTGTCAAACAGCCCCTTATGACATTAAAACTCAACCAAACAGCCCCTAGAATGGAAAATAAACCAAGTAGGAAAAATCCCTACCTCTCGGAGTGTAGAAGAAAATCTAGGAAGTCTCGTGGACACTTCCTAAACCCAAAACCTTTGATTTCCCAAACTCCTTACTTGAATATTTGGCGAAATCCCTTGATTTTAATCTCCGCAGCATTAACTCTAGTCGAATAGATAAACCATTCTTAATTAAGCAATTCCGGCAGAGCGAAACTCCGTGAATCAAAGAGAGAAGGAAGAGCTCTCTTTCATCTCTCTTTCTCACGCTCTCTCTCTCTTCCATTTCCTTTTTTTTCTTATTTTCTTTTCTTTTTCCTTTCACTCTTTTAACTATTTTATTTCACTTAGCAGTGATAGGATTTGATATGTGGCCCTCATGGCATCACGTGTCCACTCCGGTCTCGGGTTCGTTTTTATCCCAAAACCTTTTTTTTTTTAGTTCAATTCAATTTTATTGAATTTGGCTCAAACTATTTCCTTACTTTCGAGATTTTCGTAAAATTCTAATCGAATCCTTGACTCCACCACCCCAGGTCGTAAAAGTGTTGTGTTAGAGATTGGTGAAACTTTTTCGAGTCATTAGATTTTCTGAGTCGAGTCAGCAATGCAATCCGTTCGTCATCAGAGATAAAAATTTCTTGGCTACCTAAGCCATTTTGACAATTTAATTATTTTGCCATTTTAAAAATTAGATTTTTTTTCGGGGGTTTCCACCGAGTTTTCCACGTAAAATCCGTGTGTTCTTTGTTTTATCTTTTATTTATTTTTTCTTATGTTAATTTCGTTTATAACATAATAAATACATTATCAATAATTAATTAATACATATAAAGAAAATTGAACTAAACATACTTAGAAGCTTGATGAATTAACAAAAATATATATATTAAAATCATTTACTGGGTAAATTTTTATTGTATCGTGAAAAGATTGGAGATGAACCTAAAATTAAGAATTAAATTAAATTTTAGAGCACAATATATATATATATATATATAAATTTCAGGAAATATAGTTCCAAAACAATTAAAAGGTATGAATAATTTAAAAAATTAAATGAAATAAAATAAATATAAAATTTGCAAAATGTGTATAATCGTGACACCAAAGAAAAGTTCATCACTTTTTTCCTGGAAAATCATGCATCCTATTTTGTTGTTCTAAATAAAAACACATATTTAAAAAAAAAAAAAAAAAGGTATGAATGAAATGATGTTCAATTAAAAAAAATAAGGAAATAATTTTTATGTAATAAATAATAAATTTTTTTTTTAAACAATGTAAAATAAAACTAGAATTGGATATTTATGTTTTAAAAATATTAAAGAAGGATGGTAAGCAATAAATTAATTGTATTTTTGAACAATGGTAGCTTAATCGACATTTCAAGAAAGTAGTATAAGGACAAATTTAAAAAAAAGGAAAAAAACTAATCTTTTCATTAGAAGGCACTATGCAATTAGAAAGGTCATAAACTTCTCTCCTATCTTCCATTCCGCACTTAGTGATATGTAGCTGTTTAAAGTTATGAAAATTCTTGAACGTCGAAGGAGAAAAAATAAAATCCCATACTAGCATTCTCATCCTTATTGCTTACAATATTACTTAACTTTAATAGTTTCTTCAAATTCAGGATTTTAGTTTTGGGAGGATTCAAAAATTTATTTCTTTCAATTTGGAAAAACTTTCTAAAGCCAACACCTTCAAATTAAGAGAGAATGAAACCTACATAAGAAACACAATGTGTTGCATGACATAATTAATTATAAATTTAAGCTTTAATAAATATATATGGAGTCAATGTACATTAACTCCCAAGTTCCACACAAAATTTAATAATTTCCATTTTGAATTTATTTTTATAATCCTAACCTTTTTGTTTAAATTAGAATGAAACTTAAATATGCTTACTTTATCTTTATTTTATTTTTCATACTAGTTTTAAAAAATTATTTTTAATATTAATATTAATATTTTAAAATTAAAATTCAATTATAATAATTCTATTTTCCAACTCCTTTGTATTTTGTTTATTACCCACTAGTTTTTTTTTTAAACTAAATAATAAAATTATAAGCTTTGATGATTATTTTAAAATCAAAATTAATTAGTCTCCCTATATGAAATAAAATATGTTTTAGTCGTTTGTATTGCATGAAATAAGATATATTTTACTAATTTGAAAAAAAATGTTATCTTAATCATTTTAACATCTGAACCCTCTTTCTAAATGTTATTAAAATTTAAATATACTAAAATTTAAACAAAATATTATTATTTGAATTAATTTTTTAATAATTCTCTTTTCCAATTCATTGCAATATTTATTTCAATTAACACCTGGTTTTTTTTCCTTTCCAAGTTAAAATAAAACTACCATTATTAACTTTTTCTTTTCCATATTATTTCTATTTGAATTAATCCTTTTTAAAATTATTTTTCACTTCAAAATTTCTTTGACTCATCATTATTTATAATTTACTTACTATTCATATTTTTTATCATTTAAAAATTAATTTTAAATTAATTTAATAAAATTATTATTAAAGATTTATAAACCCTTCTCATACTTTTTAAAAATTATTTTAATAAGTATCTCTAAATGTTTCAGTGAGTATAAGAAAAGAATATTCTATAAAAATCTTCCACAATCAATGTATGTAAATAGTGATAAATCTCGAACAGATCAAGAAGCAATCATCTCAGTAATATCAAGTATCAGTCTCGAAATCAACCTACTAAATTACATTCGATTTCTCAACTAATATTTATCTAGAAGTATAAATAATCTATTAGTCTGTCAATAAACATATTTATGGTCTTACAATAACGAACAGCTACCTCTTTCAAATGCTAGAAGTGTTGTATAAAATGGGATGGGATAAGATTGATTAGACGTGGACAAGTTTACACATAACTTGTTGAAGAATTCAATTGAAAGTTGGGGATGCTATATCATTTTCAACATGCACAGACCACTAAGTTCTAATTCATCCAAAGTTTGAGAAATGAAACTCTGATAAAATGACGTAATACATAACATCTTCAAATGTAAATTTATGATAATTATAAAAAAATTCCTTAAATACTATTCATTAATTCCTCAGAAATGTTCCTGCTTGTTTCTTGTCATCCTTAGAAAATGAGCTTGTAAGAAGCTTCTAAATAAATTGAAGAAAGGAATCATATTTCATGGGTGGTAATCAAGGCTTTGGTTGAGGCTTGATCATTAACTTTATTTCTTTTATTATATATAGTTTGTTTTATGAGTGATCATTTTATTCTTTCATATTCGTCATACACAGACTTTGACAAAGTTCTTTTTTTTTGAAAAAAATTTCCTATTAAATATTGAATAATTCTTGCTAGGATCCAATTTTAAATTTTATTTTATTATTTTCATTCAAAATATTATTTAGTCTCTATAAATTAAACTTTTATAACGTAAGAACTTTTTAAAGTCTCTTAGTCAACTTGGATTATTTCAATAATTTTATGCACAGCTTTGGTTTATTTTTCTTCGAAATAACTTATGTTGACATTATGGAGAAACAAATCTTTATACAATGTATGTTAAACAAATCTTTGTATAATCCCCTTGATTTCCCTTCAAGGTTAAATTTGGAACATTTAATAAATTCATTATTTCTGTTTGTTGGTCTAAAGGTATCCTTAATCAAGGATTTAATTATAATAAGCTAAGGTTAAGTATTACTAGTGATTTGAAATTGAAATGAGTGATAAGTTATATTGGATCAAGCTTTTGGAAGTTAAGATTGCTCATAAAAGAAATTGAGAATTAATTCAAACTCATTATAATGAGGAATGAGAAACTCAAGTATGATTAATCACTAATTTAATCCCAACATATATATATATATATATATATATATATATATGTGTGAATCAAGCATTATTAACCATTCTTATCATTTTAAAATTAAATTTTAATTTAATTTAATGCACTATTTTTATTTATTAATATGACATTTTAAATGATATTTTAAATTGCTGTCATGGTAGCTTACAATAGTAAATCAAAGAGACAAATTACTAATATTTGATGTAATATGAGCTGCATGCACCAATAACCTCTTACTCTTTTGTCATTCATGAATTTGTTGCTATCAAGAATTAAATAAAAAAAAAATACAAGTCTCTGCATGTCTGCTTTCAAGATTTTAAAAAGGATAAGCAAGACAGGATATAATTTTATTCACCAATATTACATAGTTATCGACAACTTGCTAATGTTAAGCATCATTGTCAGTGACATGAATATTTATGAGAAGATACTCTATTGATAGAAATCATTACCAGTCATCGACAAATGTTAGTGATTCCAACAAACATTACCATAATATTACATAGTTCTCAGTTGCTGCAACGACTTTTCATCCTCCTGACACAGCCAATATCGATCCCAAACAAGACTGAGCACAAGAGCAAAAAGACTCCTGGAGAAATGAAGAGAATATCAAACTCCCAGTCTTTTCACCGAGGCACACCATTGTTATGTACTGAAGCAGCTCAAAAAGGAGACCATCCTCTCTACTCAGTGCAGTTGGCAGTCGTTGCGGAACAAGTTCTTAGAATCTCTTTCAACGACACTGGTTAATGCGTTGGGGGGCACATTTAGGGCTTATGCATCGTGCTGGCTTCACGCAGTATTTTGCAGGCCACACCTAGCTTCCCAAGTTCAGGTTCATCAATGCTTCGACCTCCAATTTGAGTCCTAATGCATCCAAAATAAAAAGTATAGAGATGAGAGTGGTAGTACATCACTCAAAAATATCAATGCAAGAGAGCCCAACTTATTAGTCTCAGGACATACTGAGTTGGCGGCTAATATTACCACTTTGAACCATGAATCTACATTACTCCTGGCAAGTAAAGAATAGAATTAGGAAAGTTGTTCAGTTTTGTTTTTGTTTTGATTCTTTTTAATTTTTTGGGGTATATCATTCTTTCTTGTAAGGCCTCTCAATTATTTCTGCTAATAAGTACATATTGTAAATTCATAATTGAATCAGTAACAGGGTATATATTGAAAACTGAATTGCAAATTCAGCTTTGCTTTGAACAAGTACTGAACTTAGCTTATTATTTTAACAAATTATCAATAATGCAATCCAAAAAAAGACACCAGACCGGAAAAAAAAAAAAAAGCAAATTGAAATCTTATTGAAGACACTCATCAAAGAAAAGGTTTAATCCAAGAACTAATGATGTTAACCTATTAAGACCACAACTCCTACTAAACAAAACGAAGTTGTACATCCAATAACTGGGTTGTACATCCATTAACTGAGTTGTACATCCATGTGGAATTTTTCTAATCTTCATGTCATCTCATAATCTCTTGAGATGTTTCAATATATCTAGCTATCAAGTATAGAGAATCAAAGGAAGAAAGCCCATTTAGACAACAAACTGATGACAGACACAGGGAAAAATACATACTTGAATGAATTTTATGATTTCCAATTCAACTTGATATCAGTTCATTTTATTAACATGGGCACCAAATATATATATACTTGAAGTGAAATTTACAGTCCCATATTCATTCCTTAAGTTCAACTTAAGCAATACAAGATTTTATTTCATCAATCCTAATAAATGCCTCCATGAATGCCTAAACAGAGTCAAGAATCTAATATATTTCATACCTTAAGTTTCAAGGAGTAAGAAGAAGCTGACTAATCCACTTATTCTCAACTGCCCCTTGTATCTAACAAATAAAGAGAAATATTTAGTATAAACATAAATATAGAAAATCATTAGATTTTTTCCCATCATCAAGGATATATATTGATTGCTTTGTTACAAACAAAAGAAGTAACTTCAACCGAGCACTATGATCTTTTATTCTATTTTCTATTGAGGCAAGTAGAAGCCAACTTTTCTCCTAAACACCCCTAATTTCCCATAAAATAAATAACAACTGGGCCTTTTGTAGGGTTAAAAAATGAGTGGTGATTGGAAGCTTCTCAACACCATAAAATTCCATTTTAACTTACATCAACAAAATATCCCTCTAAATTATATACAACAATTTAAGTGGTATCATTTATTAAAAAAAAAAAAAGAGACCAAGGAAACCTAAATTCCAAACCACAAACCTCCTAAGGCTATACTCGATTCTATGGACAGTGTAGAAACATGGTAACTTAATAGAATGCAATCATCTAATAGAAGGTAGCCATAATTGAAATAAGTAATTACAGATGATCTCCCATAAAAACAAGCATCCTTGCCCGAAATAATAAATTGTTACTCAATATCACGGAAAGAAGGGAGAGAAACTGTCTTGATTCTCGACGACGAAAATATAGTAAAAATAATTGAATATTATATTTTTATCATTTGGAACATAAATGTGAACACAAATCGGCAAAGCGGTAATAGAAAGAAATCTTAAGAAAATAAACACAAAATCTGATAGAAGTCGATCTAAATTAAAAGCTGAAAAGCAAATGGCGTTGATGTGACCTTACGAAAACACAGAAAGTAATTTTTTTGAATAAACAATGTCCATGAACAGTGAACCAAAACAGTGACCCAAACCCAAAATTGGGTCGTATTACCTTGCGCACATGTTGTGCGCCGCGTACACAGCCAGTCCGCCGCTGCTTGCGCCCGGTGAGCCTTTGAAGAAGCGATCCACAGCCGGTGCCGCAGGCGCTTCTTCTGCTTGACTGCACAGTGGTCGCGACACCAGGCCACTTTGCCAAGCCCGGTCTTGGTAGCGACGCAAATCAGTCGTAACCATGGGCGAGACCTTGCCAGCGACACGAAAAGTGTGTCGACACGGTCAGACCCGAGCGCGTGGCGGCGCCAAATTTGCAGTCATGACTCGACTCAAGCCCGGCCGGTCGCGACACGATTTGTCGTGACCGGGGAAACGAACCCGTGTCGTGACACTTAAAATTGATGTCATGACACAGGGCGATCGCAACCCTAGGAGCGAGAGAGCCGTTAATGCGCGCTTAAACGCCCCGTGTCGTGGCTAGCCTTATTTGCTCGTAGATGCTGGCCATGCGCGCCCGAACTGCGCTACCGAGGCTGCTGTCACGACCTTGTTCTGGAGTGCTGACCCGGAATTGGAAATGGGCGATAGCCCCTCGGTGATCCACACTTTTCCTTTCTTTTTCCTTTTTGTTTTACCTTTGTAAAGCTTACCAAAATCAATCTCTAAATCACTACAAGGCTAAAAATCTAGAAAACTTCATAAAAAATGCATACATTATACAAAACAAATTTAATTACAATTTGTTTTAATTATAGATTTCAAGAAAAAACCGGGTTTTCTTCCTAAAAATTACAAAATAAAGAACAAGGCCTTGATTGGCCTTCCTTCATCCACAGGGCCTCGGATGGAGTCCTCGCCTAGTACCTTGGTGCACGAAGTATTTTCATATTGGGATGAGTAATGCATAGTAATTGAATCATACACAAGAACACTCGGCAAATGCATGCAGTAGCGCGAAACAACGCATCCACATTCCATCGATTTGCATTTCACACATGGAATGATTTATATCATGCATGAAATGTTTTCATGCGTATCTGATCGTTTCCATGTTTCGCCAGCGTGCGATGCGGGTGTGACAAGAATCAGCGGTGATACCGGTGACACCATATCTGAGGCCGCATCGGCTCACGACTCACGTGCAATTTGCCCGATGGGCGACCAGGTCGAGTCATTCAGGCTCACATCACTCAGCTCTAGATTACGAAGTGATAACCATGACCGTGAGTTTTCTTTTTGGGCAACAGAACTTTTCGGCTTATACCACGGGTCTCTCACACCCACGCAGAAATTTTCGAATAGCACGTGGTCTCCTCGGCGTACGAACTTTAGGCTCACGCCTCGAGGTCTCTCCTGCATCTGAGGACCTTTCGGATATTACCACGGGTCTCCTACACCCGAATTTCCAGGCTTTTCGCCTTAGGGGATGCGGCCCCTCCACTGCTCACTTGCGACACATAGCTACTTGTTTCATTTCCATGGGCTGAGCGAAGTGAGGTCCATTTATTGGACATCGTCCAGCGAGAACTCACCGTTCACCAAGAATGGTGAACTGACCATCGCAGATGCACTCACACGGGCTAGGCGCGATGCCGTGCACATGAATCTGATGATGCGATTCATATATTCGGCTCTCATGATTCATTACATGATTATATTTCATATGAATTCAAACAATCATGTGCATCAATTCCGTGCATTTAACGTATCGTTTTTTCTCATGTAATCGTCTTTATTAATTAACCTTGATTTCATGTGGCAATCTTGGTCCATCAAGCAAATCCAGATTGTTCTTAATAGTCCCAACCAGTCCGTGGGCTGTCCCCGGGCAGCCCCCTCATCAAGCATCAATTCCACAGCTTCCTTTGGCTTAGAATTCATGGCCATTTTAAAACTCTATTGTAGCCATTTTAAGTGGCTTTTAATGAGGAATATCAAGTAGGAGGGCACTACCTGCGGAGTTATCGAAACTCCACGCCAGGCCTGGCGTAGCTCTCTTGCAATGAGGGGATCAACTTTGCCCCTTGTCCTATTTGGAGATTTGGCCAGGCAGATCACCGGAAACTTAGAGAGAAGTGAGACCTTCTCACTCTACAATCTCCCTCCTTTCTCTCTCTCTCCCTGTCTCCTCCTCTTTTCCTCCTCCCCAAACAGGTTGGGAGAAGTTGGTGGTCAATTGGGATGTCATCTCACTTGCCACTTATCCATTTCTTATTGGCCTCATAGGATTACACCTTATCCTCTCATCCATCTACCATGGATTTTCCACCCAATGGCGTATTTATGTGTGGCTCATGGCCCCGGCTTGGCTCATTGTTTGACTCGCTCACGGCTTGACGCGGCTCCGGTGAGCCGCCCGATTCATGCCCAGTGTCTCGCGCGGCTCTCGGTGGCTCGAAAAGCGTAAAATTAGATTGTCTCGAATTTGTGAAATCGACATTATAGCTAAGATTGTAGGCGATCGACCCGGTGAAGTCAGTTTAAATCTTCGAGATGCAGAAAATTATGGTTGTCGAAATTGCATTTCGCAGCCGCCGGCGTCTCACGGATTTTTCGAGGTTTCCGCAGTTGATCTTCGCCACCAGCGATGAGATAAGCGAAGAGAAGTAGAAGAATATAGAGTGTTAGAGACGAACGGAGCTTGGTGAGAAAAGGTTTAGATATAGAGAGAGAGAGAAACGAGAGAGTAGAGTGTAATGGTAGAAAGAGGGTTCGAACTGAGGGTTTTGGCTAGGGGAGGGATTTTATGTTAGAATGGCTTATTGGTTGATGAAGCTTTATTGGTGACAATTGGGCCATATATGAAGTAGCATCCATTACATCTCGCGGTATAAAATGATGATAGTTGCGGCCCTATAATTCACCTTTCATTAGTTCTGCGGCTTAATATGCATGAGTGAAAAATATGCTTTAGTTGTATAATTTTCCAACATGACTAAAATTTGTCCCACATATCTCCTTTTCTTTCTTGTAATTCTGAATTGACGCTTAGACAAGGGATATCTAACCAACTCAACAATACTCCTATGTTCCTATAAACTTAAAAGTAGTATAAGTAATCCACTTAAATATAGGGCTTTTTAAGCTTTCACTTTGATTGGCTATGACATATATATACCGACATAGAACATTAACAAAGTATAGCAAATTTCTTTTCTCACCTATAAAGTTCACTAAATCACAATCTAGGCAATTATCAAACGCTAACAAGCATGGAAGTCATCAAATTGTTTCCATATCAATCTATGGAAAGAACACCATTTAATACACAAACTATAAATTGAACAAGGTTACAAAGGTTAAAATTAGAGTCAAACCTTTCCCATTAGTCAAACTACTCATAAGAAAATTTTCCATGAGTACCCTGAAATAGTAATAAAATCTAACTAGATTCATCATCTGAAACTCTGATTTTCCAGTTTGTACATGTTTGTTTTATTTATTATTTATAAAAGGAAAAGAGCAAAAAATAAGAGAATTAAAGGATAGAGAACGAATCGAATGATAGAAAAACTGTTAGACCACCACTAAGGAAGCAAAGTCAGCTTCCCTCTGTATAAACAGGTCTTTACCATGCCTTTGTATTCTTCTTTGAATTGTAGTCCAGGTTGGGATCCGTTTCATCTTCAGCCGAATGTTCTAATTAATGTTTTGGCCCCCATCAAAATCAATCTCGATCTTGAAAAACGAGTAATTGTTTTTTCCAACTGAGATGAAGTCTTACTAGTTTGATGAATATCTTAAATCTATACCTGCAAAAGATGTCAACCAAGTCAGGTAAGCCCATGATATAATAATGTCAGAAAATTAGATAGTTTTAACCATACTACAACTTTGAACTCAATATAATAATAAATGAAATTTGATCACTGTTGAAATCCCCAATTAAAAAGAAAAAAATTCCATAAAACAAACAGTTTTATCAACAAGAATCTAGTTAAAGAGTGTGTATTAAGTACCAAATCCTATTGCTAGTTCTCGTGTCTTGTCATTGTCCGCAAAACAAGAAACAAATAGCAACAAGTTTAAATGGGAGACGTTGTATTAATCTACATCAAATTGGTATTCTTCAGAACATTAATGAGTGCACACATATAAGAACAGCCAAAACATGGTTATGCAACTATAACATGGATTACATTGCATAAACGTCAATTTTCTCATACTAGAGCCCCACATTTAGAGGAGACAAATTCATGTTTCATACATACCTAGTAGGTTATGTAAATGCAAACCACGAAAAAAACAGAAAAAAAAAAAAGAAAGAAATAGAGTAGAGTAAAGGGAGATTCTTACTTTTATATGTATGTTGTGCATCTGTCAAGGGAGTTACCAGACCAAATGACCAAGACCACCTAGCCCAATCACACCAAAGGATTTACCAGGTTGGTTCATCTTGTGGCACATCATGGGAGCGTAAAAGGTAATTCCAGCACATAGCAAAGCCAACCTCTGTTACAATTCGAGCAATATCATATCTGATAAACAAAACCACAAATCCATAAGTCCAAGGAAAGACAATGGATCATTTTATCATACAGTCAGGCTACATACCCAGGCACCAAGGGATACTTGGAGCCTCCAATTCTGTTCCTACTCCATACTACATCAGCATAACAAACCCCACAATGTGTGATTTTTCATGGGCTAGCCTTCCACATTCTTCTACTAAATATATACACAAGCAAAAACTCAAATAACATACAGTATATTCACAAATGTAATCAATAATAGCCTTCACAAAACATCAAGACAAACATCACCTAGAAAGAATTACCAAACACAGGTCTAGTAAGCTAAATCCTCAAATACACATCAATATATTTTTAGTTATGAAGTTCAATATTTATGAGTTGCAATATAAAGCTTCTTTGGATGTTTTGCTAAGAGTTTTGGGGGATCTTCGAGTAGTAGTATAGCTCAAAGTAAGGTTTTTGATTGTTTTCCTTAGTGGAGATAGACTAAGAAAGGGTGATCCATGAAATATAGTGTGCTTCTCATGTCTTCACTTACTCAGATCAAATATCTTTTCCCAACAGACATCTAGATACTATTGAAGTTTATTCAGGTTAGTCTTCAAAACATTTTGGTTTGACGTTTAGCTCATCATTATATAAGGATGACCACAATACCTTTTCTGGCTTACGTATTTTCTGGATATCAACATCACATTTTCTGCATCCAAGATAAAGAAAAAGGAGTTGCCTGCCGAAAGTTACCTCCTTTTCAATCAAAATTTCTTCCTAAAAACAAAAATGTAACATTTTATTCTTAATTAGAATATTATTTGTAAATGTTCGCAAATTAAAAATTTAGAAAATAATTTGAACACGCACTTGTGATCATGGAGCAATAAGCATCTATGAACCATTAAATAAAAATAAAACAAAACCTACATGGTAAAAGCTAGATTCTAGGAAACTTACTGATGTTATCATCAACCATATGACAACTGACTAAAGAGTGTTACCCTTATGAGCGATGGTGTTCTCATAATTTGGGACCCGATGATGAGGAAATAAATCCAAACAAGAACCAAATGAGAGAGGGATGCAGAATTGCAACATAACCAAACATTTTCAAAGCAAGAATCATAAAATAAGAAACACGTTAATCATCTCTACTCAAATTTGAAACATAAGCAACATTGATGAAGATAGAAATCCAAATCCATACCGTAGCATGAATTCTCAAAAGATTACGAACAGAAAAGAAAGTTACCTTTCTGAAGAATGTCAGAGAGAGATTATGAACAAGATGAATATGTTCTAGAAGAATCTGTACTGGAATTCGAAATATAAGCAACATTAATGAAGTTAGAAATCCAAATCCATCTCATTGTATAGATTCTCAAAGATCAGGAACTAAAAAGACAGTTATCTTCTTGAAGAAAGTCAGAAAATGAAATTCTGAACAAGATTACTCATTTCTCCAAAAACCTGTACTGGAGTTTGAAATATAAGCAACATTGATGAAGTCAGAAATTCAAATCCATCTCATATCATGAATTCTCAAAACATGAAGAGCATGAAAAGAAAAGGAAGCTGATTTTCATGAGATAAATGGCAGACTCCTATTTTACAAAAAGAAATATAAGCTATAAACAGGGGAAGATGAAGCTGGTTTCCTTTTTCTTTTCCTCCGCTTTTCTCAAAAACGGAACATGGTATCTGGAGAAACAATCATCAAGGTATATACTAGAAACCTAAGAAAATCAATCAAATCTAGAAAAAACTGATTCATATCCACGTAAAGAAAGAAAGGGATTAGGACGGTCTGGGAATTGGTAGAAACCTGACCTAATCGAACTCTGGACTCAAGCTCCTTGTGCTCAGCTTCTTACAGTAGTCGGTTGTGAGTGTGTGGTTTCGAGGAAATTATAGAGGAAAACGAGAGAAATGAGAAGCAATCCAAGCAGGTAATGAGAAAATGGGATGAGAGAGAGCGATTTGAAGAGAAGATAGACGAACCCTTGAAATTGAAAGGAAATGGGCGTGAGAAGATTTCATGCGCAAGGAGCAATTTTTTTTATATAGTTGTTCACAAGGTTGGAAATATTGGTTTCGATGGATATATCGGTACTTGTATTTTATGGATATATCGAATATATTGGAGATATATCGGTGGATATTTTTTTATGAATATCGATATATCGAAAGGTGCAAAAATCTTTGAAATTCGCAAAAATATTTTATAAAGTGTAAAAATAAGCATTAATAATCAGATATATACGTTCTGATGAGTTTTAAAATCGAGGCAAGATTGATGTGGTCCGGTGCGACGTTTGATGGATAGATGAATCTTGGTAAAGAGCCAATCTTCATCTGAGGCTAGTTGTTAGATATTGATTATAAGATCGGGCGTGTCATGAATAAATGTCTTGAAACACAGTATCTATGTTTCCACCTGGATAGGAAATTGGGGTTCGTCAGCGTCTTTCGTTTGAATATTAAGCTAACATTGAAAATTAATTTACTAATATATTATTACTAAATTAAACTAATTTAAAATATAAGAAACTTCATATAATACTATATAAATTTATAATATGCATATATGATATTAACTAATATATAACTTGATTTTAAATTACTTCGCATTTAAATGTTAATTTATTAATATATTATTACTTAAATTAAGCCCAATTTAAAATATGAAATAATCATATAAACTATCAAATTAAACTAATATATAGTTATTTAAGAGATATCACAAGAAAATTTTTTGGAGTGAAATGAAGATTGGATATTGGTAGAAATTTGTGATGAATTGAATGATTTTAAGTGTTATAGATTTTTGGGAGGTCAAAATAACCGTTGGATGGTCGAAAATATTTGTAATTTAATTATAGCCCAGATTGGATTTAATTTTGGTGCAAATATGTGATTAGATCTTAACAAACCGTTCGAATAAATCATGCTTAGATTGGATCAGTTAGGATTTGAATCAGTCGTTATATATATTTGATATATCGATATGTCTGATATATCTCGATATATCTTGATATTTTCTGGAGTATTTGGAGTATATATAGATATTTTATCGATGTCTCAGATATATCTCCAGATATTTTGAAATGAAAAATCGATACTTGCGTGCGTATGTTCAACTCACTGGAAATTTTCGCCAAAATTTCGTTAGATCTGATATATCGGCGAAATTTAGTTTTCGTGATTTTTTCCTCAAGCGATTTTTATGGCGATTTGACTTGGTTGTCGCTGATGCTCAGATGTTGTAGATATTTGATTGAAATGTCAGCCTAATCGTGGTTGTTCATTGGTTGCAGTGCCCACCTCTTTGTGACTATTTGGGTATGGTAACAAGGCTTTTTAGACATATAGTATAAAAAAAATAAAAAATTCCTTCAATAACCTAGGTTTAGAAATATTCCTTAATATTATTCAAAAAAAGAAATATTTGAAAATTTTACACTAAAAATATCTTTTGAAAAAAAGTATATTTTTGAATTTATACTTAAAGTGTCTTTTGAAGTAATATTTTTTAAAAGCTCAGAAAATAAAAATTGTCTTTTTAAAAACTTAGAAAACGAAAAGTGTGACATTTTCTTTAAGAGACATTTTCTAAATTATTGAAATGTTATACTAAAAATATCTTTTGAAAATACAATTTTTATAATTTTGAAAACTGAAAGTGTTTTTTGAATGGACGCTTTCTATAATTTAAAATTTTTTGAATTTAAGCTGAAAGTGTCTCTTGATCTGGCTTTTAAATTATTGAAATGTTATACTAAAAGTGCATTTTAAAAAGACACTTTTATAATTTTGAAAATTTCAAAGACATTTTTATAATTTTGAAAGTTTTGAATTAACACCGAAAGTCTCTTTTGAAGAGACATTTTACATAAATTTAAAATTTTTTAATTAAGTGAAGTATGCTCTTCACTTTGATTTCAATTTTTCGAATTTTTTAGAAGTGTCTCTGCAGAAAAAACATTTTCCTAGTGCATTTAAAATCATTATCTTAAAAATGTCTTTGAAAGAGCATTTTATAATTTTGAAGTTTGAATTAAATAATTTAAAAGAATATATTTGACACTTTCCATGAATTTAAATTTTTGAATTTAAGTTGAAAGTGCACCAGTGGCGGCCTTTAGTTTCGAATTTTTTAGAAAGTGTATCTTGAAATGCTTTACAAGTGTGAAATATTATACTAAAAGTATTGTTTTTGAAAAAACACATTTATAATTTTAAAAGTTTTAAATCAACACTAAAAGTGTCTTTTGAAAAAATATTTTCTATAATTTTAAAAATTTTAAATTTAAGTTGAAAGTGTCTCTTTCGTTTTGAAATTTTTAGAGAAGTGTACTTTGAGATATCTTTTAAATTATTTGAAATGTTATCTTAAATATCTTACGAAAAGAAAAGACATCTTTATAATTTCAAAGTTTTAATCAACATCGAAAAGGTTCAAGTAAACATTTTCTATAATTTTTAAAATTTTGAATCTAAGCTGAAAATGTCTATTCAAGAGACAATTTTAGTTTTTAGAACTTTTACTAAAAGTGTCTTTTGAAAAAACACCTTTATAATTTTCAAAGTTTTGAATCAATAATGAATGTGTCTTCCAATGTATTACTTTCTTCAGATCGTGAAAATTTTCTGACTTAAACTCCAGCTGCCTTTGAGTTTCACTTTTAATTTTTCAGAATTTTAGAAAAGTCTTTTGAAGGCATACTTTCTAAAAATTGTCTTGCCGATGTGGAGAATAATATAATATGTTTAAGATTATTTTAAACAATATTTTTTAAATATTTCTTTTAATTTCTTATTTTTGAAAGTTCCATAGTAGAAGCACGCTTATTTCCCCAACTTATGTAATTCACTTATAATTGCAAATTTAACATAACTGTTTTAGATCAAAGACATGTCATGGTAGGTATCTTTTCGTCCCAACTAAACCCAAGGTCCTCGTAAGACATTTTCTTGTTGTAGTTGTAGGTTCTAATTTGTGACATGTATACCTTTCCACTACCATGTTTGTTGGCATGCACTTAGACTTCCAATTCTCAAAGGCATTCTTCCACACAAATTAGTGTTTTCTTCTTTAATGCCTTTGCAAAACTCGGTGGTAATTTAGATATTCTTCAACTATCTCTCATCAATGCAATTCTCCAAGATTATTATTCTTTAATCACAAGCCTGCCTTTCTTAAAAATAATTGCCAAGCTTCTTCTTAGTGAGTAAATGTTGAATTTTGAAAACATGCTTGTATTAACATTCTTGTTAATAGGTCTCAGGTTTCTGGGGAAGTCACCAACACTATTTTACAAATTTGTGATCATCATCTTTACAAGGAATCTCGAATTTTCTCCAAATTAACTTCCTTCCAAAATCAACAAATAAGATCCTCCTTCTTTAGTCTCAAAGATCGCCTAGCCGCTTCTCCGACTGCAGCCACCTCCAGCCCAAGCCCAACATGTTTCGCAATATGTCATGAATGTCCGAAATTCATCGTTGAATTTTTGCCTCCTTCTGAAAGTCCAAGATATATCCAACATATAAACTAAAGAAAGAAATTGTATTCCTCCAGCTGATTTGTTCAAAGAACTGTTTGACGAGTGTGGTCTGTTAGACCCCAAAGCCCGGCCCCGAGGCCCGGTCAACCACACTCCCCAGTCCGAGAGGCCTGCCGCAGCCCAGCCTATTAAAGGCTAAGTCGGCCCGCGGAGGCCATTCAAGCCCACTGCCTGGGCGTCGAATCACGCTTGCGCCCACCCAGCCCCCTGAGCCACACCCAGAGGCCGCCTAGTCCACACCCAAAGGCCCGCCTGTAGTCAGCCAGTTCTCGCCAGAGCCCGCTCCAAAGCCCGTATATAGGCCGTCTAAAGCCCGTTCCATAGCCCACGCCAGCCCTCATCAAGCCTCAACCCTCCATTAGTTTTATTTAAATCATTCAAAAAAAAGCAACAAGTGCAAGTTAAAATAACCAAAAATAAAAATACATCATTTTAAATTTTATTAATCAAATATAATTACATTTAGAAATGTATGAAGTTTCACTACAAAATAGCAATATCCCACCAGCTGGCGTACTACTATTTGTCAATCATTAAACGTTTCAACCACAGAAAATAAAATGCAATAAAGATTTCCGGTTAAACTAATCATTATTTTTCGCGACGTAACTATTCTCGATCCATTCACGCTCTCGACATATTTCCAAGCCTTCATGATTCTACCACTTAGTCAGCTCTTCTCAACATGATCATGCAACACTACCCGATGCTAAGTCGATAATATCATACACATTAATTACAAAAAAATATTTGTCAAGTATCAAAATTTCAAAAGATCTCGTAGAAGGTCCAAGAATAAACAACGTAATCATTTAATACACTAATATCTACATTCTCAATATTATTATTAGATAATTGCATTTCGTATAATCTACTACTTTTTTATATTTAATATTTTTGTAAGTCTTTATACACTAGAATTCCATCTAGCTTGGTATGTCTAAACTTATATTTTTTCTTGTCATATTTACAATTTTGCAACAATAAAAAAATAATTCATGTTTCGCTTATAATAAATTAAATATTATACGCAATGTCACTTTTCTAATGTGCTATCATTTGTTTTAATCCATTTTCTTATATACAATCAAATTTAAAATATGCGCACAAGAATCTGACGCTAAAATACTTTACTATATCTCTTACTTAATAAATTTTTTTTAATTCTTTTGTATTTGCTAAGATCATATTTCACATATTATTAAATATTTTATCATAAATACCTAAATCTATAATTTCTGTTCATTTATCGTGTTGCTATATTTTTACCATTATGTGTGGGAGTATTTATTGTTTTAAATGAATTATTCTTTTATTAACGATCCATTCACTGATTCATATAACGAAGAAAGAATACATGCTCACGCACAGTGCGATGGTCAAAATGATGCCCGTATGAGCAAACAAATTTTTCCTTCTTCCAAATGCACAAAATGATTAGTCGTAAATTTTCTCGCTCGCTTCAAATTTTTTCATAATATTTTCTTTTAACAAAGATTCTAATGCCAACCTTTGAATCGAGGATTAATCAACGTTGAATTCGCTGGAATAATCATTAGTCATCTATTAAAAGCCGCCATAACTTCCAGACATGTGACCTAACTCATCATTCACTACAAACAGATTTCATCATAAGAAAATGCTTAGTCTCCACATTCATCTTAATGACCAGATACACTTAACATCTACATTACGCTTTGGCCACATCTGTCCCAACAGGTCTTTAAAACACTACAACCAACATCCATCACTGCTGAAGTCACAGCCACCCCACATGCCACACGTCACGTTATGGGTGTATGTGGTAAGCTCGACATGTGATGCACGCAGAGCTGAGCTCAGAAAGCCTGAGGGATTCCTACAGGCTCGATTAAAAACAAGCAGTTCACACTCAGTCTGCAGCCACATCAGTAGTTCGTTTGCCTCGCTCGCCTATCTTGGCCATTATCCTGTACCGTCTGGCCATTCGCTCGCTGCTCGCCAAGAGGTTTCGCACGGCCATGCTTTAGGTAATTTTCGCCGACCGGCCTGGGCTGGACTATCAACGAATTTATGCGCCCGGCCGAACGCCATGCATGACTCAGATCGTAATGCCGCCGCCCGGCCTGTCAGATCCAAAGCGGCTCCATGCCCCCATTCCCCGATCATCTTTATCTTATCATCTCTTAATCCATCCATAATTTTGTTCAAAGTCGAGTCTCTCGACTTAAAAGCTTCATATTCTTTAAACATTAGACTCCATGGAGGGACGTTGTATGAAATTCCATCAGGAAACTGCGAGTTCTTGGATTTCAATGATAACTTGCGCCTTCTTGTATACTTCTCTGCCAAGCTGGTAACGTGACTTCAGATTGAGATTAGGACACCACCACCCATTCAAACACATCTTGTTTTCATCTTTCATCATCAATTCCTCTGCCTCCCTTGTTATCTGATCTACCCGATTCAGCCAGTCCAGTAGCTATGAGTCCATTCATCTCCTTCTTCGTGTACAGTTCATCACCAACACTCATTCAAAAGTCATCCGTCAAACCAGCTTCTGAACTTTGCTGCGCAGTTGATGAGTATGGGTACAATAGCAGAACAGATAACCAAGCTGGCGTCCAATTGGAGCTCCCAAGTACTCTGATATTTTCCCAGCAACCGCAATAACTATCTTTGTCATTTCGTCTCCCAGTTGGATTTGTTTTTTCTTTTCTTTTCTTTTCTATGGATTTTTTTGGACAAACAGAAACAAATGAAATTAGTAGCAAGAGGATCTAAACTAAAATAAGTGAGTGGAAGAAATGGAAAGAGAAGAGTATCTGTTCCAATTGGAAAGAGGGGCCGAGCTGACCAAGAAAATGAAAAACAGAATCGGTAGTGAATATGAGTGAAGCTGAGAAAGAAATATGGAGTGAAGAGATGGAGAAAGCGCAGGAATGCACGCAATTTGATTCACTGTGAAAAAACGAGAACAAAGTAAGTTGGTATTTTGAAAGTAGATCCTGATGTAAGGCTGAATGTGAAGGGTAGATTACAACGGGTATGAAGAGAGGGATTTTTTTTTTTGGGTATGAAGAAAGGGATTTTTTTTGGGGAGTAGATTTTCTGTTCCAAATTACAAAGAGACGGAGAAGGAGCTAGCCCAACGGCTAAATATGGGTGAAATTCAGAACGGATAATAAAGTGGGAAAGTGCTAGAGATGACGGTGAAAGCTTAAATGGAGAGAATGTAATTTGATTCAATGTAATAAAAGGAGAAGAAGATAAGAGTGATCAAAAGAAGTGTGAATGAACACCAAAACTATATGAAAGATATGAAAGGAGAGTGCTAATATAATATAGTTTGTGGATGTTTAAAAATGGTAAATTAAAAAAGAAAAAACAATCACTACTAAACCTCAATATAAGGATGCCACTCCACCTATTAAAATAAAACTTTATTCAAAAAATAAACATTGAAATGATCATTTTATTTTCCCCTTTCTATTTAATTAACAAATATATTTTTGAAATTCTTTCTTATTTCTTAAAAATATTTCCAAAAACCAAAATATAGTTCGACAAAGAGCCTTGTGAATTTTGCTGAAAATATGTAGGTATAGTGTGTATCAAAAATCTATTAATTATATTACTTATGTTAATTTTATTAAAAATTATGTAATCAGAATTGTTATGAGTATAATATAATAGAAAAACTTTAGAAAAAGAATTATGGATAAAGAATGCTTAACAAATTAAAGTGGGATGCTCAAAAAAAAAAAACAAACAAACAAGAAGTGGATCTTCGGCATCATGCACAGAAGGGTTGAAATGATAAAATGTCATGAAAATCTGTTCTTCAAGGTGATGCTAAAGCATGATATTAACCAAGTCACGTGAAGATTTTTATTTCTATAAACAAAAAGGGGGCTCCATCATCAATTTAAATTTCTCTTTGCTATATTTGATATTTAGAAAATTTGAGGAAAAATGTGAAAGAAAGAAAATATAAAGGAAAAAGTAAAATAAAAATAGAAAATTGAAAGAAAATAGAAATACCTAAAATTTAATATATTATTTTTATCTGCTATTATTTTAATTCGTCAATATAAAGATTATATTATTTAAGTAATTTTATTTATGTTGGATTTTTTTATATTTTTCATTGAACAACCAAATATTAAAAAAATTGGTATTTTTTTTCTTTATTTTAGTACTTTTTGGGAACATACAGAACCCTTAAATTTTCAGTTTGCAAATCATAAAACAAGATTGAGTTGTATCATAAAATATATATATCTTTTTTTTTTCTAAAAAAGATTTGATCACTAATCATTTACAATCTCTTTTTCCCCAATTATAACTAAATACCCTTTTATTTGTAATTTCCCTTTTCGTTTTTTTACATTTATTCATTTTGCATTATATTTATATAATTTTGTTGTTCTTATAAGGATTGAAACTTGATTGCAGTTTCTTCCCAACCTTTTCATTTGAACATTAAAAGCTCAAAGGATTCAGTAGTTCTTCTTCGTAGTAGTATTTAAACCACCATTTTTCTAATGTTCTCAAATTTGTTTATATAAGAAGTTCATATCAAACAAAAACAAAATGCTGTGATTGACATTCATACAATTTGAAACAAGATAAAAAGAATGAAAATAAAGAAAAGTAAAATATGCAAAAATAAGTCGTTATATTATTTTTATTTATTACTTTAAACTTATTTATCCATATTAGATAATTTAAAGATGAGGTAAATTTTTGTGTGAATTTATTTATAGTTAAATTATAAAAATTATTTTTGAAATATTTTCTTTTTTCTTTCTTTTATCAATGCTAGCAAAACAGAAACAGCTATAAACGAAAAGTAAAAAAAGACGTGATATAAGAGATGATGTGAATCAGGCAAACGGAAAGTAGACACAATTCGAGAAGGTGGTCCCCAATTTATTTTATGCCTTTCATCATCTTTCGTGATCTAAAAATTACTTTGGCAACACCATTATGTTATTGTCCTTCAAAAATTACACGTTAATTAACTTCACATCCTTATATCTTTGATTTCCATATGATTCAAAGATAGAGTAAGTTCCAGTTCATATATTAGGGATTTCATTTCAGAATTATTTTCTTTCGTTTTATTATTATTATCATTTAAATCATTCAAACATAATAATAAAGAAGAATCAACATTAAAAAAAACAATCAAAAAATTTTCTCATATTGAATTTGAAGTGCCATGCTCATCATCTTTATACCATGAACGTATGTTTAAAGTGATTGACATTACGAATATACTAAATTTCCATTTCAAATACTGCTTTGAAAACCATACTTTCTATCAGATCAACAAACATCGCATCGGGGTTTGATCTCGTAGTCTCCCCGACTTCTCAAAAGCTAAGAAATCGCCATGATCTACCCATCGGTCAAGCAACCAGAAAAGTCGTTAAACACTACGCTGCTCACGCCCCTCCAATGGAAGAGTCATTTTTCTTCAGATCATTAATATCTGAGCAACAGCTTTTCAAGATAGAATGTCACCACATTTGAGCAGATTCTAGCCTTATGGAGGGAGATAGATGATCCACTTTTCATGGTGAGTAGGTCGTTTCTTCCCATAAAGGCGGGAGAGAGTTAGGGGAAGGTGGCTCCCTTTTCGGGCAAGTTGACTTATTCTTCCTTTTATGTAACCGCTTTACCGAATGGGATGCTCTTGGGGAGGACGTATCCTTACAGCACATGAGGCTCAGCTGGTAGCTGGTCGTTTGGCAGAGTCGCCGATCGAAAGGAGCATCGGGCACAAAGAGCGCCCGAGAGCCCCCGGGCTCACTCACTGCTCCCAGCCCACTCACCGGTTTCCGGCCGGATGGTTGGCCGGGCCCCGTTGCAACACCCCGGCTACCGGATCATGTCGGGGGTTTGCATTCGGGTCTACTGGCATCTAATACGCCTCCCTCCGACCGGGAAGGAGGCCACCCGCAGCATTAGCAGGAGATGGGTGATTCCGCACCGATGGGCCGTTAATGGGGATTCGTCCTGGTCACACCGGGTTAACCTTTGTTTTCTGGGGATGACGTACATTATTTAATGCGAGTCTTCTAATTGATTAAGGTAATCGTATTTCATATAAAGTGAGTTGATGAGGTGAAAGTCTCCAACCATATCACTCCACAGCTATAGTCTATTGTTATGCAAACCCCACCCGTGCTCGCTATCTGGGCGAGGCTGTAGTGAAGGTTCGTGTGGACGCAGCTTTATGCCGAAAGGGCCCAGACTCAGTGCGCCAAGCTGAGTGGCGCTAACCGATGTGGTGAAGATCGCTGGTTGTCGTCATGAGGAGCAGGCAAATAACTGCAACACAGCCTCACCTTAGTCACGGCCAGGTTCCGGGCGTCAGAGAGATGGGAGAGGGTTCCTTCAAGACTAAGAACACCTGGCGTCGAACCTACAACAATCTTGGTAAACTCTCCCATGTACCACTTCAATAAACAAGCGAGACATGCCTCATCATGGCCCCCACGTGCCCGGGCGTCACGAGATGGGAGAAGGCCCCCATAATCAGAGCATCTCCAACAATCTTGCACTTCCATGTACCCGTACCCCATCTCCATCTTTTTTCCCTCTCTTAGTTCATCGCCAGCTTGTCAGTTTTTACCGTATTTTTTTGTGTGTTGGACGTAGCCACACGTACTTTAGCAAAGAATCATCGTTATGTAATACCGAACATCATTTTGATGCAATTTAATAAAATCGCAATTTCTTGATGATTGGGTATCTGATGTTAATTCGTATGCTGCCCTGGCTTTGCCCATCAGAGCTCCGCCAACAATCCCAACATCGCACAGTCACAATAATGTTCTCATCGACAAACACAGTTCGCTCAACCAACGGCCGCGTCTTTGAGCGCCAAATGCGGTCAGACCGCTCGCATCATCTGCCTGGCATTAGTCGTGGCATTAAATGCGATCAATCCCTAGCAAAGCAGAATAGAATCATCACGTCGAACTCATTTTCCTTCTTTCATTTGTCGTGGCTTAATCATTCAGCTTCCTGCCGACGATCTCGCAGTAGCGATCCGTTTCAACTTTCGATTCGTCGGCTAACATTTGGTCGCGAAGGAACGCGACTCTTCACTTCAGAGGTAATCCATCATCGTCCCATCGTGTCGGGCCCGGTCGCGATCTGCTTCCGCCGTAAGGGACCCGGGGAAGTAGTGCTGCTGTGTGCCTGCGGCCCGGTGACCGACTCCCGCACCCCGGCGCACGCCCGTACCACCAGCTGGGCGAGGCTAGAGTCTAATATTCGCTCTCTTCTTTCCTTTGATCCGTTTCAGAACGGCGAGGGGCCCGGGAAGAAATCTCACTGGGCCGGCCGCCCCGAGGGCGTTTCCTTGCCGACGCCGCAAAGCAAAGATCATCAAGGTCACGCCGATGGAGAACAGGAGTACCGTGCACCGACAACATTCGCCACCTCCAAGCACGGATAGCCCGATGGTTCTACCTTGGGAAGGAGAGCACACCGTTTTTCACCCGACCCAATGCGGCTTTCCCCGCGCCACCATAGTTAAACGCTTGCACTTTTTACCCAGCACCTTCCGTCAATCATCCCCAGCTGACTGGTGATCCGACCCATGATCATGCGGATAAACCATCTACTAACTTGATCCGCTGCTGGTGGATTCTTCGGCAGAGTCACCCAAGTTTGTAGCCTGATGTCCATGTCGCTTTGAACCCGCTGACAAGCAGCATTGTCAACTAAGCTGACTGCACAAAGACAGGGCAAGGTGGTTGCAGCGAGGGGGCCTCGTCTTGATCCATGTTTTGTATATTTGAGCAAATACTAGAACAGTTGGCTTCGAATATATATGATGAGGTCATTGGCAGACATGAGTAGATGTAATGAACCTTCAGGGCTTTAGATATGCGATCAGACATGACAACGCAGCCCACGCCACACACCAGATGTGGAACCGCGCTGTCGATAATATCGGCACGCGCCGCCACTTAACGCACCCCACAGCCTTTAACTTCCCGCACAAAAATGGCATCGCCCCGATTAAGTAACTCCTGCCTTTGGTGAAAATTTGACTCTGAATGGAGGGTGCTGAAGTTACCCGGATTCACAAATTTTCGCAGTTGATCGTCACTGATCCCGTGGATTGGGGGTGTCACAACCTCTGTCGCGACAAACCGCCCATAGTCCTCTATTGCGGATGTAGAATTCCTCTGCGACAGGTCGTTCACCGTGTCGCAAACGATATTTTAGGCCTGGACAAAGATTCTTCTGGCCGGGCTAAGCTCGGGCTGTCGCGACATGGGGGTTCCTCACAGGTCACAACGGAAGTCTCCTCAAGACTAAGTCGCGGTGTCGCGATTGAAAATGGTACCATAGTGTCGCGGTCGCACGAGATTCGCACTACGATTCACGACGTGATGACCGCGCAAGACGACTGGTTGCCAGCGTGTGCAGCAATGTCGCATAACCGCCGCCACACGGCGTGCCATCGACAAATGGGATCCGGCTTCGCGACGAGAATCTTCACAATGCATTCAATAGCGTCTTTCTCGTCGCGACATTTTTATCACATGTTTCTTTCCAATCCTTCTTAAACGCGATAGAGATTGTCAGCGCACAAAGAATGACTGTTCTTCGTCACTTACGTAGTTTTCGTGTCGTGATGTACATTCCAGGCTTCAAGGCGATCGAGGCGTGCGGGCTACGCCGTGAGCGCCCTGGGCGCTGCATCAACCCACAACCGTAGACCGCCTTCACGCAACTGCACGCGATGTAATTCGCGACAATGAATTGTATCGCAATCGCTTAGAACACTGCAAATCGGCCTACACACCGCTCATGAGCACTGTTCAAAAAAAAAAAAAATGACCCTCGAAAATTGGAGCATCACATAATCCATCACCTTTCAAGCCTTTCAAGCTTTGGATCAACACCAACTGGTATTTCACCACTTCATCCAACAGCAAAAACATATCTTTCTGGATAACTTAAATAATAAACAACCCTTCTAACAAAACAAATAAAAAAAATGTATTTGAAAAGGGAACTCCTGGAAATATGCATCCATTCATAAGGGTCATATATATAATAAAAAATGTAAAATCAGTAGAACATTAAATTTGGAGGGGGAAAGCATTAAGTAAACATAAGAATACACAAGCTGGAAAGCAAAGCAGAGGGGTGGTGTGTGGGAGGAAAGGGAAAAAGAGAAGTAAATGAACAGAAAAGAGCAAAGCAAGATTCAGTTCGTTTCCAGGGAAAATAAAGGAGGGAAATGAAACCACTTCTCACCTGACAGAATTGTCGTCTGCTTGAAAGGCATCAGGCTTGGAACCCAGCTTCATAAACTTCATTTTTCCCAAAAAAATGGCCACTATAAAGTAGTAAAATCACAGAAAAAAAAAAAACCTATGGAAGTACAACAAACAACGCCTATGTTTCTCAAAACCATACACTTCACAGAGCTAATACCACCCACCCACACTTTCTCACTCTAGAAATTGATAAAAGAAATGAACTCCACCCAGCTTTGAGACTCTCTCCCGCAAAAGGGAAATCTTGGAATGCCCTCTCTCTCTCTCTCTAAAGCAGTTGCTCTCTCACCAGCCCAAGTAAATACAGGAAACAGGCATAATCCCTGGCCTAGCTAGAACCCCACCAGAGCCTCGGTATTGAAGTCATTGATTTGAAAGCCTTTATGATGACATTCATGATGCCGCGTTAGAGAATAGAGAGTGAAAGAAACGAGAAAAATTCAGACACAAAAAAAAACACAGAACCGGATGTTCGTGTGCGACACCTTCAAAACGTGCAAACGTAAATGCGAGAGAGAAACTTTCAGCTAGCTCAAAACTAAAAACCGGCCCCTAATTAAAAATGGCGTTCAGAGCCAAAGCCAGAGCCTCACCTTCCCTTCCAAAACTCACCCCTTTCAAAATAATCCTTCCCCTCCTCTTGTCTTTTATTTGCTTTATTTGGTCTCCCCATTAGCCAATGAGGGTCCACAAAAACATAAATATAAAAATAAAAATAAAAATAATAGTAATTTCAAATTTTTATGTTTTTAATTTTATGCACAAACATATTATATATATTTTTTGAATACACTTTACTTTCCATTTCCTAAATCTTTCAAATTTTGTTATTTAAAATATTCATTTCTTTTTTGTATAATGATGTCAAGTAAAAATGATATTTTTGAAAACAAGAAATCTCTCATATGGGTAACCTAATACGAATTATTTTTAAATGAGTGAACTTGTTCTTGGTCTCTTATTCCTCATTTTTTTTAAATAGAATCATATTAATAAACTATAACATAATTTTTCATTTTTAAAAATGTCGTTTCTGTTTGATGTTCACAAAAAAAAAACCATTTAAAAAATAAGCGTAAAAATAAATTGATGTTCAAATTATTTTAAAAAAAGTACATAAATAATTTTATGTAATAAATAATATCCATAATTTTGGATTTAATGTTTTAAAAATATTGTTCTGAGGATAATGAACGTAATTTAATTATTTTAAAAACTGAATGCAATTTATGTTGACGTTTCAAGAGAGTAGTATAAGAAATAATAAAAATATAAATAAAAAAGGAAAAAAAACGAACTTTATTGTTACCAGCCATCAGCAGGAGTATAAACGTCTCTCCTATCTTCCATTTCACAATCATAGAAATGTAATTGTTGGAGGTTGGAAAATTTCTTGAACGTGGAAGGAGAAAAAAAAAGACTCTCAGTGACATTCTTATATCATTGCATATGATTCTTCTTAAGTTAAGTTTATTCAATAGTAGGATTTTTAATTTTGGAGAGATTCCAAAATCTATTTCCTTCAACTTAGAAAAACTTTCTAAAACCAGCACATCTAAATTAGGACAAAATGAAACCTACATAAGAAGCCCAATGTAATTAATTGTAAATTAAAGCTTTAATAAACAATCATAAAAAAAACGTAAAAATATGGAGTCAACATAACTCCCAAGTCCCATACAAAATTTAATAACTTCCTCTTTGAATTTATCTCTTATTTCTATAATCCTTAACCTTCTTTTACTCACCATCAATATACATGCAGATACTGGGCTCCTAACTATCCATGCCTCGAGTTCGTTCTGCCACACCGCTATATGACATCGCCTCAAGCAGATATATATCCCAACCCCACAGACAATTTCTGGAGTACGATATACTTTAATGTACTTTTCCGTAAAATTCTAACCGTTTATCATTGACAAAAGTTTCTACTTAAATTAGGAAAATGAAACCTTACAATACTTCCTTTACTTTTATTTTTAATAGTATTAATATTTTTAAATTAAACACTTAGTTGTAACTTTATTGTTGTTTTCCTTTTATGAAATAAAGTATGTTTTAATTAGTTTTATTGTATGAAATAAGATATATTTTACTCTTTTTTATTTATAAAAGTAAAATATTATCTTAATCATGAAACCCAGAAAACTAATTTTTCAAAAGGACAAAATCACCAGTAAAATCCGAAATTATTCTAGATTCACGACGAAACATATTTCCCACCGGTTTTCAGCTGCCTACAAATCAATACTATACCACGCCGATTGCCGACCGAACAATAATTTGCATCGCTCGAGGACACGAGCGTCGTATATGACACATGGCGAAATTTGAGTGGCACATAGTGTGCCACATGTCAAGCTCTAGTTCAGTCAACTTGAGCTCAAGGTGTGACCCACGTTGACACATGGCATGATGTCATTGGATAGAAAAGTCAAACTAATGGGAAGAAGGGCATAATTGTAATTTCGAAAGCTTAACGCAGATAAAGATACTATCGCTTTCTGCCTCTTTAAATGAAAAGGTAAAAGAAAACGTGCAGAGGGAGACGGTTTTACAGAAGCTTAAGTTCTGATATTTCTAGTGAGAGAGTAAGTGTAAGACCCGAGAAATTCCAATTTTTGGAAAAAGGCAAAACTGGTTCTGACATAAAATTGTTAATTTCGGGCTAAAATCCGTAATTTATTCCTTCTAGATCTCAGATAACGAAACGATTTCACCATTGGAATCAGTCTCAAAATCTAGTTAGCACGTAAAATTTCAGAATATTCCGAGACGGAGTTGACACGCCGAGGCATCACGCCGCTGATGCCGTAGAAAACGATTTTCACGCTAATAAAGTCACATAACAAGTACCATGTGCCATAAGTGGTATGAGCAGAGAAATGATGAAGATGACGCCCAGATAGGAGCCAATGTCAAACCGCGTTGAAAAGGCAAATTAATTAATTCCAACAAAATAAATAAATTAAAAGGACAAAAGAAAAGTGAGGCTACAGTATCGCCTCCTCCATTAACCAAGGCAAAAAACGTGAAAATTGGGTAAGAGATGCGAGTAGCAGATCGGCAGGAGTTCTTGCAGAGGTAACTTATTCTTTGTAAATACGCTACGATCCGACGCCGACGCCTTCTCGTAGCATGGTTCGCCACGCGAGGCTTCGCGCTGGTATTGATTTCAGAGGAGTTTCCTCAAACTCTTTGAGATAGGGGTTTCTCCATACTTGAGTTTTATTCCCATTTTAAGTACTTTACGAATGTTTGAGTTGAATGAGGCCGTGAGGGGTTGCCCGACGCTCCCAAAACTTGGGACCGAATTGTGTAACTCCCTTTTGGGATTTTTCTATCATCCGTGGCAGTCCAGAAAATTTTGTGGGCTGCTTATGTGAAATGTTTGAATCTGCATTAAAATTCTACAAGCTGAGATGAAGGCCGGGAATGGCCGTGAAACCCTAAGCCTCCAATAAGTAGATAGTTTAGGATTTTCCTTATTTAGTAAATTCAGGGTTTCATCATTCTCGAAATAGTGTTCTCAAAATATATTTTTGTAATATGTGTTTGGCCTAGTTATTTAAACAAATGTCATGGTTTGATCATTAGCCCGTTGTTGTAATTTGATGTTTGAAATGATAATTACATGACATGATTGTGTATCGGATATTATGCGAATATGTGCATGTTTACATATTTGATGTGAATAGATCACATTGGAAATGGCATACATGCATTCCATATACCGAATATCCAGGCGCAATGACCCAAGATATCTGCAATAGCTTCGACATGTTTAGGGTATAATAAAAGTAAAAGTATAATTATCCGAAATAAAATAAAGATAAAATAAAATAAGAAAGAACTTGGAATTAATACAACAGTTAAGGGTAAATTAATAATTACAATTCCATGACCTGTGGTCACATCATAATAAGTTCTATAAGAGTCAGCAGATTTTGAAAATGAAGAGATAAATAAATCAAAGTGAGACCAAAAAGTAAATAAAAACATATTAGAATAAAATAAGGAAGAAAAAATTGGGGAAGAGACAAGTGGCTTGAAGGAGAGGGGATGTTTCCTGAAAGCCACAACAAAAAAGATATGATCAATAAGGAGAAGACCAAAAATAAATATCCCATTCGCTCAAAGAAGAGTGAGCAAAAACTGGAGCAAGAGAGTAAGAGAAGAGAAAGGAAGAAGAAGAAGAAGAAGAAGAAGAGAAAAGAAAAGAAGAAAGAAGGAAAAGAAAAGAAGATCACATAAGATGGAACTCGTGAATATTTGTATGAATACACATGTCTTGCCATGAAATTGAGTATTTGCATAAACCATGGGAAGGGAGCAAATCTATTTCGACTTTAAAGTTTAGATACATGGTTTAGGTCCCCTCTATCTTGTATGGTTTGGGTTTAAACCCCAAACCCTTATTTCATGTGCTTTGAGTCGAGCAGCCCCGGCCGGCTCCTAGATATGTGCTCGAGAAGGGCCCAGTCGCAAGTCAAATCTAGTAAATTCTTATTTCTAATATATGAGCCGGATCTTAGAACGGGGTTTTTGGGTCGAAATAGAGGTAAATTCTAAGTCAGTCCTCTAAGAATTGTACCTGGCCATCAATGAAATTGATGTTGCTTTGAATTTCTCGATTTGGACCCTCTCAGAGACCAAGTTATGGTCCTTTATTGAGGTCACCGCCTAGACTGTCGGGTCGCCTGGCCCAGCTTCTCGGGTCAACTAGCCGGCATCCTGCACGAGTTTTTGGGTCAGAAATAAAGAGATTTTGGCAGTAAGTCCCATGGGAATTGTGAGCCACATCAGTAAACCTGATGTTAGGCTTTGAATTTCTCACCGGGACCCCCTCAGAGACCTGCCATGGTCTTTACTCGAACAGCCAAAATGGGTGAGAGGTCACCATAGGAGTCAGCCCAGAGGTCACAGACTTCATGCAAAGCTGTAGGTCGGCACACTCACTGCCAGAGGTCACAGAATCTCATGCAAGCAGGAGTGTCAGCACACTCATGCCAGGTCGGCCAGACCATAACTCCTGAGGTCAGACCTCAACTCGGGCCCCGTAGAGCTCAACTCGCCTTGAGCTCAACAACAAATGTACACAAGGCCAAACGGCAAGCGCACGCGCGCAAGGCGTGCTGTTCCTGTGGAGTCACTGGCAGATGTGTCATCACTGTGGTTGACCATGCACGGACCTCCCAACCGAAGTGTCACATTCTCTGCTTTGAACTCCGACGGTGTTCTTGATTCTAGCGGAAAGCCCATTGAGTCAAGAATACATTCATATTCCCCAGGAGACATTAGATGTCAGACCGAGGTGTTAGATTGAGCTCGTCGGGCTTCAGGTCACCGTCGTGGCTGACTATGCATGACCTCCAACTTAAGGTCATATCTCCTCGTTTGAACTCCGATTTGGGTGTGTTCTGGCCCTATGGGAAAGCCCATGGAGTCAAGAATCCATCCAGAGTTTGAGGAGGATATTAGATATCATGTCTGAGGTGATATATCGAGTCATCCTGTGGGCCAGGGTCAGTTTCCGTCGGCCCGCCCAAATGGGCCAAGATTTAACTACGCATGACCTCCAACTTCGGAAGGTCATAACTCCTTCGTCCGAACTCCGATTTGGGTGTTCTTGGACTCTATGGAAAGCCCATTGAGTTAAGAATCCATCCATATGCCTGAAGAGGATATTAGATGTCAGACCGAGGTGATAGATTTAGCTCGTCCAGGTCAGGTCAGCTCGTCAGTTCAGTTCAGCCCGTCAGGATTTAACTACGTATGACCTCCAACTTAGGAAGGTCATAACTCCTTCATCCAATCCTCTGATTCAGCACTTGATCCTATGGAAAGCCCATTGAGTCAAGAATACATTAATATGCCTGAGGAGGATATCAGATGTCAGACCGAGGTGTTAAATAGAGCTCGTCCAGGTCAGGCCCACTGTCGCCAGTTAGCTCGTCCGGGTTGACTTCATTATTTATCCTCCAACTTCTAAGGTCATATCTCCGTTTAACTCCGAATACTGGGTGTTCTTTGGACTCTATGGAGCTCCATTGTCAAGAATCCATCCATATACCTGAGGAGGATATTAGATGCTTTGACCAAGGTGACGTATAGAGCTCGTCCATGTCGTAAGCTCGTCCAGCTCAGATTTGACTACGATGACCTCCAACTCTGGTTGTCATAACTCTTTCGTCCGAACTCCGATTCGGTGAACTGACCCTATGGAAAGCCCATTGAGTCAAGAATACATCCATACCTAGTATGATAAAAGTGGAACCTATATTAGGTCCGTAAATAAGGAAAAACAAGAAGGGGATAATGCTGAATAACAACATAAAGTAGATTTGATATGGGTAAAGCTAATTGGAATACATGATAAGAAGAGATAGATATGAACAAGAAATAGCAACATAAGTAGATTTGATATGTAAAGGAATATAGAAAGAAAAGAATAAACGATAAGTTCGTAGAACATGATAATTGTATGACTCCAATTCGATATCGAACTACAAAGCACATATATGATCGCTGCTTCGCACTCCGCCATGCTACGTCACTTCATCAATGGGCAGCAATTACATATGATTTAGAAGGTTTTCGCTACACCATACGATCAGTGCTTCTGCACCCTGCTAGTGTTTCTACACTCTATTACGCACAGTAACGTCACCAGACCGCATCTGCACCTTTCGGGTATATATTCGTACCAGCTCCCATTCATTCTTTATCCTATTCCAAGTAAGCGAATGTTTATACGTGTGTATTTGAATAAGAAAAGATAAAAGGGTAAATAGTTTGGACATGAAGGGTACCTAAGGGTATCAAAGTAGAAGTCTATGTTCGAACTCCCACAGATGTGGATACCCGTGATAAAGCACAAGTAAAAACGCATAAGTATAAAAATGCAGGGCTAAGGCCATGCTGATATGATGTAATTGGGCAAAGCACATTAAAGAGGTGTTAACAAGGATATGTAAGATGTTACTTTAATGAGTACATGTACACGGCACGATGCTTGGTTATCTCGAATATAAGAAATGCAGAAATGCATGGCATGATAAAAAATATAGAATATATGCATTATAGAGCTATGAGAACCGCATTATGAAGCTTATAGATATGCAGAATGAATACGTATTTAAAGTAATGATACATATGTATTTACAAGCAATCATGATAATAATAGTTATTCATGCTTGAGCGAGATATGTATTAAAATGGGTCAGAACCGGACGTCGTGTCTGAATTCAAGTAGAGGGATAGATTGGCATGCAAGAGGAAAAAATAAGTCTCAAGATATATAAGTTATGTTCTCGATATCGAGGCTCGCTTGGGTCGTATGACATAGATCCCGATCGTGGCCCCGGGTGGTCACCACGCGCCTCGCGCTTTATAAGATGATCATTGTTCAGACATCGATAATAGCGCTCCGGCCCTAATAAGACCACTGATTCAACAATGAGTACAACACCTTCGCCCCGATAAGACCACCGCTTTCAGATAGTGAGTACAACGCCTTCTGCCTTTATAAGCTTCCTTTATCCACTTTCTTTGAGAGATTAAGTACTTAAGAAACATAAATTCTCAATGGATTTTAAAGATATTATGGAAAGATATGATATGATATGAGAAGCATAGCACTGCTATGTGATGATAAGTTCTGTAACATGAGATTATATGATCTGACGTGATATATGAAAATGTATAAGAATGTAAAATGATATGAAAAGTTAAAATGATAAAACAGTATATGAACACAGTACATGAACAGTACATGGACATAGAACATAACAAATGGTATAGTATATAACCATGAAAGTCATATATGATATGAACAGGTGATGTGATATACCTAAATGAATAGATGAAACATGCTATGAACACATGATAGAAATGATAAGTGCCAAGAAACTGATAGAGATAAGTAAAAGATGACAAAGCAGAATAGAGTAAAGTATAGATAGGAGATGTTCTGCAAAGACAGAGAACACGGAGTTACAATAGGAATGTAATGATGATAAAGAATAAAAAGAATTAATTTGTATGATATATGAATGTGCATATGTATAAGCTCTTGACGGTCACTCATTGGTGGTTGTCCATGCTTATGTTCCCACTAAGCGCAAAGCTTAGCACGGGTGTTCAACTGTAGGTACGTAAGGTAAGACAAGGATAGAGGATGTGACATCCCACATCACACAGAAGGTGCCACCGTAGATAGGTAGTGCTCACCGCACCGCCTCGCGATCTCTTGATGTTTTGAATTAGAAAAAATGTACATGTATAAGTAAATGGACTCAAGATATGTATATAGATTTTGAAGGACACCACCGTGGTAGTTCTCAAGGAGAGATGAAAATGATTTCGTTATTGACAGAATTGCTCAGATAACCACGTGTACAAGTTCACCGAGAAAGAACAGTCAATGAGTCCTAGTATATAGTCTCGCTACTTAGATCTGTACTGACCCACCAACTGATATTTAGAATGGGGTGACAGACCTATAGATAGGTGCATGAGACGAGTCTAGAGAAAATGGTTCTGAGGGTTGTCTAAAATATTAATTATCTGAGGGTAGCTAAATTAAAAATATCAATCGGTCGGAGCGCCCACCGACATTCATCTGGCGGTAGTCCACAAACAAATATATATCAATCGTCTGAGAGCGGCCCAATCTGATATATATACTACTCGAAGGGTTGTCCACAAACTAACAAAACAATAATTTCATACGCTGCTTTTCTTGAAAATGAGTGGAGAGAGCCCATGAGGACCCTGATCTGAGTTGGTCATGTAGACATTCAAGTAGGATCATGCATTTGCTTGAATGTGTGTTTTTAAATTGGAACATTGCACCGCACTTAGGCGGTGAGCCCACTTAGTGGCGACATTCCATCGAGCATTAGCTCACCTGGCCGTGGGACCCTCCTTTACGTGCATAGGAGCGTGCAAGGAGACGGCCTCGTCCTAGAGGCCGAAGTTCTAGAAGAAAGCCTAATGTGGCTTTGGTGGTTTTACATGTACAACTCTTAAGTTTAATATATGTATTGTTTAAGAGTGAAAATATTTAAATTCCTTGTAACTATAGGATATATAGCTGGATCCATAGTTGGTATGCATATCGAGTATTGTTTATAGGCCCATGGTCAGACATATATATTGGACTATATTGCAATCGTTTGAGACAGATATGCGTGTTTTAGACAAGTTTTATTTTCGTGGGAGCCTCTGCACAAAGGAGACTCGCCCGATTTTTCAGTGAAAATGTCGTGGTCACCCGACATTCACGCAGTACTCCAGCGGGTTGATCGGTAGTCACGATCCTCGAAATGGGGTGTCACAATTTGAACAGCTTAGGTATACGAATACCTAGGAGCTCGAGTTAGGCATCCACCACTGTGTGGTTCGATGTCGAGTGCAGGTAATGAGATTACCTAGGAACTCACGATAAAACTAGACACTACATGCACGTGTTTTGTGTGTTTTGTGTGATTTGATGAAATGTTGTAGAATGCTCATTGTTTTGGTATATATACCATGTCATGTTATGTGAATGTTGTGTGCTTAGAAAATAGCACTCAGTGTAGTGGAAAGTTTTGGAAAATTTTTACAAAGGTACAAAACCTGGAATAAAGCTGAGGGAAAGAATAAACTTTATGACTTATTTGGCCTATTAGGTGATGAGAAAACAATTTCTAAGCTTGAATAGTAAATCGCAGAAACAAATTTTTATAAATTTATTCGAGTATGGAAAATGAAAAAAAAATAATAATAATGAAAAATTCGATGCAGAATTGCGTACACGCCAAATTGGTATCGTGACCAAGGCGCGGCAGCGCTACGGCCATAATCGGGCGCGCGACTGGGGGCGGCCGGCTAAGGGTCAGGCACTGTGCACTCTACCATGGTCTCTATCGTTCTGCATTTCATTCCCGAAGTCAAATTTTGACATTGTTCGTGAACCCTGCTTCATGAACATCGCTCATCACAAATTTTTCGAAAAAAATATATTTTATTAAATTAAATAAAATCAAATAATGAGATAAAATTTTCAAAATGAAAATTAAAATAAATTTTGTTGAAAACAATATTTTAAATGAAATTGATCATTCAGATTAATTGTAAATGCAAGGACAATGCATATACACTGATTTATGTGTATGAAGAGTGTCTCAGGGCGGTGTTTATGCCTTGGAGATCCCGAACAAATCAACGCAGCATTGAACCGTGATGATGGCTAATGAGGACGAGGACGAGGGCGCCCATGGGTATCGTCGTGCACCATCAAGCATTTGATCGCCAGAATCGCAGACTTTTTGTCGAGGCTGCATAAAATGAATGCTATCGCACAAGCCGGTATACACAGTAGACAAGATCCTAAGAATCTCCAGAGGTTTAGGCGCATCATCTCGACATTCACAGGGGAGGAGACCCACGGGCGATAGACCATTGGTTCATGCAACGAGAAAGTACAGAGGCCATGTGAGATTACCTCCGACAGACCTGACAGGACTAGCTATGTTTCACTAGGAGGGTGAGGCCCAAATATAGTGGAAATGGGGCAAGGAACTTGCAGACCTGTGAGGCGATGACACGGGCAGAATTTCGTGAGTCGCCCATGGGCACAGATCAGAGACTGCGAAAGCTCAGGAGTTCCTAGA
This sequence comes from Tetrastigma voinierianum, assembly GCA_016808115.1. NCBI lineage: Eukaryota > Viridiplantae > Streptophyta > Magnoliopsida > Vitales > Vitaceae > Tetrastigma > Tetrastigma voinierianum. The sequence continues at coordinate 223,055 of JAEQBH010001534.1, forward strand.
GCTGAAGCAGGGGGCGATGACTATGATGGATCATGTGACTAGTTCATGAGCGCCAGTACGACGGTTGATGATTACGCGGCCATAGACTCGGGTCAAGGTTGGGAGATTTGAGAATGGACTCAAGTTGTCCATTCGGGTTGATCGTAGACTTCGCCTACAAGATATGGATTCCATGGTCAGGGACAACCTCACCATAGAGAGGGGCTTAGAGGTTGAACCTTAGAGGAGTCAAGTAGACGTGAGTTCTCCCCAGGGAATAGGCGAATAAGGATGATAAGCGGTGGTCATGAAGCTAGAGATCTCAGGACTCCTACTCACAAGTGACTCCGAGGATCATGACATGTCAAAGTTCGATGTCATCCCGGGAAATGGATTATTAACCGACAAATTCTTTTATAGGGTCAGCGTATCGGGAACAGGAGCGTAGGAGAGCCACCACACACCACAGACTCGCATCGTGTGGTATTTCAGGGGACAAGCATGACATTTCGCCCTGCATAAGATACTCTGTACCCGTGTGTCGTGGACAAGCACGGTTGGCTAATGAGCCTTACCCTAGAGGACGAGGAGAGATCAGACTTAGATCTACCTCGAGCAAGGTGCTATGTGGATGTTTTTCCGTATGAGCCACCGGACTACCTCCACACGGATGTAGACTGGTATTGAGTTACACCCTGCATTTCACCCATCTCTATGACTCGCATAGATGGCGCCACTGAGTCATAGAACTCGTGAGTCCGCCATGAGCTATTGGACAAGGGGTTTAATTAGATCGAGCACTGGCCACTGGGCGTCCGCTCGCTTGCAAAGAAGAAGGACAAGACCTTCGACCAGGCATTGATTATCGACAGCTGAATTTGTGGTTACGATCAAGAATCTGACTCCATTACCGAGATCGATGATTTGAGCGACCATTGAGAGGAGCGCGAGTCTACTCCAAGATGTATCTTCGCACCGGGTTACCATCACCGAGGGTTGCGGATGGGCGTATATTCCTAAGACAAATATGAGGATGCGCATGGGCACTTTGAGTTTACTTCGTGATGCTCCTTTTGACGGGACGACGCGCCACAGCATTCATGGATCTCATGTATAGGATATTCCAGCCCTATTTAGATCTTGTCGTATTTGTGGATGACATCTCTCGATCTACTCCCAATCGAGTGGGAGCATGAGTATCACTTGAGGATCAGTTTACGCTTGTTGAGAGACCATCACCGTACGCCAAGTTCAAGAAGTGCGAAGTTCCGCTCATCGAGGTGAGATTTCCAGACACGTGTGTCGCATCGTTAGTGCTAGCCCACCCGCAGAAGGTCGAGGCAGCATTTAGTCGGGAGAGGTCAAGTCACCGAGATACGTAGTTTCTCGATTACCGGGTATTACAGAGATTCATTGAGGATTTCTCCAGATAGCAAGACTTATGACTAGGTCGACCCTAAGGAGGTCAAGCTCAAGCGGGATGACCGATTCGAGGAGGCGCATTCCAGGGTCAAGAGGAGACTTACTTCAGCCCCATCTGATAGTCCCTGATTGTGACAGGTACACAAGTACTGTGATGCCTCGAGGGCCTACTGGGATGTGCGTTTCTGATGCGTCAGAAGGCAGAGCTTATGGTTCTCGGGCCAATCAAGAATCACGAGCAAAATTACCCTGGCACACGACACGGAGTCACACGCAGTGGTTCGCCTCAAGATTCGCTACCACTACTATACTGGCCAGGAGTTCGAGGTGTACTCAGACCATAAAAGTCTGAAGTATATTTTCACGCAAATGATCTCAAATGTGAGGCAACGCGCGGTATGGATGGAGTTCCTAGAGGATTATGACTTCACTTTGCATTACCATCCCTAGAAGGCAAATGGTGCACGATGCACTACCGAAGTCACGAGGAGTCACATAAGATAAGCCGAGTGGCGATGCTCGAGACTGTGGATAGTTTCAGCTACAAGACAAATGAAAGTACTCAGTGGTACTGGGAAGTGTAGTGGCTACACCGTCTCTCAAGGAGCGAGTGATCGAGTCCTAAGGCAGATCGCAAAGATAAGGTCCATCGTGACCCAGCATACCAGTATGGGTGACGAGGCTGACCGTCACATAGATGGTAGTCTTCGTATATAGGGACTCGTAGTGGTTCTATCAATCGACACTTGAGAGAGTGAGATTCCTCGTGAGCTCTCACCCGCTTCCTCGACATTCGTCAGGTATCCGTGTGGCACGTAAGATGTACCGTGATCTTCGCCGCCGCACTATCGGGAGTGGATGAAGAGACACGAGGGGGACTTTGCTCGATCGATGTCTCACATGTCACAGGTTGGGTCGGTGCACCGTAGCCGCAGGCTATCAAACCCATCGAGGTGGCCGGCGGAAGGGGAGCACCGCCACGATGGACTTTGGTGACTCACTTGCCACTGACTGTTAGCTACGACGCGCAGATGTGGGTGATAGTAATCGCTCAAGAAGTCGGCACATTTTCTAGTCGCAAGTGATGACCTTCGCCTCGAGATTCCCGCCGGCTGTATATCTCGAGAGATAGTCCAAGAGCATGGGTACCGATATCCATAGTATCTGGGATAAAGGGACCCCGGTGTTTCATTTTTCACGCGACCTCGAAGAGTTTCCAAAAGGCTATGGGCACACCTACAACTATGAGTACAGCTCCACCCTCGCATGTATGTCACCGAGAGTGACTATATTGTGCTAAGGGTATGACATGCCGCGAAAGATGCTGGCCCTGATCATAAGGGTATCTCGGGAAGAAAGCACTTTCCTAGCGGAATTCTACAACAACGCTTATCGCGCAGTATCCGTATTTACACTATGAGGTATCAGACGGGAGGCCATGTAGATCACCGTTATGTTGACCGAGCGGGAGAGAGCCCATCAATCGGGTCCCGACCGACAGGAGACACCTCCGAGAAGGTGAGCTTGATACGACAACGTTTTCTCACGGCCTGGTTTAAGATCTTATGCGGATGTGCGACGCCGAATCTCTTAGAGTTCAGGTCAGGGGACACGCCTTCAAGGTGATGCCTAAGAGGGAGTGGCCTGTGTTCCTAAGAACGGAAGTTATCACGAGGTTTATCGGATCTTTCGAGATACTCGAGAGGATAAAGACCGTAATGCACTCCATTGGCGTGCATCGCCAAAGACGTCAAGTGTCCACGAGGTGTTTTGACGTCTCCATGCTTGAAGCACACCCGATCCAAATTACGCTGATCACGCATGGTGTCGACGATGGGACCTTTCGAGGAGGGACCAAGCAGGCATTGTTGATACCGATCGGATTTGCGACGCAAGACCGTGAGGCTAGTGAAGATACTATGGAGACACTATGGAGTGGAGGAGTCCACGTGGGAGCGCGAGGACACAATGTGGGCCACCTATCCCTTCTTGTTTAGGGATGAAGGTACGTGGTTTAGTCGTTTAAGATTTAAATGACTGTTTACATGCATGTAGAGTGCACGTTACATATGCATGTGAGTGGATTATGGATCGTTCCGAATTTCGTGACGAAATTCCTTTTAAGGAGGGGAGAATGTAAGACCGAGAAATTCTAATTTTGAAAAAGAGCAAAATCGTACTCGACATAAATTGTTAATTTTCGTTAAAAACTGTAATTTATTCTCTAGACTGGATGATGAAATGGATTTCACCGCTGAATCGCCTCAAAATCTAGCTAGCACGCAAATTTCGTAATATTCCGAGACAAATGAGTTGGCACATTTTTCGAAGACGCTTCAGGTCAGAAACGATTTTTGATGCGAGGAAAGTCACACATAACAAGTAATTATGCTATAAGTGGGTATGAGAGTAGAGAACGACAAGACACTACCGAGATAGAGTCGAATGTCAAACTGAGAAAGAAGGGAATTAATTAATTAAAATGAAATAAATAAATTAAATGACAAAATGAAAGAGGTCACAAAGTATCTTTCCACCATTTAACCAAGCAAAAACATGAAAATTGGGTAAGAGATGCGTTGAGTAAAGAAGATTGAGAGAGTTTCAGAGAGAGAACTTTTCTATAACATACACAACCACCATTCAGCCTTCTGGTAAGAAGGAAAGTCAGCTTCACGCTATAGTGGGCTTCTTCACGTGGCACCGGATTAGGAGTTTCAAACTCCTTGAGGTAGGGTTTCTCCCTACCGAGTTTATCATCAAGTACCTTTATTTAACGTTTGTACAATCAGGTCGCTGAGGTAATATCCGACCTGGCCCCAAAACTCGGGACTCGAATTGTTGTAATCTTTTGGGATTTTTCTATTTCATCCGTGGCAAACAGAAAATTTCAAGTCATTTGTGTGAAATGTTTGAATTGTGCATTAAAATTCTATATTGAGATGAAAAGGCCAGAATGTCAGAAACCTGGGGTTCACTAAGTGAATCATGTTTTGTAATTTTTCCGGAATAAGAAGAGTGCATTTCACTATTCCCAAAATAATAAGCCTCAAAATATATTTTGTGGAAATATGTGTCTGAATTTGTTTACTAAATTAAATTGCTCGTGTTTGATCATTAGCCCAAGTGAGCTAATTTTTTTGATGTTTGAAATGATAATTACATGACATGATTGTGTGATTGGATATTATGTGGATATGTGCATGTTTACATATTTCGCATTTATCGTACTGTATTGGAAAATGGCATACATGCATTCCATATGCACCTAACATCCTAGACTATAGGAGTTAGTGCATGAGACGAGTCTAGAGAAAATGGTTCGGAGGGTTGTCTAAAAATATTAATTATCGGAGGGTTGTCTAAAAATATTAATTATCGGAGGGTAGTCCAAATTAAAAATATCAATCGTCGGAGCGGCCCAATTGATATTCATCGAAGGGTAGTCCACAAACAAATATATATCAATCGTCTGAGCTGTGTCTCAACTGATATATATCATCTGAGGGCTAACCACAAATCTAATAAACAATAATTTCACGAGGCTTGAAGCAAAGTGTGAGAGCCTGCGAGGACTGGATCCGAGTTGGTCATGTAGACATTCAAGCAGGATCATGCATTTGCTCTCAATGCTGCTGCTTAAATTGGAACATCGCACCGCACTTAGTGGTGAGTAAAATTTCCACTTGCATGATTCTCCCATCGAAAGAATAGCTCACTCCCTGTCGTGGGACCCCTTTACAGTACGTGGAGCCGTGCGAGAGTGAAGGCCTTGACCTAGAGGCTTGTGCCTGAAGAAAGCCGAATGTGGCTTTGGTGGTTTTACATGTATTAGAACTCTTTAAGTTTAATATATGCATTGCTTAAGAGTGAAAAGATTGTAACTCAGAATCATAGGATATATAGTTGGATTCATAGTTGCATGTGGGGAGCATGAGTATTGTTTATGGCCCAAGTGGCCGTATTGGATATATATTGACTATATTAAAATCGCTTGAGACAGATATGCAAGGTTTTAGACAAGTTTCAGATTCGGGGTGTAGCCCTGCATAAAGCGAGACTCGCCCCGACGTGAAAATGTCGGTCACTCCCGACATTCACGAGTATTCCGCGGGTTGACGGGTAGTAAACGGACCCTCGGGAATGGGGTGTCACAGTAAGTCACTTCTCTCTAGGTTTCTGGGCGATCCGACTGTCGGATTCCTTCATTACAGCGAAAGCCGTTTCACGGAGAGTGACAACGCATGGGCCTCCAAGCAAGGAGTTTCAAAACTCCGCGGCGCAGGTTTCATCCTACTTGTTTATTATTGGTTTAAGTGTTTGGTTGATGTTTGCTGGATTGTGGCCGTGAGGGCCGCTTGATCTGCGGCCAAATTGAACCGAAATGTTGGAATTTTGAGACCTACTCAGGCAGTCCGTAAAAATTTTAGGGACCGTTTTGGGTGTCAGGTGATGATTTGAATAACAAATTGTGTTTTGGTGAGAGATGTTTGAAATGGCTACAAAAAATTATTTCAAAAAGTAGAGCTGTTAGAAAGTTGACGGTGGTTGGTCATGGACACTCTTACATGTTCAAGCTGGACCCTAAAATTAGTCCTGCTTGTGTGAATCAGACCAAAATCGTCCATATGTTGTGTGCTTGAATTGTTAAAGGAATGGCTTAATGTATGGAAATAGGTAGGTTAATACATGATTTTAATGTGTTATCACAATGACAATTATATGGAATAAAATTCAGTTGTAAGTCATTGGAGATGATATTGTAAATTGCTCAAGTGAGCTAATTTGGGAGTTGGGTTGATCAAAGAAATTAATAGGTTAATGCTTGATGTTAATGATGAGTTCACAATTATATGGAATATAATTGTGTGTGTAGGCAATCGGAGATGAGATTGTGATTTGCCTAAGTGAGTTAAATTAAGTGATGGTTGATGTGTCAATTACATGTGCGTAATTATAATTGATTGAGAATATGATACGATATATCAGAGTAAATGACAAACGGTATATCGCATTTTCATATGCACCGGGTAACCTGGTTAGGTGTGAGTGCATGACATGATTTTTTTGTAAAAACAACGGATACTTGCTAAGTGAGCTTAATTACTATATGATGATATTCCGAGAATCGGGTCAGAGATGGCCAACAGATCATATCGATGAGGACCATGATCGCTTCTGAAAGCCTCACCAACCAATTCGCCGGAAGTAAGAAATTACATTTTTACCGAATATTTCGTAGTATATTTTCAAGAACAACAGTTTCATTAAAATGATTATTTTCATACATGGCTTAGGCAAGCGTGGAGTGAGTCGCGAGGACTCGTGACATGGGGTGATCATGTAGACATTTAAGTAGGATCACGATGGCTTGAGCGTGTGTTTACTTTGAAAGACGCATACGCACTTATACGAGAGTAACCCACTTAAGGTGATTCCACTATTGAGCATTAGCTCACCCTGTCGAGGGATTATATATTTCAGGTACAGGGAGCACATGAGGAGACGGCTCATCATAGAGGTCGCTTTAGAAGAAAGTCGGGTTGTGGCTTTGATTTTAACATGTATACATGTATTAGGATGTTTTTCATTTTAATATATGTGTTGTATAAGAGTAAATCATTAACTCTTAAACTATGACTATATAGTTGGATATATATTGTGATGAGTATTGGTTTATGGGTCCAAGAGGTCGTTTTACTCATGTTTATATCTTGTGATTGATGATTGGGACAGGTAATGTCTTATGGGTGAAGGCATTTCACGTACAAAGGAGGCTACCGTTTTTAAATGATAAGTCGGGTTACCCGACATTCCGCATTGTGTAGTTGACGGGTTATCAACGGACCCCCGGGAAATGGGGCGTCACAAATCATCTAACATGTTAACCAATTTTTCCAATTGCTATTGAATTTTAAATATACTAAAATCTAAATAAAATATTATTTTTTAAATTAAATTTTCTTTGATTATCTTTTCCAATTCCTTGCAATATTTACTTCAACTAGCATCCAATATTCTAAATTAGAAAAATAACTACCGTTTGTTTTGCAAAAAAAAATTCCATTTTTTAAAACTCTTTTGAATTATTTGTAGCAACATTTATCATTTCCTAAAAATTTAATTTTAAAATCCTCCTTTCAACTTAATTGTAATTTTACTTATTATTCATAATTTTTATTATTAGGTGAATTATAAATCAATTCAATAACACTTTATTATTGAATATTAATATTATTCTCAGACTTTTCTTTAAAAAAAATATTTTTATAGTAAATTTCTCTAAATATTTTAGGTAGTATGAGGGAAAAAAAGGGAAGAAACTGAGTTTAAAGTAAAAATAATTCATTTAAAAAAAAAATACGCATGTAGACTTTTTTTTCAAAATGTCATGAAATGTCTTTTCTTTTTTAAAGCCCGCGTTAAATCGGCGCCGGTTTGAAAAATTAAGCTTTAAGTTTATGTGCACTTCAAGCCACGGTTAGTGAATACGGTTTTAAAAAACAAAAAGTTTACTTTTGTGAATATTTTGAAAATATGTCTTTTTTTTTTTCTAAAAATGAATTACTTTTATATTAAACTGGCAAAATGTTCTGGAGGTAGTTGGGGAAAGTATCATGTGCCTCTCAGAAGGACCGTCCTCCTTAGTTTGTTTAGGAGGGAAATGGAGGTATTATTGTTGCTTAGGTGCATACATTTTTATCTTTCTATCGGATGATGTGTTCTTTAACATTTAGGATTTCTATTTTGGGATAATTCTATTATCTCCGTTGAGTCTTTGATCAAACACACTTTTTAGGACTTCACAATCACCCACAACCACCTCTTTCAAACTTTGAGCTTATCGTATCAAAATAAGGATGAGGAGATAAGATCTACTAGATGAGAGAAAATTATGCACATTTAATATCTGTAACTTATAGAAGATTTTTAAATGGAAATTAGCAATCTTGTACTTGGTCTTAACGTGAAAAGACCCAGTGAGTTTTAATTCGCCGGAAATTAGAATAAACACACAACAAAAACCGATTCAATCTTCTGTCATCCATCATAAATTTATGATAAATATAAAAATATTCCTTAAACATAATTCATTAATCCTCAAATATTCACATCTTTCTTGTCATCCTTAGAAAGTATGAGTTACAAACTTTTGCAAATCAATGTAAAAGGGAATCATTTTCATGATTAGTCATCCAAGAACTTTAGTTGGCAAGCAATCATTCATGCTATTTATAAGAAATCATTTATTATTTCAAATTAAATCATATGCAACCTTTATTTAACAAGTTCCTTTTTAAAAAAGAAATTAGTTTTCCAATTAAAAGTTGAAAATATATAGGATCGATTTTTGTTTTTATTGTCATTATTTTTCATTCACAATATTATTTTGATTTCTTTATAAATCTTCTAAAACCTAAGTATTTTTTAAAGTCTCTTATTCAATTTGGATTTATTTCAATAATTTTATATGTAGCTTTGGTTTTTTTTTCTCCAAAAGTTAGTTATTTAGGGAATAAGATAAATAATTTTTATTACGCTATACTAAAATATAAAAGCATACAAACAAACCATGTAAGACTGAAATTTTAAATTTACGGAAAAAGCATGTCGTAATTTCGATCCAATCAGAATTTATTACAGATTTTGGATGATGGAAACATATATTCAGCGGATTGGAATCGTCACCATGAAAATCCCCAAACTGTAGCGTCGAATTTCGTCGAATTAAAGACGGTCGAATTTGCTTGGCGTTTTAGAAGCGTCAGTATCGAGTCTGGGAAAACGAATTTTGATGTGAAAAAAGTCATTTATAACATGTACACATGTTATACATGTTGCATGAATAGAGAAATGATAGAAATGGACGTAGAGTAATCTTACGATATCGAAAATCCAAGCTTAGGAACATAATGGTCATTATTTAAATTCTTAAATGAGGAAAAGACAAAATACTCAATAGTGCCATCTCCTACAATTGAAAAGGAGAAAAAAACTTGAGGCGTACGGGAGATCACATTAGAAATGATTTTGTGATTTGGTGAGAAAATATCAAGCTTCTCTCTGGATTTTAGGACAATCCATTTGTCGAGAAATTCTTGATTGCAGAAGGAAAGTTTCTGCGCGGCGAGGCCTGCCCAGCGTGGACTAGGGTTTTAAGGAGTTTTGTCAAACTCTGTGAGGTAGGGGATTTATCCTACTTGGGTTTTACACTTTATTTAAGTGTTTTATGATGTTTCGATTGGGTTGAGGCCTTGAATGGCCGTTTGATCGATCCCAAATCTTGAGACCGAATTGTCAGAATTTTTTTAGCCTTTGGATAGTCCACGGTTTGGAGTGCTATTGAGCCGGTGTGAGCCTGTTGGATTGTGATTTATGCTATAAATCATGTGTTAGTTTGTATAAGGCGGAAATAGCGTAAGTGGGTTCTAAAGTGATGAACCAATGATTGGTAATTAAGGAGCAGTAACGGGTTTCAGCGCTTTCGTATAAATAGTGTTCGCGAAATATTTTTGTGAAATAATGTGTTTTGTTGAGTAATTCAAATCCCAGTGCTCATGGTTGTTAATTCGTCGCGTGGTAATTTTGATTTAATGGAATGTGAAATTGCATAACGTGTTTGTGTGATTTAAAAATTATGTGAATATATGCATGATTATATATTTGCATGTGTTATATAAATTTATTGGAATTGGCGTCATGCGTTCGAAAGTATCTTATTTGTGAGGCACCACTAGAGCAAATAGGAGTGAGTGCATGAGGTGATTCTTGAAATGGTTTAGAGGGTTGACTAAATAATAATAATTATCGGAGGTAGTCCATATAAAATATCAGCTCGTGAGTCGGCCCGATTGATATACCTCCGGAGGGTAGTCCACTAAATATAACATCGGTCGATCACTACTTATATCGAAGGGTTGTCCACGATTAAAACAAATATCTTTGTTTTGAAAAATAATGTTTCTCATGCGTGGCTTGAAGCCCGAGGTGTGAGGGGGGAGTCGTGAGGACTCGGGGTATGAGTTAGTCGAGGTAGACATTAGTAGGATCAGCGCATTTACTTGGATGTATGTTTTTCCTACGTGGAGCATTGCATATTCCTTAGGTGGAAATGCTTGTTTAGGGTGATTATTTAATGGGCGATAGCTATACTGTTGAGGATATTTTTCGGTACGGGGCGCTCGAGAAGATATGAAGCTCTTTAGGGCGATGCGAGAAAGCCGGGTTGTGGCCAGTGTTTTAGAATATGTATTAGAGCGTTGTAAACTTTTAATATGTGTTGTATAAAGTGAACTTTTAATCTTGGAAACTAATGGATATAATTAGGATTTATTTGGATGGGTATTGGTTTATGGGCCCAAGTGGCCGTTTATACTCATGTATATATCTTTGGATGTTGATTGGGACAGGTTTGTATTTGGGTAGAGTTCCCGGAGTACAAAGGGACTCTTGCCCAGATTTCGTAATGTCGGTCACCAGCTATTCCGCAGTGTTTCAGCGGGTTAATAGTAGTCATGACCCGGGATTTGGGGGTGTCCTGACTTAGCGTCGGTTGAAGAATCGTAGGTAGAATTACCCCACGACATGGAGTTAGCGGTGTAGTCTTCGCCTTGAAGATTTGGCGTCACTACTTGTATGGCGGGGATTCGAGGGTAATACTCGGACACAAGTCTGAAATATATTTTCCTTGTGGCCGGGACCTCAACATGGGGCCAGCGTAGATGGATGGAGTTCCTGAAAGTTATGAATTGATTTGCATTACCATTCTTGTAAGGAAAATGTGGTGGGCGATGCACTTTCGATCGGGAAGTCACGGAGCGTTGGCTAGTATAGCTTCGAGTGGCGGTCTGGGGTATGGGCGGTTTGAAGCGTGATGCGGTGGCGAGACTCAAGGCACGTTGGGGGGAGTTTAGTGTTACCGTCTCTGTTGAAGCCCGAGTGATTGAGTCAGTGGCGGGACACGAGATATGAATTAATCCATCGGGGGACGAATACGGTCAGTATAGGTGACGAGGGTGGACCATCCACCCCGCGGATGGTAGTCGCCGGTATAGAGGGCGGACGGTAGTTCCCCATTCGACGATTTGAAGAGGAGATTCTAGGGAGTTTCAACGCTCTCGATTTGCGTGCATCCGGGGTGGCACTAAGATGTACCGAGGATCTTTGTGGCGTACTCTTGGAGAGGATGAAGAGACACGTAAAGGGGACTTTGTGCGACGATGTCTCACGTGTCGTGAGGTTAAAGTGAGGAGCACCGAGGAAGCGCCAGGGCTACTTCAGCCATTGGAGGTGGGTGGTGGAAGTGGGATCACGTCCGCGATGGACTTGTAACCCACTTGCCACGAACGCGGTAGAGGCATGGCGGCGGTATCGGGTGATATTGGACGACTCCGCGAAGTCGGCGCATTTCTAACCCCGTGCGGATGACCTTCGCCTTGGAAAGATTCTGTCGGTTGTATATTCGAGATAGTCGATTACCGTGGAGTATTGGTATCCATAGTATCGGATAAGGGACCCCGAGGTTTACCGGCGCCTTTTGAAGAGTTTAAAGGTTATGGGCGCGGTACGACCATGAGTGCAACTTTCCACCCACGAGACGGATGGTGGTCAGGGGGGACTATGGGTGTTAGAGGACATGCTTCGAGCATCGTCTGGATCGTAAAGGGTAGTTGGAAGGCACGCCCTTAGTGGAAGTCGCCTCTGATGCGGTTATCGGCGAGTATCACGGATGGCACGTATATGAGGCATTGTATGGGAGGCCATCTGCAGTCATAGATTATGTTGGACAAGGTGGGAGAGAGTTCCATCAACGTCTTGATACGATTAGAGACACCTCACGAAGGTAGGCTTGTCTGACGGCGTGCTGCCATGGCTTAGGCGGCGAGGAAGAGTATGCGTGTGCGGCGTTGACTAGCCAAGTTCGAGTTGGGGATCATGTCTTCTTGAAGGTGATGTCCTAAGAGAGGTGGTCGGGTTTGGTAGCGAGGGAAGCTATCGCCCGAGGTTTATTGGGCCTTTCGAGATGCACTCGAGGGTAGGCCGTAAGCGTGCGGTTGGCGTTACCGCCCGACATGTCGAGTGTCACGGGTATTTCACGTCTCCATGCTTAGTATACTCTAGATCCATCTCATGTGGTGGATTAAGGGCAGTTGAGGTTGACAGCGATGGGACCTTTGAGGAGGACGGTGCATTTTGAATGTACGTGATCAAGTTGTGCGATGCAAGACCATGAGGCTAGTGAGGGTGCTATGGCGGCACTATGGAGTGGAGGAGTTAACGTGGGAGCGCGAGGACACGATGCGGGCCACCTATCCCTTCTTATTTAGGGATGAAAGTACGTGGTTTAGTCGTTTAACATTTAAATGACTAGTTTACATGCATGGTAGAGTGCACGTTGCATATGCATGTGAGTGGTTGTGATTGTCCAGAATTTCGGGACGAAATTCTTTTTAAGGAGGGAAGAATGTAAGACCCGAGAAATTTCCAATTTTTGGAAAAATGGTAAAATCGTAATTTCGGTCAAAAATTCTAAATTTATTTTCTAGATCTTGGATGATAAAATGGATTTCACCGTTGGAATCGTCTCGCAAAATCTAACTAGCACGTCGAATTTCGTCGAATTCTGAGACAATCGGAATTTGCTCGTTTTTGACATCGATGTCGGGTAGAAAGCGGTACTGATGTGACAAAAGTCTGCACTAACATGTACACATGTTGTACATGTTGCATGAATAGAAATGATGAAATGAATGACCGGTAGTGCCAAATGTCGAAAATCCAAGCTTAGGGACATAATGGTCATTATTTAAATTCTTAAATGAGGAAAAGACAAAATACTCAATAGTGCCATCTCCTACAATTGAAAAGGGAGAAAAAAAACGTGAAATGATACAGGGGAGATGCAGTAGGCAAAATTTGTTATTTTAGTGAGAGAGTATCAAGCTTCTCTCTAGATTTCTGGGCAATCGAAAGCGTGAAAATTTTCGGAGTAGAAGGAAGGCCCGATCTCAGCGTGAAGCCTGCGCGTGGACTACGGTTTTAAGTAGTTTAAGTCAAGACTCCACGTGAGGTAGGGGATTTATCCTACTTGGGTTTTACACTTTATTTAAGTGTTTTATGATGTTTCGGTTGAGTTGAGGCCTTGAAGGGCCGTTTGATCGGTTCCAAAACTTGGGACCGAATTGTTAGAATTTTTTTTAGCCATTGGACAGTCCATAGACTGGGTGTGGATGGTGTGGGCTGTTGGATTGTTATTTATGCTATAAATCATGTGTTGGTTGTATAAGTAGAATGCCATTTGTGAAGTCGGGTTCACAAAGTGAGCCCAGATGATTATTAATTAGAGCAGTAACTGCGAGGTTTCAGCATTCATATAAATAGTGTTCACAAAATATTTTTATGAAATAATGTGTTTTGTTGAGTAATTCAAATCGAATTGCTCGTGGTTGTTAATTAGCCCACGTGAGCTAATTTTTGGTGTAATGGGATGTGAAATTGCATAACATGTTTGTGTTATTTAAATTATGTGAATATATGCATAAGTATATATTTGCATGTGTTATATAAATTTATTGGAATTGGCATCATACATTCCATATGCATTAGGGCACCTAGAACAATAGAAATTGTGAGTGCATGAGGTGATTCTTGAAGAATGGTTTCGGAGGGTTGACTAAATAGCCAATTATCAGAGGGTAGTCCATATAAAATATCAATCGTCGAAGTCATTGATTGATATACATTGGAGGGTAGTCCGCTAAATATAACATCGAGGTCGGTCCATATATCGGAGGGTTGTCCACAATTAAAAACAAATGCTGTTTGAAAAGCCTGCTCATTTCTCCTCATTAAAACTTGAGCGATGGAGTAGTGAAGACCAAAGGCATGAGGTTGTCAGGTAGACATTCAAGTAGGATCACGCGTTTACTTGAATGTGTATGTTTTCATTGGAGCATTGCGTATGCACTTAAGTGAGTAACCGTTTGGGGTGATTCCACTGCGGGCGATAGCTCACCACATTGAGGATATTATTTTTCGAGGTACGAGGGCGCTCGAGAGGCGGCTCTTCACAGGGACCGTGCGGGCTTAGGGTTGGCTTGGTGTTTTAGAATACATGTATTAGAACGTTGTAAGCTTTTAATATGTGTTGTATAAAGTGAACTTTTAACTCTTGAAACTATTGGATATAGTTTGATTTATTTTGATGGGTATTGGTTTATGGGCTCCGAGTGGCGTTTATACTCATGTATATATCTTTGGATGTTGATTGAGACAGGTTTGTATTTGGGTAGAGCTCCCTGTACAAAGGGGGCTACTGCCCAGATTTTACGTGAGAAATGTCGAGTCATCCGACATTCCACAGTGTTTCAGCGGTTGTGGTAGTCGACGGACCCGAGATTTGGGCGTCACAAACCAGATAGCCATTCATTTTATCTTCATTTTACATCTAAAAATTATTAAATCCAATTTCATTTGGTTGGCTTTTCTTGTCAATCATTTTTTATTTTTTTTTATAAAACTTATAAAAATATTATTAATATTTAAAATTTTTTATTCAACCTAGACTTTTTTCAAATATCCCCAAGAAAATAATATAACCCAAATTCTCTTCTAAGTCTTTTTTATATTATCTCTTTTTTAATGATATATTATCTCCTTTTAATACGGTATAAGGTGGAGCTGTAATAATATAATAAACTAGCTCCCTTATGGTGAACATATGCGGTGAAGATGTTTTGTTTGTCATGCATGAAGAACCACCCCAGATAAGACTCGAGACTTGAAGGATAAGAGAACGAAGTTATCTTTCATGGTGGGATGTATGATGTTATGATGTTAAATCGTTTGTGTTATTTCCCAATTATAATCTAAAACTTCCTTTGGTGTTGCATTCTCACAAATGTTTTTGGTATTCCTCATTAGAGATACTTGGATCTAGTAGGCTCTGTTTATGATATGCACGTTGTTCAAAGGTCAAAGCATAAGAGATGAAGTGGTTGGTATTAGCATGTGTGCTGAATGGGTAGAGTCCACATATGGGAAGACTAAGGACGGGTCAAATCCTCAAGAGGCCTTAACTAATGGGTGCATGAAAATAAAGGAGTAGAATAAATGGGAATAAAGAGGTTGCAAGCAGTCTTTGTGTGACGCCCCTATCCCGAGGGTCCCGTTGACAATCCATCAACCCGCGAAAACTTGTGGATATCGGGTACTCCGATATCACACTCACATGTCTCATGTATCGAGACCCATTTCTGTATAATTTTTCTTACAAATAACTAATTTCTTATAATATTTCTGATTTGATGTACAACTCTTTTACACTTTAGTACCAAAATATATTAAAACTAGGTATTCTAATATATTTTACAAAAATGCTTCTCAAGGCCACAACCCAGCCTTCTTCGTACTCACGGCCTCGGAGGAGCGTCGTCTTCTCGTGTACCTGAAAGGGGGGTCCCACTACGAAGTGAGCAAAGCCCAGTAGCGATAATCTCCTACAATGGTTTCTCCCCACCTAAGTGCTCATGCAGCGATCAAACTAACCATGCATCAAAAGTGAAAATATGCACATGAATCGCCGTGGAGTCGTATGGAATGTCTTCATGCCCATATCTCAAGTCACTCACTTGGAGCTCATACATGCCTATGCGAGTGTGACAGCCGTCCTTTGGTAGTACCCGATGACACATATATTGAACCCTTACCGGCTCACAGTGCCACTACAGTGCTAACGGGTGATCCGATATCACACAACTTCGAAGTCTATGTATTTAATGCGGTGTGTCTTATTTGGGCCTTGAAATTTTGAAAGCTCACGCCCGCGAGTCTCTTACACCCATACAGAATTTTTGGCTCATGCCACGGTTCTCGCCCACCAATGAAAATTTTGGATCACAGGATCTCTTACAAAGTTCCGAAATTTTCACGAGAAGTGCGCGACCCCTTCTTGCTCAGCCCGACCATTAGGATAATTTATTTTCATTTGTTTTATTCATTTTATACCACCGTGAATCTCAATTGGACGCTATCCATTTTGAGCTCACACACATTCACCAAGAATGGTGAATTAACCATTTCTATGCACCCACACCCGACTTGACGCGATGATACTATGCATATGCAATGCTAATGTCACTGCAATTTCTCATGTTACATGTATGATGTGTGACGCCCCAAAACCGGAGTGTCCGTTGACAACCCGTTAACCCACGGAATGCTCGTGGATGTCGGGTAACCCGACACCACTCACAAAAATCGGGCAGAGACTCCTTTGTATGAGGAGCTCTACCCAAAGTACAACATGTCCCAAACAGTTCACAATGACCACACGGTCCACATGCGAGTAAAATGGCCACTTGGGCCCATGCATCAATACTCACAAAATACATCCCAACCAACAATATTACATGGTTCAAGAGTTAATACATTACTCTTAATACAAACACATATTAAAATTAAGAATTCTAATACATGTTATACCAAAAACATCAAAGCCACAACCCGGCTTTCTTCAAAATCGGCCTCTAAAGAGAGTCGTCTTCTCGAACACTCATTGTACTTGAAATAATAATCCCTCGACAGGATGAGCAATGCCCAGTAGTGATAATTTCCTATATGGGTTACTCCCCACCTAAGTGCACATGTCATGGCAAACAATCACATCCAAGCAATTACATGAACCTACTCGAATGTCTACATGACCAATCCCGTATCCGTCTGTACATTCACTCCAGCGTATGCTGCTTGAATCACGGTAAATATCCTTTTACTTCTTTCATGCCGTACTCACACCCTGTTACTTAGGTTCCCCGGTGCATATGAAATGCATCATGCCATTCTCAAACCACGCATGCCAATATATCATTTATACATATATTAACAAATTTATACATACCACATGTTATTTAATTCACATCAATAACATCGAAATTAACTCAGGCTAATTACAATTCATTTCAATGGCTTACACACAATTATATTTTTATATAATTCCACATCATGTTAACACATTTAATTACATGTATTAACATATTGATTCTCACACAATTCCAAGCCATTCATGCTAATATATTTACATGCATGTATTAACACAATTAATTCTCATAATTCATATTATCCAATTCTCAATCAATAAACACAATTAATTCTCATAATTCATATTATCCAATTCTCAATCAATAACACCAAAATTAACTCACATGGGCTAATTGTAAACACAAGCAGTTCATTTTGAATCACTCCAGCAATACTTAAAATTCACACCAAAAATCATGTCACTATTCACGTTAACAGTGAAACCCTCGGGTTGGCACTGTTCACGGCCATAACAATGGGGATTTTCTCAACTCTGTTCAAATGTTTTGAGACCGAAAACACGGCTAATCCAAGCCTTAGAACATCCCCAACCATTTACATGGCTCTTAGCCAAGAATGCTGTAGGAAAGATCTCTACCTCTTAGAGTTGTCGGAACTCCACCAAATCGGTGTCCACACATAACCCTCGCCGTGTAGATCGACTTTGCTTCTTGCTCTGTCGAGAACCGACGGTCAGAATAGCTGGAAATCTAGAGAGAAGACACACCTTCTCCCTTTAAAACTCAAAACCCTCACTCCTGCACGTTTTGTTCCAGCCACTGCCCTTTTTTTGTGTTTTGGAGAAGAAGATCACTATTCTTCTTTTGTCTTTATTCTCATTAACATTTCAATTAATTCCATCTATGTCCATTTTTTCTTGATTTTTGACACTTGGCACAATCTAAGCCATTCATCTCATCCTCTCACTAATCATGCAACATGTGTCACATGAGTACATATAGTAGGTGACTTTTGTCACATCATATGTCTCTCAAAAAACCGTTTTACGACACGACGCGTCTGCCAGCGTGAAATTGGCTTGTCTCGAGTGACGAGGAAATTCAACGTAGTAGCTAGATTTCGCGATACGATTCCAACAATGAAGTCCGTTTCGTCATCCGAGATCTAGGAAAATTTTGGATTTTTATCGAAAGGACCATTTTACCCTTTTTCAGAAAATTCGAATTTTCCCGGGTTTTACATGATGCACACTACATGGATCATTCTCATCAGTTGTACTTCATATCAACTACCATGCAAGCATATAAGTTCCATATATTTCATGCCAATATACATATACACATATATCATATCAAGCATATTAGCATCCATCAATCCATGACTAAACAATAAATGTCCGCACGACCTTCCTCGAGGCTAACATGGAAATTCACCCATCTATTCTTTCTGACATGCCATTCAATGGTTATGTCCAAGCCCGACTATTCACATCGACTCAACCAAGCAACCTACACACTTGGTACAAATCATAGATTTCAGCAAGGTTATGATCACCCACTGTCCTCCACAGGAATATGGCCGGAATATTGACTCAATGGGATTTCCATAGGGTTAAAGAACACCAGAAACGGAGTTCGAACAAAGAAGCATAGCGAGTAGAAGTTGGAGTGCACATGAATGCCCGACCACGGCCAGGCAGCCTAACAGATAAGTAGCCCCGGAAAAACATAGATTTCAGTAGGTTATGTTCACCCAATATCCTCCACATGAATATGTCTGGAATATTGACTCAATGGACTTTCCATAGAGCCCAAGAACACCCGAAACGGAGTTCGAACGAAGAAGTTATGGCCGTTCAAAGTTTGAGGTCACACATGAATAGCCAGCCCTAGCCGGCTAGCCCTAGCCGACCAGAAGACCTAGAAAAACATAGATTTCAGAAGGTTATGTTCACCCACTATCCTCCATAGGAATATGGCTGGAATATTGACTCAATGGGCTTTCCATAGAGTCCAAGAACACCAAAAACGGAGTTCAGACGAAGAAGTTATGGTCGTCCGAAGTTGGAGGTCACACATGAATAGCCAGCCCTAGCCGACCAGCCCTAGCCGACCAGAAGCCCTGGAAAAACATATATTTCAGCAGGTTATGTTCACCCACTGTCCTCCACAGAAATATGGCTGGAAACTTGACTCAATGGGCTTTCCATAGAGTCCAAGAACGCCCAAAATGGAGTTCGGACGAAGAAGTTATGTTCGTCCGAAGTTGGAGGCCTCACATGAACCCAGCCCTAACCGGCCAGCCCTAGCCGGCCAGCAGCCCTAACCGCTAGCCGGCTGACCCTAGCCGACAGCCAGCTAACCTGGCCGTTGGCGCGGCTGGCCTGGCCCAGTGTGGAAGCTGGCCACTAGCCAGCCCTAGTCGGCTGCTTAAGCTAGTCGGCCCGATACAACACTAGTAGGCTGACCCTTTCCACTTAGACTGTTCAGGAGTAAGCCGGACCGTAACCAGAGCTCTGAGAGGTCCGATTTAAGCAATTCAAAGGCCTAACATCAAGTTCACTGATGGGGCTACATTTTACCTGAAGGACACACTGTCAAATTCCCTTTATTTCCCTCCCAAAAACCAGTCCTAAAGTCTGACTAATGCGTATGATCAAAATAGGGTAACTTCCCATGGTTCAAAATGCAACCAAACATTCCCCTTGAGGCAAAACACCACCACACAGCCCTAAGGGTAGAAAGTAACCAAAGTAGGAGAAGACCTACCTCTTGGAGTTTGTCGAAACTCAACATTTCCGGTCTCTACTTGAAGCTCTTGGTGCGGGGAAGTACTTTTCTTCTTGATCTGTCGGGAACTGTCGATCCAATCACCGAGAAACCTAGAGAGAAGGTGGAGCTTCTCTCTAAGATTTTTCCCCTTTTCTCTTTCTCCTTTTCTTCCTCTCTCCCTACCAAATTGTTTGGTCTAAAGTCAAGTTTGGAGAGTACTTTTTGGCCACATGTCAATACCCCATTGGCTCCTTGGATTACCCTTGTCACCTTATCCATCTACATTGGATTTCTCTCCAATCATGTGTTGCCACGTCTCTTATGGGTCCCACTTGAGCTCTTTGTTTGACTTAACCTGTATTTGACACGTGGCACAGTGTCAACCACTCTACACTTGCCAAGTGCTCCGTACTACCCTCGGTGCCTCAAAAAACGTGAAACTCCGAATGTCTCGGAATTCGACGAAATTCGATGTGGTAGCAAGATTTCGCGAGATGATTTCAACGATGATGTCCGTTTCGTCATCCGAGATCTAAAATAAATTTTAGATTTTCCACTGAAATTACCATTTTACCCTTTCTCAAAAAATTGAATTTTCTCGGGTTTTACATTTTGCATGAAGTAGAGTTTGTTAGCGGTTAATAGAGTCTATTTCATGCTTATTAATATTTAATGTCCGATTTACTTTTTGAACTTGTTGATTTTTTGAAATGGTGATCATCAGAGTCTAGGGAAGTTTGTTGCTTTTTGAATTGATGTGAACATAAGTTTAGGGAAGTGGTTGATGCTACGCTTGTATTTAAATGACTATCATTGAGGAATAAGGAAAATGTAGAGAAAATTTCATTTTTGTGGTTCGTACTCACTCGAAGAGAGCATCTTTTGTTAAGAGATCGACAATCCGGAAGCAATGATGCAACAATAATAAGAGTTGAGAAAGTGAGAAAAATAAAAAATAGAGCACACAAAGAATTTTACGTGGTTCGCCAATTTAGGCTACATCCACGAGCAAAGCGATGAAGAACTTCCACTATCAAAGAAAATTACAAAAGACATTTCTCTCTAAAAACAAGGAGAGAACAAAGGAACCTCTCTCTTGAAATAGGAGAAAATGCTCACAACTTCTCTCTAAATAAATTAGGAGAAAACAAAATAAGTGAGAGCTAAGAAGATTCCAAGACTTGAATTCTTTCTTAGGAGATGAAGAGAATGAGTTGATGAAATGAGAAACACCTTTCAAATGCTCTATGTTTATAGCATTTGGAGATTAACCAAGACCACAAATTAAGGATGAATTGTATACACATTCTTTAGAAAAATTACAGCCACCTGAAATGGAAGATTGTACATGAGTTTATGACTAATTTCTAGCCATACAAATCAACCACCCACTTAATTTGGGTTTTATCCATGGATCTTCTCCATGGGTTTTATCCATGGATCTTCTCCATGGGTTTGGTGTGACGCCCCCGGTCGAAGTCTAGTTGTGTGTCGGCCGTGAGTCACATTAGTTTCGGGTAACCCGATACCCGCTGTTGTGTCCCGTTTCATCGGGATCCATATTTTCCTGCAAAAATCGAGCGAGTCTCCTTTGTTCGGGAAGCTCTGCAACATACCTTTGTATAACCATAGCCTATCCGAGGTCTTAACAAAGTAATGGCGACACGGGGGTCCATCACGTGTATCTCGATATGCAACTATCGCAGCTACTCGTGGACAGATTACTCGGCACCACCTCAATACTTAGTGCCTCAATACATCCCTTTGCAAGGATCCATTCATTCACATTTAAATCTAAAATATGAAAGTAAATCCTTAGTACAACTTGTAGAGTCAGATCACGACCCTCTTATCATAATTACTTACCCGACTATTTAGATAATAATCCCAAAAGAATTTAATTACAATTCTTTTATACAAAATACTTTTTACAAAAGTAATATCAAGGCCACAAATCGGCCACCTTCATAATCACGGCCTCGTTGGAGCGTCGTCTCCTGTCCCACCTGTGCCTAAAAAGGGGTCCTATGTGGGGTGAAGCGATGCCCGATGAAAATTTTCCTGAGGGCGACTCCTCTAAATGCACATGCAATGTCATACATTAAGCGTCGAATCATATTAGCTATAAATAATGCGATCTATATGGAATGTTACGTATTATCACGTGAGATGAGACTCATCATACCATGACCGAGTCCGTAGGCTCCCTCTAGCGCAATGCAAGTATGAAAAACCGATCATTGGTGTTTCGCTGACTTAAACCGTGGACAACCTCAATTTTAATTTATCAAATCTCGTGCGTTTCCATTTGTGGCAAATTTTCGGGTTCTCATGAGGCTTCACGCCTTAGACACTTTCGACCATCGGCCGGCGCATATGTCTAACCAAGAATAAATTTTGGGTCTTTCGCAGGGGAGGATGCGCCCCATCTTCTTCACCAGAACTGCGTGATTTATTATTGTATTGTTTTATACAACGCGAGTCTCGATTTTGGGCGTTGTTCCATTTAGGAACTCTGCGCATTCACGAGAATGGTGAATTACATTTCCATGCACCACGCCCGACTCGACGCAATGTGACCGTGCATATGAAATGCAATTATGCCATTTCATGCGATGTCATGCTACATGCACAATATTTATAAATTCCGGATAATTATATTTCCTATATATAATTTTCATTCATCACAATTTCCATGTTAATACATTACGCAAACACATATTAACATGATTTTTACACCTAACAACATTTTTTTTTTCTTCCTAACAATACATACAAAATGGCCCAAATCTTGGACCCATATAAAACAGGGCACCTCTTGGTCGCTATGGTTCGTCACCGAATTCTTTGTGATACTAAACACACCACAAAAAATCAAGAAGACATCCAGTCCGGGATTAAAACCAAACATGAACCCAGCCCGGGACTGCCCAGAACAATTCCTAAAAATTTCCAATATTCGATTTAATCTTATCGGGACGTCGAAAATGATCAAAAATTCGCGGGTATGCAGAAAGCAATTTCTAAAATTCCTAAAAAAACCTACACTCAGTCCCAAAAATTTGGAACTGAAATTTACAACCTCTCATGGCCTCTAAGAAAAACCGAAGCCATTAAATGGCCTTTAGGTTAGAAATAACCCAAGTAGGAAAATTCCCTACCTCGTCGAGTTTGACGAAACTCCAAGATTTTGGTACCCACGCGTAGCTTGCGATACATGGATCAACTTTTCCTTTTGCTCCTACGAAAACCTACGGTCCGATTTCCGTACATCTTAGAGAGAAGTGAAATTTGTTTTTTTCCTTTTCTCTCTCTCTCTTCTCGCTCTCACACGCTCACCACTGCCCTTTTTTTTGTTCCTTTGTTTTCCTTTTTGACTTTTTATCCTTTTTTTTTTTTAATTTGGATACATGGCTCACATTGCGCCATTTGTCCGCTCGTCGAGTCGTTTCTGCTTTGAAACAATTTATTTTAATTCAATTTATTTTAAATGAACTTAGCTCAAGCCATTTTTTGACTTCCGAGATTTTGTAAAAATCTCGTCCTTGAAGTCATTGGCGACTTATCACCCAAAAAATCGTAAAAATATTCCGACTATCTCAGAATTCGACAAAACTTTTCTAGGTCACTAGATTTCGCGAGACGAATTTAACGGCGCAATCCGTTTCATCATCCGAGATCTAGAGAATTTTCTAGGCTTTCCTAAACCATTATAGCAATTTATTATTTTTATTATCATTTTCCATTTTGAAAATTTCTAATTTTCTCGGGTTTATTATTCACCTTAAAAATTTGCGTCCCCAAAATTCACACACACTAGCACACACAAACACATGCATATGCAATAGTCATTCTAGTTCCAATATTAGACTTCCAATATTAGACAAACACACCTTCATCCTCAAATAGGAAAGGATAGGTGGCCCGCATCATGTCCTCACGTTCCCAAGTTGCCTCCTCTACTCCTCGATGTTGCCACAACACTTTCACTAGCCGCATCATCTTGCGTCGCAAAACCTAATCCCAACTATCCAAGATACGCACTGGTCCCTCCTCGAAGGTCCCATCTGTATCAACAATAATCCCTCCCCAATCCACGTAATTTGGGTCTAAGTATACTTCGAGCATGGACGTGGAACCTCTCATGGACACACACGATAAACTCGGTGAGTAAGCGCCAGCCAGATGTACAGTGTAATCACCCTCTTGAGTACCTGGAAGGGCCAATATACCGGTGCTGCTTCCTAAACGTAAGTCGACCGCTCCTTTCTTAGGCATCACCTTCAAGAGAGCGTGATCACCCACCTCAAACTCTGAGAGGTCGGCGCCATTTTTCGGCGTAGCTCTTATCGACTTTGGCGTGAGAAAACAACCCACGTATCAAACCCACCTTCTTTGAGGTGTCTCTAATTAGATTCGGACCAGTGATGGAGTGCTCTCCCACCTCTGTCCAACAAATTGGGGATCGACATGGCCTCCCATATAAGGACTCATAGGGTGCCATCTGAATACTCGCTTGATAAATGTTGTTGTAGGCGAATTCCACTAAGGGTAAGTGCTCCTCCTAGCTACCCTTAAGATCGGGACAGCATGCTCATGACATGTAATCTCTATAACACCGTATGGTCTCTCGTGACCATGCGTACGCGGATGAAATTCCGTGCTCATCGTCAGTTGTGTCCCCATAGCCTTTTGGAAACTATTTTAAAAGTATGCCGTAAACCTGGGATCCTTGTCTCATACGATAAAGACTGGCACTCCATGTAGCTGGACAATCTCCCGAATATACAACTGATAGAATTCCTCCAGTGTGAAGGTCATCAGCACCGCTAGAAAATATGCCAACTTAGTGAGCCGGTCATACCACTTCATGCCTCCGAGGTGTATGTGGCAAGTGGGTCACAAAGTCCATCGTGACGTGCTCCAAGCACCAGCTCCGCTACCTCCCAATGGATGAAATAACCTGCTAACCGATGTAGCCTTGATCTGGCGACACGTGAGGCGCGTCGTCGAACAAAATCTCCAACTTATCGCATCATTTCGCTCGGTATCAGCAGAAGATCACAGTACATCGCCGTGCTACACGGATGCCTGACAAAGCGAGAGTAATGGAACTCACGAGAATCTCCTCATAAGCGATCAAGTACGGGGACCACAACTTGTCCCTATCACGAAGACTATCACGTATGGATGGCCACGATATACGTCACGGAGTACCTGCATGTACCGTCGTCCACGCCCCTAAGACTCAATCACTTTGCTTAGTAGGGATAGCGTAGCCACCAAACTCCCTAACGCTCCCTGAGCCTGATCATTGTTGTGACGCCCTAAATCCGAGGGTCCCGTTGACAACCCGTCAACCCATGGAATTCCTATGGATTTTGGGTGACCCGATACCACACTATTGTGTCCCATTTATCAGGATCCATATTTTCACAAAAAATCAGGCAAAGCCTCCTTTGTTCGGGGAACTACGCCTGACATACAGCACGGATAGCGGTATAATCATATCCGTCGAGTCTCCAGCGAAGTAGTATTGATCCGCGAGTCCATCTGTCTATATCTGATATACATCCCTTTGCAAGGACCCATTCATTCATATTTAAATCTAAAATATAGTAAAATGTAGTACGAGTCCGCAGAGTCAGATCCACGGCCTCTTTACCATAATTACATACCCTACTATTTGCTCACGATAGTCAAAAAAGAATTTAATTACAATTCTTTTTACAAAAGTATTGTCAAGGCCACATGTCGACCTTCTTCACAATCACGGCCTCGTCGGAGCGTCGTCTCCCTATAAACTCCCTGTACCTGAAAAGGGGGTCCCTCGACGGGGTGAGCAATGCCCAGTAGTGATAATCTCCTACAAGGGTTACTCCCCACCTAAGTGCTCATACAATGATCAAACTAGCCCATACACATCCAAGTGAAAATATCTACATGAATGTCGTATGTCATGCATGGAATGTCTTCATGCACATGTCTCAGGTCACTCTTAGGCTCCCTCGCATGCACATGCCAAGTGTGACAACTGTCATTGGTAGTACCAATGACACACATATATCAAGCCCTTCTGGCTCACCGGTGCAATACGTGCCAATGGGCAACTAATCCCGAGTCAATCCCGACTCCTATCACATAACTCGAAGACTATGTGATAACCATGACCGTGTGTCTTCTTTGGGCAATAGAACTTTTCGGCTCACGCCGTGGGTCTCTTACACCCATGTTCCAGGATTTTCACCTGAGGGGATTAACGGCCCCCTTCTTGATCCGCCTAACACACATTAATTATATTTCACTTTATGATTTGAACCATGAGTCATTTATTGAGTAGTCAAAATGCGACTTACTACCCATTCATCAGCGTGATGATGGATGACCATACCCATGAACACACCCATGTCATGCGATGATCGTGCATATGAAATGCAATCATGCCATTTCATGCTATGTCATACTACAAGCAACATTTATAAATTTCGGATAATTATATTTCCTACATATAATTTCCATTCATCACAATTTCCATGTTAATACATCCATGACACATATTAACATGACTTTATTCCACAATAGCATATTATTTATTTTCTAAAAATGCATAAAATGGCCCAAATCTTGAGCCCATATAAAGCGACACCTCTTGAATCCTTCACGGTTGTGCCGAATTAGTGTGATACCAAAACACACCGAAACCAGAAGACATCGGTCAGGGATCGAAATAAACCTCGACAATCAGGAACTGCCCGAAAAGCAGTCCCAAAAATTCAGCCAGGCTTGTTAAAAAACAGTCCCAAGTCAATCCCGGTATCAGCAGTCCAAAAATTGCCGAGAAGCGTCAATAACATCACACGAAAATTCTAAAATTCCTACACTCCGGTCCCAGATTTTGGGACTTAAATTCTCTGACTTTGTCATGGCCTCTAAGAAAACCCCAAGCCATTAAATGACCTTTAGGCTAGAAATAACCAAAGTAGGAAAATTTCCTACCTCGTGGAGTTTGACGAAACTCCAAGATTTTGGTACGCGTAGCTCTTGATGCGTAGACCGACTTTGCCTTTTGCTCCAACGAAAACCTACAATCCGAATTTCGTAGATCTTAAAGGAGTTTTATACTCACCCCCTCTCTTCTCTCTGCTCGCTCGCCTCCTCCCTCCCTCCGTCCCCTCCTTTTGACTTTTATCTTTTGATTTTTTTTTAATTTGCCATGTGTCCATATCTCATTCAGGTCCGTTTCTGCCCCGAAACAATTTATTTATTTTTATTTCAATTTATTTTAAATAAACTTACTTTCAGTCATTTCGACTTAGAGATTTTCGTAAAAATCTCGTCCACAAAATCCTTATCGCCTTAGAAACTCGTAAAATTTAGGTGTCTCGGAATTGTGAAATTTTCTTGGTCACTGGATTTCGCGAGACCCAGATTGCTTGGCGCGATCCCAGTTTAGGTCATCGAGATCTAAATAAATTTTCTAGGCTTCCCTAAACCATTAGGGCAATTTATTATTATTATTATCATTTTTCCATTTTTTTAAATTTTCTAATTTTCCCGGTTTTACATTTTTCCCCCCTTAACAAAATTTCGTCCCCGAAATTCACACATACTAGCACACACAAACCATGCATATGCAATAATATTCTAATGCCAAATATTAGACCACACACCTTCGTCATCAAATAAGAAAGGATATGTGGCCCGCATCGTGTCCTCACGTTCCCACGTTGCCTCCTCCACTCCTAAGTGTTGCCACAACACTTTTACTAACTACACTGTCTTGCGTCACAAAACCTGATCCCGGCTATCCATGATACGCACCGGTCCCTCCTCGAAGGTCATATCTGTATCAACAACAATCTCTCCCAATCCACTACATGAGCTGGATCTAGAGTATACTTTCCGAGCATGGAGATATGGAACACCTCATGAACACCTGATACACTCGGTGGTAACACCAACCGGTATGCAACAGTATTCACCCTCTCAAGTGTCTCGAAGGGTCCGATGTACCTCGGCCACTAACTCCCGCTTCTTCGAACGACCCTCCTCTTTAGGCATCACCTTGAAGACATGATCATCCACCTCAGCTCTAGGAATTCGTCGTCTATTGGCGTAGCTCTTACCTTGACTTTGAGGCGGTAAGAAGAGGCGGCTTCCGTATCAAATCCACCTTCTTAGAGGTGTCTCTAATCGAATTCGGACCAGCGATGGACCTTTCTCCCACCTATATTCAACAAATCGGAGATCGACATGGCCTCCCCTATAATGCCTCAAAGGATGCCATCTGTATACTCACCCGATAACTGTTGTTGTAGGCGAATTCCACTAAGGGTAAGTGCTCCTCTCAGCTACCCTTAAGATCTAGGACACATGCTCATATCATGTCCTCTAAAACCTGTATGGTCCTCTCCGACTGACCATCGGTCTGTGGATGAAAAAGCGGTGCTCATCATCCACTGCGTCCCCATGGCCTTCTAGAAACTCTTCTAAAAGTGTGCCGTAATCCAAGATCCCTGTCCGATACTAGGGACACTGGTACTCCATGTACCCGGATAATCCCTCGAATATACAACCGATAGAATTCCTCCAGTGTGAAGGTCATCCGCACTGGTAGAAAATGTGTTGACTTAGTAAGGCGGTCCACAATCACCCACACTGCATCATGCCTCCGCGGTGTCCATGGCAAGTGGGTCACAAAGTCCATTGTGACGTGCTCTCACTTCCACTCAGCTACCTCAAATGGCTGGAGTATCCTTGTTGGCTTTTGATGCCGGCCTTTTCTTTGGCGTGTGAGACAGGTCGAACAAAATCTCCGTCGTGTAAACCCCGTTATGCTCGGTGTCTTAGCAATGAAGATCGCGATATGCGTTTTCGTTGCCCACTGGATGCCTGACAAATCGAAGCGATGGAACTCTGGGATCTCCTACCAGGTGGTGGTGGGGGAACCCTGACATCTCCTTTGCAAGAAGACTACCATCACATTGTGGATGGCCCGACCTTCGTCGGTGTACTGTTGTGCGGTCCACGATGGGCGAATGTTCTAAGTCACGCCCACCAGGACTCCCAGTCACCTGCTTTTCATTAGGATGGGCGTAGCTACGAGCTTTCTAGTGCTCCCCGGTGATCCAGCATGCGTAGCTAAGCGTCCCACGAGTGTCGAGCATCTGCCACTCTGGGAAGCTACGACTGCCCGGTACTCGTGACTTAGGCGGCGCATCGGCCACTGCATTTGCGCTAGGAGGATGGTAATGCAGAAGTGAAGTCGTATTCACTCGGATGCGCCGTCCATTTGCGTTGCCTCGTGTTGAGGTCCTGCGTGTGAAAATATTCTTAGGACTCACTTGTAATGCAAAATACCTCAATGCTCTGCATCTAGTAGTTGTGCGAATCTTTAAACCCAGAAGACTATGGCCTTGACTCACGCGGAGAACATGTGTAGAGTAATTACGCTCATGATTCTTTAGGTACATGCGGAACCATAAGCTCTGACCCTCTTTGGCGCATCAAAATATATCTGGTCAGGTATTGAGCATCCTGATACTTTAATGTACCTACATCCCCTTTTCAGAGACTATTAGAATATGTTAAAGTAGCCTCCTTTTCGATTCTGGAATACCTTCCTGATACATTACACTTTCGAGAAATTTGACCTCTTTCCTAGTAAATAGAACCGGAGCACTCTAAGGTGAAGTGCTCGGTCTAGTAAAACCCTTGTCCAACAGCTCCTATATATGGACCTTAAGTTATTGTAAGTCAACTGGTGCCATCCTATGAGGAGTCATAGAAATGGGCGACGTACCGGGGGTGTAACTTCAGTAACCAAAGTCCATCCTGTGCGGAGGTAATCCTAGTAGCTCATCTAGAAAGACATCCTCATACTCGTAAACCACCTGAGGTAGACTTAAATCCCGTACCACAAATCACAGTAGGGTAAGGCTTGCTGCTTGACCCTTCAGCAATCGCTCCATCTAGAGTCGTGTACGGTCTGGGGTAAAGCATCATGCTTCTCCCCCTGAAAGGTCACGCGAATATCGTCCTGTGTGTAGGTAGTAATCCTCACACTATCCTGATAAATGTGACTAGATCTGCCGTCGACCCGTCGCCAGAATGGCATTCAAATCCGATATGTCCATGACCCTTGATTACACATGGTGAGTAGGATCCTAAGATCTCTAGCTCCTGATCATCATCTGATCGGCTTACTCACCTAGTTCCTAGGGAGAATTCACATACAATAGCTTTTCGAGTTTCAGCTTAGCTAAGCTGACTTTTCACACATTATGTAACTATAAGCATGAATATGATGCAACCACATTTAAACAACACTCTTATCAAGAAGTGTGATCTGCAAGCTTAGTCTGCGTTTCCACAGAGTAGACACGCCCTTGGGTCCCTGAAGTACAGGCCTAGAAGTCTTAGCCTCGACCCCGACCCATGCTCTAGCCCATATGAGCATACCGAAATAGTAGGTGCTTGTACGACACCACAGGAACTAATATCTCGATTCCTGGCCCATGTTATAGTGAGAGAACTGACCTGTAATCCTCGTCACGTGTCCCAGCTGATGGCGGGGCCCTAACATTTGTCGAGCACTGGGATCATGCCTTTGGGGGGAAATCTTCTCTCATGTGTCAGTGATGCGATAATAACATGTCATGCAATGTGGTAGCTAAAAGCCACAGCACGACCTTGGCGCGAGATCCCGCGTGCGAAAGCAGTCTTTGCTTCTTCCTGAAATTTAGAAGAGAAGATTGATTCTCCTTCCTCTTAACCTTGGCACCATATCCAGATGCTGCATGTCATCTCCTCTTCCAGTAGCGAGTTGTCACAACCATCAGTCGCCTCCTCCGTGTATGTCGGAGGATGATGTGCTTGAAACCACTGGGATTTACTCATCCCTCCACCCCAGCCAGTTGCCTTGGTCAGGTGCGGTAGTGCTTGATCCATGGCGGCTCACACGCCTGATGATGGAAGCTGTACTTGGCTATAGCCTCTGCTCAGGCTTATGGGTCCAAGCCTGAGTGGTGATTTGACTATTTTCCCGTGGACGACCTCTGCGTCAGCGCCACTGAACACCTGTACACAAGTTAAGATAGCGATTTGAGATTCTCTCTTTTCATTTATATCCCACATTAGTGGTGCATATTAAACAATAATTAACCATTCTCTACATAATCCATACCTTATTCATTTTCCAAGCCCTAAGGTTCTGTTTTCTAACCCTAATGTTCTTCAATTTCTATACACATTCTATCATGCATATATGCATACCCGCAATGCATCTCCGTGGAACATATTAGAACTTTCTGAATAATCGATGCACATAATGCAGTGTTCTACACCCATGCCCACTAATCTTAGGTATTTGTACACCTAACTCTTAATCTCAGCTCATGACGGCAATATCAAAAACATTGGTGAATGCCCCCTCGAGCTCCTAAGTAATCGTTAACCCTAAGCTACGATACGAGCGCGTGCCCAATCAGGAATTCGGTTAATGACAAATCGACTTATTGAATTCTGTGATTTAGGGTGACCGATACCTGTGACATATTTCATTGCTCCGGGATCCATATTTTCCTGAATCGATGAGCCTCCTTTGTTCGAGGAGCTACACTGACATCCTGACTGAATAACGGTATAATCATAACCCGTCGGGGTCTTAACGAGTGATGATAACCCCACGGGGTCCATGTCATATCCCGATATATACGTCCCTTTACCGCGCCCACTCATTCACATTAAATAAAATATGAAAATAGCTTAATAACGATCTTATAAGAGTCAGATCAGCCCTCTTGCCCATAATTACTGCTACACTATTTCTGATAGTCGAAAATTTAATTACAATTCTTTTTACATAAAATACTTTACAAAAGTATTGTCGAAATTACAACTTAATGGAGCCTTCTTCACAATCACAGCTTGTTGGGTAAATGTCTCTACAACTCCTATACTGAAAAGGGGATCCTACGACGAGGCTCATGCTCAATAGTGATAATCTCTCTGAGTTTACTCCCACACTTTAAATTTTCGTAAAATGATCCAGGCCAACCCGTACATCAGTGAAAATGTCTACATGAATGTCGGTATGTCATGGCGGGAATGTCTTCATGCCCGTATCGATCACTCAGGCTCCCTCGCATGCCTATGCGAGTGTGACCGTCATCCTTGGTAGTACTTGATGACACATATACGACCACTTGCGCTCGCGATGCGCAAGTGCAATGACAACTAATCCGGTCAATCCAGGCTCTGATACGGCTTCGAAGTCCATGTGATAGCCATGGCCAGTATGTCTTCTTTGGGAAGCCCGAGAACTTTTCGACTCCTTGCGGTGGTCTCTTACACCCTCTGAACTTTTGAGGATGCACCGCAGGAGTCTCTTGCACTATGTTCGAGGAACTTTTGACTTAGGGATTAACGACCCCTTCTTATAATGACACACATTAATTATATTTCACTTTATGATTTGAACCATGAGTCATTTATTAGGCGTCGTCCAATTACGAGCTCACTACGCATTCATCGACGAGTGATGGATGACCATCTCATTGCACACACACACCCGATATCATGCTGATGATCGATGCGTATGAAATGTAATCATGCCATTTCATCTTGTAATATTCCACATCATTATAAATTAGAGACAATTATATTTCCTATATGTAATTTCCGTATTAATACATCACTTGTGACACATATTAACATGATTTTGACACACAACCGCATATTATTTATTTTTCTAACAATACACATAAAATGGCCCAAATCTCGGACCCATATAAAACATGATACCTCTTGATCCCTTCACGGTGCGTCACCGAATTAGTGTGATACCAAAACACACCACAAAACCTGAAGACATCAGTCCTTGGATCGAAAATGAACCTCGACGATCGAGACTACTAGCGATCACGAAAGTTTAGCCCCGGAGGCCCCATTTACAAGTGATCCCATTTAAGTCAGATTGTCCCGAAAACAATCCGAAAATTCAGCCCATTACATCAAGCAGGTCTGAAAATTCTAAATTCCCTAAAGCTGATCCCATGATTTTGGGACTGAAATTCTGACCTCTCCCGACCTCACAAGAAAACTCGAGCCATTAAATGGTCTTTAGGTTTAAGAAAACCAGCAAGTAGGAAAATTACTCTGCTCGTGGGTTTAGCCAAACAAAGATTTTATTTTACGTAGCTCTCGATGCATAAATGAGCTGCCTTTTGCTTGGCGAAAACTGGTCAGAATCCCATAGATCTTCCAGAGATAAGTTTTTCTCTCTCTACGCTCATACTCTTTCTCTTTCTCCTTTTCGCTCACCTCCTGCTCCGTCCCCTCACTTTTGACTTTCATCTTTTGATTTTTTTAAATTTGCCATGTGTCCATCTCGTGATTTAGTTTCTGCCGAGAACAGCGTTTATTTATTTTCATTTCAATTTATTTTAAATGAAGTTAGCTCAAGTCATTTCCTGACTTTCGAGATTTTCGTAAAAATCTCGTTCCTAGAGTCACTTATCACTCAGAAACTCGTAAAAAAATTCCAATTATCTCAAAATTTGACAAAATTTTTCTAGGTCACTAGATTTCGCGAGATGAATTTAGCGGCGTAGTCCATTTCGTCATCCGAGATCTAGTGAATTTTCTAGGCTTCCTTAAACCATTATGGTAATTTATTATTATTATTATCATTTTGCCATTTTTTTTTAATTTTCTAATTTTCCCAGGTTTTACAACTGTAAAGTAGTCTAAACTGTTCCACAGTCTCTAGCATCTGCCACTCTCAGGAAACTACACTAGCCAATACTCCCCGTGACTTCCAACTAAGTGCATCAGCCACTACATTTGCCTTACCAGGATGGTTATGCAAAGTGAAGTCATAATCCTCCAGATACTCCATCCATCTGCGTTGCCTCATGTTGAGGTCCCACTGTGTGAAAATATACTTAAGACTCTTGTGGTGCGAGATATACTTCAATGTTCTACCATACAAGTAGTGTACTAAATCTTTGGGAAAGGCTGTGGCCACAGCTTGATCATGTGTAGGAGTAATTAAAATAGCGATTCTTTAGGTATTGGAATCATAAGCCCTGACCACTCGAGTTTGCGCTCGAGACACATCCCATTA
Source organism: Tetrastigma voinierianum (assembly GCA_016808115.1). Taxonomy (NCBI): domain Eukaryota; kingdom Viridiplantae; phylum Streptophyta; class Magnoliopsida; order Vitales; family Vitaceae; genus Tetrastigma; species Tetrastigma voinierianum. The sequence goes on from JAEQBH010001534.1 coordinate 257,174, forward strand.
AAGTCCACTAGGGCATGCGGGTGCAGGTGTACCTATGTCCCTGTTCCGGGACTATCAAAATAGGAGTTGTAGTAAGCCTCCTTTTCAATGCATGGAATGCCTTCTCACACAAGTCATCCCACTCAAACTTGACCCCCTTCCGGGTCAATCTAGTCATAGGTGCGGCTAGCTAGGAGAAATCCTTAATAAGCCTTTGTAATACCTATCAATCGAAACTACGTATCTTGGTAGACTTGACCTCTCTAACTCATATGACCTACGCTGCCGAGGTCTAACGACACACACCGGCTAAACACGACCGTGTCCCAATTTCACCTCAGTAAGTGGCTTCGCGCTATTAAACTTGGCATCTGGTGATGGTCACAGTGCCCTAGAGAAACTGATCTCCTTGATGTCTGCTCCTCCTCGGGCTATAGTAGATCAGATGTCGTCGACAAAGACGACAAATTGATCGAAATATGGTTGGAATACCCATGCATGAGATCCGTGAATCTTGCATTAGAGCGTGATCGGCCTGAAAGGCATCACCATGAACTTGAAGTTCCCCATGTTTCATGTCTACTTGATTTCTTAGGAATATCAACCTCACAACTCTCAGGCGATGATGCCAGGTGCGAGTCTATCTTGAAGTAGACTCGCGCCCCTCTCAGTTGATCAAACAAATCATCAATCCTCGGTAATGGATACTAATTCTTAATCGTAACCCTGTTTAACTTTCGATAGTCAATGCACAGTCGAAGGGTCTTATCCTTCTTCTTAGCAAACAGAACCGGAGCGCCCTATGGTGAAGTGCTCAGTCTAATAAAGCCCTTGTCCAACAATCCCTGCAGTTGGACCTTGAGTTTCTACAACTCAATCGATGTCATTCTATGAGGAGTCATAGAAATGGGCGACGTACTAGGGTGTAACTCAATGACAAAGTCCACATCCCTGTGCAGAGGTAATCCCAGTAGCTCGTCCAAAAAGACATCCTCATACTCACAAACCACCGAGGTGAACTGAAATCTGTCTCCTCATCCTGCAGGGTAAGGCTTGCTAGCCCGACCCGTCAATTGTCTCCACGAGTCATGCGTAATTAGGGTAAAGCATCATGCTTCTCCCTTGAAAGATACGAATATGCGTCGTGTGTAGGCGAGTAATCCTCCCACTATCACGATCGATGACGACCGGTGTGGTGTCGACCATTCCGTGCAAAATGACGCTAAATGATATGTCCATTACCTGAAGGTCCACCGTGAGGAGAATCCATGAGATCTCTAACTCACAATCCCAACATATCTAATCAATCCTCACTTTAGTCCCTAGGGGAGAATTCACATGTAATGGCTCATCTAAGGTCTCCACCTCTAAGCTAACATCCAGCATTTAGATCTACGGCCAACCAAAGAATGTGATGCACGAAATCAAACAATATCTTTGCTATATGCGGGATAACGAAACATACTGTATCGTCGGCGGTCGACTAGCTCAGTTTGTGGTGTGATTCGTGAAACGCCCATGGGTCCACACGAGTCTCGGAAGTGAGACCAGAAGTCTTAGCTTCCTTCAGAGATGAGATGAAGATTGATTCTCCTTATCTTGAAATCTTAGCGCCCCATGTCTGGATGCTCATTATGTCATCTACTCTTCTTCGATGGCGGAATTTGTCGACCATTGGTCCCCTCCTCCCATGTATGTCGGAGGATGATGTCCTGAAACTCTTGGAGGTTACTCGTCCCTGCTGGCCAGCAGTTGCCTTAGTTCGTCTTGATAGTAGCAACCTTAGCCTTCACTTTGTGTAATGATGGCGGCTAACGGCGCCATGTCTTCAGGCTAATTAGGTAATGACCCCGCCACCATCAGGTCTCCTCCTCTCTTGAGGGTCGGAGGATCATGTGCCTCGAACCTCTGGAGGTTGCGGCCCCCTTGGTTCCCGATTGCACCCGGCTTATGTGATGGTGGTATGTGACTTTTTGCTTGCATAAGGGTAGCGATCGCGACAACTGACCTTTATGAAGGTCTCTTGGTCTAAAGCGGTGAAGTGCAGAGTGAGTTCAGTATAAGATCCGCGCCGGCGTCCTACTTCTCTTACTATCCGTATCTGAATGTCGGATACTTGATAGAGTTACAAGAATTTCTATCTCGATGCACATGTAGTGTACAGCATGCCCGACCAACCCAAAGACTTTAACATCATGAACTACATCGTTTCATCCGCTTTTCCTTAGTGGTGCATAATGCTGCTTTCCCCTTATCTGATCAGTTCGAACTATCATGTTCATTTTGCTTCCAGAACCCCTAAGGTTATGTTTTCTAGCCTAGTGTTCCATATACAATATACCATGTATATTATTCACACAAATGACAAATCCGCAGCAAGTTAAGTAAAAAAACACGTTAACCTGACAAATCGTGATCCTAGACCCGTACACGTACGACCTCGAGACTCGTGTACCTAGACTTGATACCTAGATGAGCGGTAGCATCGAGACTTAAATACTTGTGGATACCCAGCGATTCGAACTCCATGGATGTCGTTTACCTAGCTCACGATACCAGGCTGGCTGACACCTGCATCAGGTCGGGTCAAACCTTGCGTCAGCCAGCGGAAATTCTGTGGTTACGGGTAACGGTACCACCTTTGTTGTGTCCCCATTTATCGGGATCCATATTTTTACAAAAATCGGGTAAAGTCTCCTTTGTTCGGGAGCTCACACTTGATATCTGTGTATAACCATAACTCATCGAGTCTCAACATAAGTAGTAATAGCCACCACGAGTGCATCACGTCCATATCCGATATCTGCATTATCATCTGTTACTCGTGGACCTTGGGTTACTCGGCACCACCTCGATACATCCCTTTCACCAGGATCCATTCGTTCACATTTACATCTAAAATGTAAGTAAATCCTTAATTACAACTCGTAGAGTCAGATCCGACCACATTACCATAATTACATACCCGGTTATTTAGTATGGTCACGAAAGAATTTAATTCTGATTCTTTTGCTTGCAAAATACTTTTTACAAAAGTAATATCAAGTTGCGTGACCTCCCTCATAATCATGGTCGTGGACGTCGTCTCCTATACACCCTTCATACTGTAGAAGGGGGTCCCACGGCGAGGTGGCTTGATGCTCGATTAGAAAAATTTTTTCTAGGGCTCACTCACTTTAAATGCGCATCTGATGGCGTCGGTCGCGTGAATCATATTCCATATAAATGTCTGATTCTATATGGAATGTTAAGGTGTCATGTGAGATGAGACTCCTCATGCCCACAAAGCAGGAGTGCGTGAGCTCCTCACTGCCGGCGCCAAGTGTGAAAAACCGATCATTGGTGTTTAAGCGATAACTTAAACCATTGAATGACTCTTGATTTTAATTTATCAAATCCCGTGTGTTTTTATGGGTGGTGAATTTAGAGTTCTCCTGTGAACCCCCTTTCCTGCCAGAACACTTTAAAGCGAACTTATGCGTCGGACCTTGTATGTCTGTAGAGAATAAAATTTAAGTCTTTCGCATAGGGGGGGTGGGGCGAGATTTGCCCCATCTTCGCTTCACCCAAACACTCTCGTGATTTATTATTATTATTGTTTTATACAATCGTGAGTCTCTCGATTCGACGCTTTGTCCCATTTCAAGTTTTACCCACACATTCACCAAGAATGGTAACAATGCTATTCATGCACCCACACCCGACTCGAAGCAATGTGACCATGCATATGAAATGCAATCATGCCATTTCATGCGATGTCATGCTACATGCATAATATTTATAAATTCTGGACAATTATATTTCCTACATATAATTTACATTCATCACAATTTCAATGTTAATACATTACTCAAACACATATTAACATAGTTTTTACACCCAACATCATATTATTATTATTTTTTTTCCAACAATACATACAAAATGGCTCAAATCTTAGACCCATATAAAACAGGGCACATCTTGGTCCCTTCATGATTCGTCACCGAATTACTATAATACCAAAACACACCATAAAACTTGAAGACATCAGTCTTGGGATTAAAACCAAATCAACCCAACTCCGCGATCGCCTGCAACCATTCCCAAAAATTCCCCATCATCTCGGGCCCCAAAATCTGTCCCGACCGTCCGAAAAACAATTCAAAAATCTGTATTCTGACCGCTTCCAAAATAATCCCTAAAATTCCTAAAAATTTTACACTCACCCCAAAAAATTTGGAACTAAAATTCTACGGCCTCACGCCTAAGAAAGCCTAAGCCATTAAATGGCCTTTAGGGGCTAGAAATAACCCAAGTAGGAAAATTCTACCCTGCGGAGTTGAGAACTCCAAGATTTGCCCACGCAGGGCGATGCGTTGATCAACTTTGCCTTTTACTCCGATGAAAACTTACGATCCGATTTTCGTAGATCTTAGAGAGAAGTGAATTTTTTTTTTCCTTTTCTCTATCTCTCTCTCTTCGGGCCTCATAATAATTTTTATTAGGTAAATGTATCATATATGTGTCCATTTCAGTCTGGTCCGTTTCATTCTGAAACAATTTAATTATTTTCGGGCCAATTTTATTTTAAAATGAATCTAGTTTGGCTTATTGACTGAGATTTTCAGAAAAATTCCTACCCCTGAGTCACCGCGAATTTATCACCCGTAAAAATCGTAGTGTTTATTCACCGCTTCAGAATGCAACGAAACTTTTATAGGTCACTGAGATTTCACGAGACAAATTTAATCTGCAAGTACCGCTTTGTCATCCAAGACTAGAGAATTTTCAGTTTCCCGAACCATTCTCGCACTTAATATTTTTATTTATCATTTTAAAGGTTTTGAAAATTTCTAATTTTCCTAGTTTTACATTTGGTCTTGGATCAAACAAATTTTATTCACTTAAGCCTGGAATTATTTCTGTCTTCGACATTCAATTGTCATTCTAAGTCCAAGCCCAACAATTCTTCCTTCACTTGAAGACTTGATTTTTAATCGTTCTCAATTATTTTCTTTCAGATTTATCTTCTCATTCACCCGTTTTCTCAAGCTACGTTTCTATCAGCTTTCTCATAAGAGGATCAACACCAATTAAATTTATCATCATTAATTGGTTTAGTCAAAGCATCTACTAGATTTTCAGTCGTATGGATCTTCTATATATCCATGGTACCTTTTTCTACTACTTCTCGGACAAAGTGATATTGAACTCCAATATGTTTGCTCTGCACGAAAGAAGCTGATCTTGCACAAAGTAAGGCACTGACTGTCACAAATGAAGAAAATCTTCTTGTTTAAAACAGCCTCTTCCAATATCTCTGAATCAAAGAGTTTCTAAAGCTGTGGCTATGTACTCTACTTCTATAGATAAATAATTGTTGGGAGTTTGAAACCCAACTTATAAATTTCTTTCCCAAGTGAAAACTCAAAGTGGATTTTCTTGTTAGTATCACTACAAAATTTAAACCACATAACCTGGTCAAAGAAATCTGATCCTCTATAACATAATGCAACATCTAAGGTTCCTTTTATATACCTCAAATTCTTTCACAACCTCCATGTTTCTACAGATCCATGTATCGACTAATCGCTCCCATCGTCAAGAATGTCCGGCCTCGTACAAATCATAGTGAACATTAAACTTCCCACTACTAATGCATACGGTACTCGAGACATTTCCATCGTTTCTACTTTAGTGCTAGGACTCATACTTGAGGATAACTTGAAATTAATAGAAAGTGGGGTAGAAATTGGCTTACAATCATTCATATTGAAGCGCCTCAAGACTTTCTTCAAATAATTCTTATGTGAAAGTTTCAATCTTCCCTATTAATTTCTCAAGCCCCTGATCACTTGCATCCCTAGAATCTTGTTTGCTAGTCCCAAGTCCCTTCCTCATATTGAATTCCCCCTAGCCACTGTGCTCAATTCTGACTCGATCTTGTTGTTGTCATACCAACATATCGCTCACGTACAACAAAGAAATAACAAAGTCTTCATTACCCAACCTCTCAAATATGCACAAGAATCAATCCAAGCCCTCGTTGTAACCAAGGCCCATGATATAGGAATCAAATCTCTTATACCAACACCTCGGCCCCTATTTAAGACCGTATAGAGATTTGTTGAACCTGCAAACCAAGTTCTCTTTGCCTTTTTCAGCAAAACATTCTCGTTGGAGCATAGAAATCTCTTCTTCAAGCTCTCCATGAAGAAAAGTCGTTTTCACATCTAGCTGCTCTAGATGTAGGTCAAATATAGCACACATCACTAGGACTATCCTCGACCGCCGTAAGCTTCCAACAAACGTGAGAAAATATCTCATCAGTTAATTTCTTCTTTTCTCGAAAGCATAACCTTTCACCACCAATCTTGCACGATACCGCTCCAATTGATTATTGGCATCATACTTGATCTTGTAAACCCATCTGTTTCCAATGGCCTTCATCCCTTATGGTAGTGAAACAAGATCCCATGTCTTGTTTTTGTCTAAGGCTTTGATTTCCTCAGACAATAAGCCATCCATGTGTGGATTTCATCTCAAGTTCTTAATAAATTTCATGGAAAGTTGATGGCTCTCCATTCTCTGTTAGTAAATAGTATGCAACATTGTTTTGCACAACATATTCTGAGTGCCAAACTGGTTGTCTTGTCTCACGGGTTGACCTACGAACTTCAAAAACCTCATGCTCTACTAGTGCTTCATTTTGTGGTGTAGCTTCAGAAGAATCTTCTTTTTCATGATTCTTTTCCAACTGAACAATAATAGTCTCTAAATCTTTCTTCATTGTGTTATCATCTCTCGTTTCTTACAGTTTGTCTTCTGCAAATATCACATCTCTACTGATGACAACCTTGTGGGCAGCGATACCCCTTTACTCCATCAGCATACCCCAAGAAGACACTTTCTAGATTTCGGATCCAACTTTGATCTTTCTTGGTCATTGTACATCACGTACATAGGACTTCCAAATACATGTAAACAAGAATAATCAACTGGCTTACCAGTCCACATCTCCATTGGTGTCTTAAGATTGATTGCAGTTGATGAAGATTGATTAATCACATAACAAGCGGTGTTGACTGTTTCTACCCAAAATAACTTTGCTAGATTAACTGTCTTTAACATTGCTCTTGTTTTTTCCAACAAGGTTTTGTTCATCCGCTTTGCCAATCCATTTTGTTGAGGAGTATATGCCACCATGAATTGCCTCTTTATACCTTTTTGTTGACAAAAGTTATCAAATTCTTTACTTGTATATTCTCATCCATTATCAGTCCTCAAACACTTGATCTTCTTTCTAGACTCAAGTTCTACCCGTGCTTTGAATGCTTTGAAGATTGAAAACACATCCGCCTTCCTCTTGATAGGATACACCCAACATCTGGAGTAATTGTCAATAAAATATGAAAAGTATCATGCTCCTCCCATGGACTTTACCGATGCTTGCCAAACATCAGAGTAAATTAATTCTAGAATTGTTGTACTTTTAGAATCGGACGTACCAAACTTTAATCTATGTTGCTTACTTGTGACACGGTGCTCACAAGATGTGTGCTGTGAGACCAAAAGCAAACCATGTTCGAGAAGAATCTTCAAACATGTTGACATGGCCCGAAACTAGCATGCCATAGCATTGTTGATTCTTGTGAGGACCAGGGTAAAGTGTAACAATAGATTACCGTTACAGTACATGCTACAAGCCTAGGAATTTTGCTAGATCTCAGATAACGACACGAACCACACTGTTGAGTTCGTCTCATAAAATCTAGTTTCACGGTCGAATTACGTCGAATTCTGGGACAGTTAAAATTCCACGTGTTTCGAGGCAAAGTGGACGAATAACATGACAACACATGGCACGAGGACACGTGCCATGTGGCACCAAACGAGTGAACACTTGGCACATGGAAAACCAAGTGTCATCATGCATGAAATGAGTGGGGGAAATAAGTGGCATGTGAAACACATGGCCTGGTGATTGCCATGTGTCAAGCTGGATTAAGAAAGGTGTCCTACGCCTAGACCAAGAGGAGTTCGGTGGAGGAAGAATGAGAAAATGGAGAGAAAAAATAGAATGAAGAGAAAGAAAAGAGAAAGAAAAAGGGAGAGGGAAGGAGGTCCAGCATCTACTAGTCTCCAGTGTTCGAACAAGTAAGAGGTTCAACGGGCCAGGAAGCGAGCTGGATTATGCTCCAAGAGGTAGGGGTTCTCTCCTACTCTAGTTAGTCCTTGTCTAAGGGCCATTAGATGGCCATGAAGTGTAGCCCTAATAGTTGGGCTGGTGCAAGAAAATTTGTGATCAAATTGTTGGTGAATTACGGACCAGTTTCTAGGTCCTTTCTATTCTCAGAACTGCAGTTTTGAAGCAGGTTGAAAATACGGGCTTGAGTACGATGATTTTGTAGTGTGTCGATCTTTGGACACGAATTTGACATCTTTGAGCTTTAATGTCTTGTTTTGGGTATGAACATGAAGATCCAGTTTTGTGTGTTGCTTGATTGAATGACATGCAAGTGTGAAAAATCATGTGGATATCTTTGGTGATGTATTTACATGGGTTGTATTGGATGTAAATTATATGTTGTAGATATGATTATCCATAGGTCATAAATGTTGCATGGCATCATGCATGTAACATGAAAGAACATGCAATGGCATTCTACATTGCATATGCACGGGGGCATCGCGTGAAATGGGTGTGAGTGCATGACATTAAAGAGCACTGTGTTTGGTGTTTAAATGGTGGGCTTTGAAAAAGGGACGATGTCTAGAGTTTGCCTTTAATAACACCCAATTATGCCACTAGCAGTTTTATAACATGTTTAGGGTATTATAAAAGTGAAAGTATATTTTTTTGAAATAAAATAAAGATAAAAATAAAATAAGCAAGAACCGGGAATTAATACAAAAGTTAAGGGTAAATTAATAATTTACCTATTCGGGGAACCAAAAATTCATAATTTAATAAGTTCATTATGCAGTAAGATATGCATAAGTTAAATTAAGAATAATAGAGAAGATGAGAGGCTATTGAAAAATATCATAAATTGATTTGCAAATATTAGAGAGTTGGAGGACCAAAGTGAAATAAAAAGGGGATAAGATCAAAATAAATATCTCATCTTGGTCTTGGAGAAAGAGAGAGCAAAAACGGATAAGAGAGAAGAGAAGGGAGGAAGAAGAAGAAGAAGAAGAAGAGAAGAGAAGAAAGAAGGAAGGGAAAAAGAAGATCACAGGTATGGATTCTAGTATTGAATAGTATGGAATTTGAGTATGGTATTTGTCTAGTTTTGGTATAGAAAGTATAGATACATGGTTTGGAACCCTCTATTTTGTGTATGGGTTGGGTTTGGAAACTCCCAAACTCATTTCTTGTTAGGGTTGAGTTGAGAAGAACTCTAAGACTCCTATATATGTGCTTTGGGGTTGTATGGAAACTAAGTATGGTTTCCCCAAATTTTGGAGACTTAGGAAACTCATCTAACCCATTAATTGTGTAGGGGTTTCTCCTACTCGAGTTCCTTTTCATTTAAGGGTTGTGGGGTGGTGTTTTGCCCCAAGAGAAATGTCTAGTTGCAATTTGAACCGAGGGAAATTACCCTGTTTTCTTTATCGTACGCATTAGCTGGACTTTATGACTGATTTTTGGGTGCGAAAAAAAGGGAATTTGGTAGTTAGTCCTTCTGGTAAATTGTATCCACATCAGTAAACTTGATGTTAGGATTTTGAATTTCTCAATTTGGACCTCTGTAGACCAAGTTATGGTTCGTTTACCTTGAACAGTCCTGTCCGGTCCGGTCGGCTGACCAGTCGGGGTTAAGCTCGGCGGATCGGGTCAGCTCGGCCCGGGTCAAGTCCAGCTTTCGGCCAGGTCAGGTCGAACTAGTCGGGTCCAGTCAGTTGGCCAGTGAGTCGGCTTCGGCCGGGTCGAGTCATCTCGGTGGGTTTGTACCTATGAGACCTCCGACGAAGGTCATAACTTCTTCGTCGAACCGTTTGAATTGTTCTTAGACTCTATCAAAGTCCATTGAGTCAATTCCAGCCATGTGCACATGGGGGTAGTGGGTGCTAGAGCTAGCCGACAAGGGCAGGTCGGTTAGGCTTGCCGGGTAGAGCTGGCTACTCATGTGAGACCTCCCAGGAGGTCATAGCCTTCCATCAGAACTTCAGTTTGGTGTTCTTGGCTACATGGAGCGGGTGGTCGAGATTAAAAATATGCAGTGGAGGACATTAGATGAACATAACCCTGCTGAAATCTAGGTTTTTCAAGGTCAGCTCGGCTAGGATTGGCTAGTTATGTGTGACCTCCAACTTCGAACGGTCATAACTTCTTCGTCCGAACTCCGTTTTGGGTGTTCTTAGACTCTATGGAAAGCTCATTGAGTCAAGAATCCATCCGTATATAGTTTGATAAAAGTAGAACCCATATTAGGTCCAAAAATCATGAAAAATAGTAGGCCATGCTGGTAACCATAGTTATTCATATTATAAACTCCTATTATGAACTCATAAATAACTCATATGCATACATGGTAACCATAGTCATTCATGCATATAAGGAGATATGAAAAGTGCAAAGATACGAATAAATGATTGTACATATTGCATATGATTATCAATTGACAATAGTTATTCGGGAATATGAGATATGTGCGACATAAAATACCGTAGTTGTCTACTTAGAACATGGTAGAGGGATAGATGGGCATGCACATTAGGAAAACAGTCTAGCTCTGATACGGTTGGCCCCGTTTGGGTCAGTACAACGCCTTCGAGCCCTTATAAATGATCATTATGCCGCCTGATAAGCAAGCCTTGGGCCGCATAGATGATCATTGTCACCATACAAATAACCTTTCCGTCTTGAGCTCTTATAGATGGTCATTGTCTCGTCTGATGATATGCATATGAGGTCCTTATAGACCTTGTTCGCCACCGGTGAGTACAACACCTTCGGGCCCTTATGGTTTCCTTTATCCCTTCTAAAGGTTTATCATGGCGTGAAACATAAACGAATGACTTGAATATGACATATGAAATGATATGATATGATATGATAAGAGAAGCATAGCACTGCCATGCAATGACAAGTATACTGTGATAAGAACAAGAAGTAAAGTGAAAGATGACATGAAAAATATATGAAATATGATAAGAATGAAACATGTTATGAAAAAGTAGATATGAGAAATGGATAAATATATGTAAATGTTATATTTACCATAAGTATATGCATATGCATAGAAGTGTGATGATCCGTGCTACAAGTCGTCCATATGTATTTATTCTCACTAAGCGTAAAGCTTATACTGGGTATTTTCATCCATGGGTATAAAGGAAACCAGAGGGACGGAATGATCCATCGTGATCAAAGGCCACGGCTCGCTGGGTGCCTTTAGAAGACCTTTTGAAATACATTTTTGTATATATAATTTTGTTTATTTTATAAATGATAAAATTATGTGTTGAATCTTGTATATGGAATTTGTATATATTTTGTAATCATTTCTTCTGATTATAATACAAGTTAAATGTTTGACATTATATGAATGAAGCAAGCTTAAAGTTTATAGAAGTTTATAAAAAATATATATATGACACCTTCGAGCTCGACACGGGTCCCAATGAGCATTTGCTAGTCCCTTAGCAATGAAAGAAAGAAAAGAAAAAGTAAACAAAATAATAACAAAATTATGTTCTCAAAAATGGTATTTCAAAAAGTATGTGGATGAGTAATGCCTAACCCTCAATGAGAATCACCGAAACCTTTGCCCAATAACTATCTCGAGAGAATGAATGCCATATAGAATTGAGTATCAAAAGTGCCTCCTTCTTGGTGAATCAACCAGAGACTTCCTCCAAAACCTAAGTGTTTGTTTGATCAGTTCTCAACAATAAACTACCAAGCGCACTCTCCCTGACAAACTCTTTGCCTCAGCTGGGGCCATTTAACCAGCCTTAAATATATCTCGGGACCATCTTATTCCACAACTCTTTTTGTTGTAGGGGTGCAATGCTGAGTCAGCCTCACAGCCCATGCTTGAGGATCTATCAGTGACTCAGCAATTAAGGCTTAGGGCACCAAGTCATAGGATCTTTCGACCGCTGACTCTTGAGTTTCACCCAGACTTCGAATGAGTTTCAAGACTCCGGCACCTCTGACTTGCTAAGCTCCACCCGTCCACCCATGTAGCAAGCACTAAGTCGGTGAGCTCCCAGCCTAGTGGCAAGACCTTAGGGCTTTAAGGCTTCGCCATATACCCCTCGGACGTGCTCGGGTTTAGAGGCAAAGTGTTGTAATTATCTTCTTTTTCTTTTGTTTTTGTTTTTGTTTTTGTTTTTCTCTTCTTTTTATTTTGGGAGGCTATGTGGCCTTCTTTCATAGGTCTTAACCTATTAAAGTAGTCAACGAAACTAAATTGAGTTTTGCAAAGTTTGCAGGAGGTTAGATAGTTTTCCAACCTATTATTGAAACTGATGTGCGGAATTATTGTGGTTAGGCTAGAGGTGGAAAGATTCCCAGCAACAAGAGTTCAAGCGATCATTCACTCAACCAAGCATGGAGCAATCTGGCATCAATAGGGTGGAGAGTGTTTCAATTTTTCACACTGTGGGCTAGGCAAAACACAAAAAAAAAAAAAAAAAAAAGGGCAATTTTGAAAACTGAAAGTGTAGGCTGTATAGTATATATATCAAAATAAATGGCTATAATTTCAGCTTTTCAAAAACAAACTAACAGCTTCACAAACAAAACAAACAACTATGCAAGAAACTAAATAGCAAGTCATTAAACTTAACAAAATAGACTTGCTTAAAGACATTAAACAACACTTCCTTCCTTAACTCTCCCCCCAACTGAATTCAACATTGTCCTCAATGTGGCTATGGGATGGAAATTTAAGGGAGGAAGTGATACCTCCTTGATGAAATGTGCTCGTTGTTAGATAGGAGACTTCGCAAGCTTTCCACCGATACCTTATTCACTCCGTTTGGGCTTCAATTGAACAAGTTGGAAGAAGAAAAGAGAGGAAAAAAAAGTGACCAGTGGGAGCATTTTGAAAATTTCGCCTTTCTAAAAATTTCAAAAGTATTCTTTCTGGCTATATTCGGATTCTACACTCTTTAAGTTTTCCAACAATACAAAAATTACCCAAAACAAAGTTCGGATTAAAAAATTATGATTAAAACAAAATGGAGTACACCAAAATTAGGAAATTTGGAAAAATTTTCGCACGGTCTTGAAATTTCTCACTACGCCTTTGGTGTGAAATTTCGCACCAATGCAAATTTTTTTTTTTTAATAAAACAAAATAATAATTTTCTTTTCGTAAGAAAACAAAACAATAAATTTTTTTTTTAGGTGAGATATAAAATCAAATTATATATATGGAAATAAGAATTCGCACTGGTGCGAAATTTTCGCTTCTCAGTGCGAAACTCATCCTGCAACATCTGCTTCAAAGCTTGAGCATCCTCTGCTTCAAAACTTCAACACAGACCAGTAATAATAAACACTGGAAAATAAAAAAAATGCAGAAAAATGAAAAATAAGCTAGAAACAAATACTAACGTAAAATTAGAGAAAATCTAAAGAGAAAAACTAAATAAATCGAAATAAAATAAAATAAAACAGGAAAATAAAAATCAAAACAACGGGAGCGGGACTCCTAAACCAGGTTTCTCCTAGCCTTTGGAGAATTTGCTTAGAAGCTAGTGGGCTGGTGTAATTGTTGAGGTTTAGGTGCTCCAAATCTGAACCAGCACCCGAACCTCGGCAAATGTGGGATGGCCTTGGCCAGTGAGGAGTTTGGGTGTGGATGTCTTTGCGGAATTAAGCAAGGTATACACTTGAGTCGAGTAGAAGTGTGGCGGCAATGGGGCGTGGTGGCAGGCGTGGGCTTTAGGGCTCTTCCATTTTCTTCCAGCTCACTACCCTCTCGGTCGGCATTAGGGAGGTTATTCTTTCTTCTCCCATGGATGGCTGTGAACCGGTGTGCGAGGATTCAGAATTTTCTATCAGCCCTTCTTGTAGCTGCTGTTGACACTGCTCCTCTATCATGGTGTCACTCAGGGGAACTCTTCCTCACGGACTCTTCTCTTGTTGAGATGTGCGATTAGTGAGCCTTGAAATGGAGTTCTGCAGAATGTCAAATTTCTGATCAATTTCACTTTGAAATCCATCAATTCTCTTGTCTAGAGAGCTCTCCATTGTGTCAATTTTGCTCTCCATTATGTCAATTTTTTGATTGCCTTGGACATTCAGCGCTTTAAAGCTCCTACATAAGTATCCTGATTTTCTCGAGTTCGATGTTAATCACGCCCCGTTCCGATCCGGCCGAATGGCGGATCCGAACCAAGTCAGTGCGAGACTATACGTCTTTGGGACTCTCATTGGCCGGTTCTTCTGGCTGAACAGCCTGTGGTTATACAAACAATTTACGTAATAACAAAAATCATTTCATATATAAAGAACTACCCTTTGGAGTGGTGTGCCCCAGCATCTATATACATATCACGAGTCTCATTTACTTATACATGTACATTTTTCTTTCCTAATACAAAACATCGGAGATCGCGAGGCGATGCGGGAGGTGAGCACCCGTCTACAGTACGGCACCTACTAATGGCGATGTGGGATGTCGCATCTGTCATGTCTTACAACTACGTACTGCAGTTGAACACCCGTGCTAAGCTTTACGCTTAGTGGGAACATAAGCATGGACAACCACTAATGGTGACAGTCACAAGCTTATACATATGCATATAACTTTATATTACTTATCATCTTTACATTACTATTTCATGTCACATGTTCTCTGTCTTTGACATATCTCTTATCCCATACTTTGCGTATTCTTGTGCTGTCATCTTTTACTTATCTCTACTCGTTCTTTTTGCCAACCATTTCTATCATGTATTCTTAGCATGTTCCTCATTCATTAGGTATGTCTACTATAAATTCATATCCCGCATAACCTATCTTTGTGCATGTCATATTCTTATACATATATGACTTTCATGATTATATACTATACCATTTATTATGTTCTATTTGCATATACTGTTATCATGTACTATCATCATGTACTAATTTCATATACTGTATTCATGTACTACTGTGATCATGTACTGTTTTCACATACTGTTATCATATACTGTCATCAAGTACTAATTTCATATACTGTATTCATGTAATGTTTCATGTACTATTTTCATATACTGTTTTCATGTACTGTTTCATATTACTTTCTCTTTCATGTACTGTTTCATATTACTTTCTCTTTCATGTACTGTACTTGTTCATATACTTTAGTGTCATTATTCTTTGCTTCTTAATACTTGTATACTTGTCATACTATCATCGCATAAATGGTGCTATGCTTCTCGCTATCGTGTCATATATTCTCAACATTTCATTTTGTTTATGTTTCATGCATAAACTGTAGAAGTGGATAAAGGAAACCATGAGGCTGAAGTAGCTATGCCTTTGTATGAAGCAGTGGTCCATGAGGCCGGACGCTATAGTATATTATGCCGGTATCATCCTTTGTCTGAGACGGTGACTATTCCATGAAGGGGCAGGAGGCGTATGTTATATTATACCGAAGGTATCATCCTTTATCTTGAGACGGTGGCCCCTATTCCATGAGGGCGGAGGCCTTGTGGTATGTGCTTTTGAAAATATCATCAGCATGCGAGATAGTGACCTATTCCATGAGGGCCCGGAGGCGCTGTGGTGACCCTTTCGGGGCCACCTGATCCAAACGGGATCTATGTCATCGACCCAAACGGGGCCTCGATATCTGTATATGTATGCTGCAGACTTATTCTTCCTAATAGGCATGCCCATCTATCCCTCTACCAGGTTCTAAGTAGACAATCCATGTGTATTACATTTTCTGTACATATTTTATAAGCATGATTAACTATTGTTATCATGATTGCTTATGCAATATATACCATCATTACTTTAGTTTGCATTCGTTCTCATATCTGTAGCTTCATATTACGGTTCTCATATATATCATTTCATATATGTCTATTCTATATCACATTCCGTTCATGTTTTAGCTACTCATATTCCATCTCTCCCTCTTTGTAATCATATCATATTCTATCATATATTAGCATATAGCATGTGCATATAACCTATCATCATGCATGCATTTATATTCTTATATTCATACATGCTTATCATTCGTATCTGACACTTTCGTTCTGGTAATATCCCATATCTTATTTATCTTATATCTTTATGTTCCTATACTTGTACGTTTTACTTGTGCTTTATCAGAATTTCTATCTCCCCTAGGAGTGCAGGACATAGACTTCTTCTTTAATATGCCCTTAGGTGCCTTCATGTCCAAACTATTTACCTTTTTATCTTTCTTCTATATTCCTTTACATATTATATTTGCTTTATTTCTTATTCATATCTCTTTTCTTATCATGTATTTCCAATTGACTTTACCCATATTAAATCTACTTATGTTCTTATTTCTTGTTCATATCTACTTACTGTTTCCTTATATATGATTTCTTCTTAGTTCAATTTTATCATACTAGGTATGGCTGTATTCTTGACTCAATGGGCTTTCCATAGAGTCTAGAACACCCCGAATCGGAGTTCGGACCGAAGGAGATATGACCTTAGAAGTTGGAGGGGTCATAAGTGGAGCAAATCGACGAGGCGGCTGGATTGACGAGTTGACCTGAAGTGACGAGCTCATATATCACCTTGGTCAGGCATCTAATATTCTCCTCAGGTATATGAATGTATTCTTGACTCAATGGGCTTTCCATAGAGTCCAAGAACACCCAATCGGAGTTGACGAAGAGGGCCTTCAGTTGGAGGTCATGCGTGGTCAGTCTTGACGGCGACTGAACGACGAAGCTGCACTGAAGTGACGAGCTCAGTTTAACACGCTGGTTGACATCTAATATCTTCGCCAGGCATGGATGGATTCTTGACTCAATGGGCTTTATAGAGTCCAAAAACACCGTCGGAGTTGGCTTGAAGGAGATATGACCTTCAGTTGGAGGTCATCGTAGTCGATCTTGATGGTGACACGGTACGACTAGCTGCACTAGTGACGAGCTCATATATCACCTCGGTGGGCATCTAATATCTTCCTCATGCATATGGATTCTTGGCTCAATGGGCTTTCCATAGAGTCAGAACAACTTAAATCGGAGTTCAAGCGAAGGAGATATGACCTTCAGTTGGAGGTCATCTGTGATCGATCTTGACGAGCTGACCTGGACTGACGAGCTGCACTGAAGTGACGAGCTCATCTATCACCTCGTTCAGACATCTAATATTTTCCTCAGGCATATGGATGGATTCTTGACTCAATGGGCTTCCCATAGAGTCCAAGAACACCCAAATCGGAGATCAAACGAAGGAGATATGACCTTCCGAAGTTGGAGGTCATGCTGCGGTCGATCTTAATAGTGACACAGGCTGACGAGCACTGCACTGAAATAGCGAGCTCAATATGACACCTCAGTCCTGACATCCTAATATCTTCCTTAGGCATATGGATGGATTCTTGACTCAATGGGCTCTTAGAGTCCAAGAAGAACACCCAAATCGAGGTTCAAGCGGAGGAGATATGACCTTCCAAAGTTGGAGACCATGCGCGTCCCGATCTTGCGGCGACTGGACTAACGAGAGTTGACACAGTGACGAGTTGAACCTGCATGTGAGTTGGCTGCATGGCGAGTTGACTGCACGCGAGTTGAGCTCTTCGGGGCCTTGACCTCCCCATTTGACGACCTCTATGGGTGACCCATACGCCCCATTTATTTGTTCGAGTAAAAGACCATAACTTGGTCTATAGGGGTCCGAATTGAGAAATTCAAAAGCTTAACATCAATTTCATTGACGTGGCTACAATTTCCCAGAAGAACTTACTACCAAATTCCCTTTTTTTCTGACCCTAAAACCAGTTCTAAAATCACGGTAGTTGACTGGTAGACGTGCTTGACAAGATTTAAGTGGTGACCTCGGAAAAAGGACCATAACTTGGTCTACAGAGGTCCAAATCAAGAAATTAAAAAGCCTATCATCAAGTTAATTGACGTGGCTACAATTTACTAGAAGGACTAACTTCCGAATTTCCTATATTTCTGACCCAAAAACCCATTCTAAGATCCGGCTACTGCATATACTCGAAAATAGGGAATTTCTGGGTTCAACTTGCACTAGACCCTTCTCAAAACACATATCTAGGAGTCTTAGAGCTCTTCTCAACTCAACCCTACACGAAATGAGTTTAGGAGTTCCCAAACCCAAACCATACACAAGATAGAGGGTTCTAAACCATGTATCCTAAACTTTTTAGTTCAAAACTAGATTTCCATACTCCATAGTTTTAGACAAAACTATACTCATAGTTCTATACGATTCAAGACATGTGTATTCATTACAAATATTCACGGTTATACTTTTCTATACCAAATCATAGTTCCATACTTGCTGATCTTCTCTTTTCTTGTTCTTCTTTCTTCTTTTCTCTTTTCTCTTGCTTCCCTCTTCTTTTCTTAACTGCTTAACTTCCCCGTTTTTATCTCTTCTCTCTAGACCAAAATGGAGATATCTCTTTTGGTCTTCTCACTATTGATCTTATCCTTGTTATTTCACTTTGCAAGGGAGGAAACTTCCTCCCTCTTTCCTCAAACCGCATGCTCAGTATTTTTACTTCTTCATTTTTATTCTAATATATTTCTTATATTATTCTTTGGTCCTCAACTCTCTTTTACTTTTAATTTCGCTTATACATATTCCTACTTTGTATATGAACTTATTATAATATGACCCTTGGGTCATGGTGTATTATTATTTACCCTTAATTTCAAGTTCTTGCTTATTTTATTTTATACTTTATTTTATTCAGGATAAATATACTTTTACTTTTATTATACCTAAGCAGGTCCAGCGCGGTATATTTAGAGTGTTACAAGTATTGCTTCCTCAACTGAAAAGGATAACTATGGTGGTTGTGATGGCTGAGGAGTTGAAGCATAATATGGGGGAGTAGGAGGTCCTGATTCCCATGAGGAATTTGTGTGGTTCCCCCAACTAGGGTTGTAAGCATTTTCATATGGTGCACTTCTTGGGAATAATGTAGGAAAGGAATGCACTCATCCATGGAGGGTTTCTATAGTCCCATGGACTAGATGGGTTTGGATTTCTCTCCACGAGTTCTTTGATTACATGCATGGAAGGTGTCTATTATCCCTCATGGACATAATATGTACCATGGTTTCTCTCCACTGAGTACTCACTGTATTGCTCTCCCTCTTTCATTTGGTCAGTATTCAAATTCAGTCTAGGTTACTGTGGAAAATTGACTTTGATCAACCTGCCCTCTGGATTTCTAATCCCTTTGGAAATTCTATGCAGTAAGCAGGGCAAACGCAGCTGACCAAAAAGCAATCCTACCTAAAAGGTTGGTTACCTAAAAAAAAAAATAAACCGTGAGCGAAAATAAGATTAACTTGTTAAAATATATGCGAGAGAAATTAGCGAGACTTGTAGTGGGGATCACGAGTGTTCATCAGTCATCATTGCACTTAGGCTGTCCCGACATGCGCGTTTGATTCGTGCCACAGTAGGTATACCCGGAATCAGCAAAATTTATAACCTAAATTCCTCCTACTGTCGTAGCAAAGTTACTGCAGTATAGTGGCTCTAGGGTCGAACATAGGGATAGGTTTTCTTCATGTAAATGATTTGCAATGAGGTTCAAAATGGTGAATTTATTTTGGATTTTGGGTTTTGATAAAAAACAGGGGGGTTTGATGGTTGGAAACTAAAAATAAAACAAGTTAAAATGTAAAATAAAACTCCTTGAAGTGTTAGGTCACTAGGGTTGGATTCCTAGGGCAACTGAGGGTTTCCAGGGTCGTTTCCTCGCATTGGGGAGGATGACCTATAGTCATCTCCCAAACCGGATCTTCATTTAACTATAAAAACTAACCCTCATTAAATCTCTTTGAAAATGGCATCCACTGACACATTAAAGCTCTCATTCGTTAAAACACAAGTCACCTTGACTCACCTTACAATGGCTCATAAATGATGACTAATAAACATCAATGGATCTAACATTAAGCGTGATGAGCCCGAAAGCCTAGTAATAACCGTCAAGGTGAATCAAAAGGGATCAAAACCTAAAGTTAAAGGGAAACGGTAATTGCGTGGATGCACATAAGAAAACATGGAGCCCTCATCATGCCTCAGGATTTTGCACCCAGTAGCCTCCCACTTCAAAGAGGAAAGGGTTTTAGCCGCTCATCATCCAAGTTGTCATCCTTGGAGGGTGTTTGGCTACCTAGAAAACGAGAGAAAATGAGAGAAAATGGGCGGGAGAAAAGGGGCGGGAGGTAGCTTCCCCGCAAAAATTTTATTAATGAAGGAGATCCCTTTTTAGTGCTTGGCTGGGGGCTATAGCCCGACCCCTCATAAAATACGAAAAACCAAGAAAATACTATTCTGATAGGGCAAATTAGGAAGAAAAGCCAAGATGACCAACAGAAGTTAAAAGTCAGCATAAACAAGAGCAGTGCAGGGAAGGTAATTTCTCGCCTTTAGTGCGAAATTATGAGGTGCGAAAATGGTGCAAAATTTTACGCCTTTGTAGTGCGAAATTCTATTACGCTCCTTGCTTTCCTTCGATTTTGATGCAATGTTGAGTTCGACTCGGATTCTTAGTGCTTGGACCGGCTCGACAATCTTAGCATTAATAGCTAGCAAAAACTACAAATTAGCCCTGAAATGTGATCGATTAGAATAACCCGGGACCTTAATGTACCGTCGGGTTAGTCGGTTGATTAGTACACAAAAAGCGCTCAAAACCTACAATAAATAGGGCTCAAAATAGCACTTTTTGGGCACCAATCAAGTGTCAGGTTATGGGTGTCACAAGTTAGTGAGCATCTCGAATTCGATTCGGATCTACCCATCGGGTCGGACTGGAGAAGGGGCGCTACAAGTTAGTTGGTATCAGAGCCTAGGTTTAGGTGTTTCTAGAGGAGTCTTAGATTAAGGATGTACCTACATAGTAATGTGTTGACCTCTGATGTGGATGTCCTTGTGTTTTGTGTAGATGGATAATTCTGAAGAAGCTGCGAGGTGTTAACGAAACGAGGGTTATCAACCACGAGGCCTTGAGTAATGTACCTAATGAGCCCGTAGAGCCTTCTTGAGAATATCGCAAGACATGGCTCCAGTATTGGATAAATCTGACACTTCTAAAGCTCAATAGACATAATAAGAAGACATGGAGTAAGAGATTCCATGGGTCGAGCATGAGTCGTGGCCAGTGCAGTTAAAAAAGCTAGAAAGGGTATTAGAATATGTTAGATGCCCTCCCGATCAGAGAGCATCATGTGCAATCTCACTATTGCAAGGTGAGGCATATGATTGGTGGAAACTGGTGCTCAAAAGTCCAAGGACCCCAAATCCCATGACATGGGAATTCTTTGTCCAAGAGTTCAAGACAAAGTATGTTACAAACATGTATAGGGAGTCCAAGTGGAAACGGTTCCTGAATATGAAGCAAAGGAACTTATGCGTGGTGATGTGAAGAGTTCGGCCATCTCGACAAATAATATGATGATCATCACCGGGTTCCGATTCAGTTCAGATGGTTCGCGAATTTCATAAGTGGACTCAGTTCTCTAAGCGAGTTTGTCGGTGCGAGTTGAGTTGTAGATCTCAAAGGATGGGATACTAAGTCCTCTGTCGTGGGATGATGAAACCATCAATCCGGTTGTCGCCTGAGTCGTGGTGATCTAATGTCATCTCGTGCGATCGATACTGATTGAACGTAAATCGTATCAGCTGCCGAATCAAACCGATGTTTGAGTTGTGGCGATATTCCGATGTGATACCGAGCGATGTCGATCCCGAGTGAGAATTAATACAATCCGGCAAGTGAGTCTGATACTTACCGTTCGCATGACCAGGTGTCGTGCCGCCTGGTGCGTGTTGAGCCGTTCGATAATGGATAGATCCTATACCTCACAGCTGCTCTGACATATGCTATGAAGACTCGTGAGATCGGGATATCTGAGGTAATAACTGGTATATTTTCTCTTTTTGATATTGAAACGTATGCATTGATTGACCTTGGATCCACTCATTCATATGTATGCATTGAGCATGTGTTCGATAAGATACCAGCAGTGGAACAGTTAGCATATGACATGCATGTGACTAGTCCATTAGGGCACAGTATTAATGTGAATAGTGTATACAGTAATTTCCCTATTGTTATACAAGCAAGACGGTTTCTCGCTGATTTGATACCCTTACCATTCCAAGAATTTGACTTGATTCTGGGAATGGATTAGTTAATCTAAGCAGAGGCTATGTCGTTGATTGTGGTCGAAAAACGATAGTGTTGAGATGATCGACGGATGGGTGATAGTACAAGGCATTGGATCAAGTGCAATGTCTAATGTGATCTCCACTATGCAAGCTAGGAGATTTATGAGGAAAGGATGTGAGACATTCTTGGCCGTGATACTTGACTCTAAGAGAGGTCAAGTGGATGTAGAAAAGATCCCAATAGTAAGGGAGTTTCTAGATGTATTCCCTAAAGAGTTACCAGGTATTCTACTCAAGATGGAGGTGGACTTAGCCATAGAAATTGTACGAGGGCAGTTCACATGGGGCCTGCAAGGCAGGCATAGCTCGATGTTTGAAAGGAGTTAAAGTAAGTGCAAAGGCTTTTGGGTAAAGGATTTATCCGACCTAGTGTGTTCCCCTGGGGTGCACCTGTTTTATTTGTGAAAAAGAAAGATGTCACTTTATGGATATGCATCAATTATCGGTAGATTAATAAGGTGACAGTGAAAAACAAGTACCCATTGCAGAGAATCGAAGATCTTTTGATCGAGTTGAAAAGGAGCCGGGTGTCTTTTGAAGATCGACCTACGATGCGGATATTATCGAGTTGAGTAAAAGTAGATGTGTCGAAGACCGCATTTTAGAACCCATTATGGCCATTATGAGTTTTGGTAATGCCATTGGGGTTAATTCTTTACCAGAAACTGACATTCATGGATTTAATAGATAGGAGTATTCCAACCTATGTGGATCAGTTTGTAGTGGACTTTATTGATGACATCTTGGTGTATTCTAAGGATGCATAGGAACATGAACAACATCTAAAAATAGTCCTGCAGACGCTAAGAGAAAAGAAGTTATATGCTAAGCTCAGCAAATGTGATTTCTGGCTAAAGGAAGTTTCCTTCTTAGGCCATATTGTGTTAGCATAGGGTATAAGAGTTGACCTTACAAAGATTGAAGCCGTTATGAATTGGAAACCACCTTGAAATGTAATCGAGGTGAGAAGTTTCTTGGGCCTAGCAGGTTATTATAGAAGATTTGTGAGAGCTTTTGTCATAAGCTTCTCCGCTCACCTGCCCAGTTACTCGGGAAAGGAATAAATTTTGAGTGGGCCAGTGAATGTTAGAATAGTTTTGAGCAGTTGAAGGATGCTAGTTGAAGCACCCGATGTTGCGTGGCCTCGCCCGGGAAAGAGTATACCTTGTATAGTGATGCTTCAAGCATTGGTTTAGGATGCGTGTTAATCAAGATGGGAAAGTGGTGGCTTATGCGTCCAGACAGTTGAAGCCACATGAACAGAATTATCCCACTCATGACCTAGAGTTGGCTGTGGTAGTGTTTGCTTTAAAAATATGGCGACACTACTTATACGGGGAAAAGTGTAGAATTTACACCAATCATAAGAGTCTCAAGTACTTGCTAACACAGAAAGAGTTAAATTTAAGACAGCGGAGGTGGTTGGAGTTATTCGAGTTATGGTTGCACATACTTTACCGCCCCCGGGAAAGGCTAATGTAGTAGGCGATGCTTTAAGCCGAAGCAGTGATAGCAATGTCACTCTGATGCAGTGATTGGAGACTAGCCGGATGATGGAGCTATGTTAAGCTCAGCTCGCATAACCAGTTTTAAAGCAAATGATTATAGATGCTCAGAAAAATGATGAAGAGCTACAGAAAAGTTACAGATGGTTAGAGATGGTGATAAGACTAAGTTTTTAGAGAAAGAAGCTAGAAGTTTGTATTTCCAGAACATATTATGTGTGTCAGATGATAAAGAGCTAAAGCAAAAGTTGCTATTTGAGGCTCATAATACGGTATTTACCATGCATCTTGGAGGTAATAAGATGTACCGGGACTTAAAGCAGTTTATTGGTGGAAAAGTTGAAGAAAAGATGTGGCGAGTATGTGTCTAAGTGTTTGACGTGTCAGCAAGTAAAAGCTGAACACTAAGTTCCAACAAGTCTATTGAATCCCCTTCCAATTCCTCAATGGAAATGGGATAACATTACCATGGATTTTGTGTCGGGTTTTCCCTTCACACAACAAAAAAATGACTTTGTCTAGGTGATTGTTGATAGGCTCACAAAGTCAGCCCATTTTATACCAGTCTTGATTGACTATTCTATGGATCGACTAATTGAGTTATATGTGGATGAGATTGTGCAATTGCATGGTGTACCGTTTTCTATTGTGTCGAATAGAGATCTGCGATTTACCTCGAGATTACGGGAAGGAACTCTGAGTCTGACCTTAGATTCTTAGGCTGAATTTGATTACAACATTCCATCCGCGAAGACAGGATGGGCGGTCAGAGATTGATTGTACTGAAAGATAATAGCCCGGGGATGTGTAATGGAATTCACTAGAAGTTGGGATAGGTATATTCCACTCATGGAATTTTCCTATAACAATAGTTATCAGTCTAGTACTGGCATGGCACCATATGAGGCTTTGTATGGCCGAAGATATAGAACTCATGTGTGTTGGATGGAGTTAAATGAGCATAAAGTGATTGGCCCAGACATAGTGAAAGATTCGGAAGAGAAAGTGCAAGTTATTCGGAAAAGGTTAAAGGTGGCTAGTGATCGACAAAAGTCGTATGCCAACCTAAAGAAGAGAGATATTGAATCTGAAGTGGGAGACAAGGTCTTCTTAAATGTATCACCGTGGAGGAAAATTCTACGGTTTGGTCAGAAAGGCAAGTTGAGTCCAAGGTTTATAGGGCCATATAAGATTCTGGAACGTATTGGCCCTATGACAGTAGTGGCACTCCCTCGAGTTGGCCAAATTAGAATGTGTTTCATGTGTCGATGCCGGAGATACCACTAAGTGGAAAAAGGTTGCACATACTACCAATGCAAGAGATACAAGTACAAGAGGATTTGTCATATGATGAGGAGCCAAAGGCTATTCTGGCTCAAGAGGTGAAACAGTTGCGGAACAAGCAAGTACCGTTAGTGAAAGTGCTCTGACAATACCATGGTAGAAGAGCTACTTGGGGCGACGACTATAAGAGCACGATGTATCCGCAGCTCTTCGAATCAGTATGAATTTGGAGTAGCGAAATTCTTTTTAAGGGGGTGGGGAGATTTGTAACACCCCAAATTATACCCTAATAGTTTTATGACATGTTTAGGGTATAATAAAAAAGTAAAAGTATATTTTAGGAATAAAATAAAAGATAAAAATAAAATAAGCAGAACGAGGAATTAATGCAAAAGTTAGGAGTAAATTAATAATTTGCAATTCAGGAGCCAAAATTCGTAATTTAATAATATATGCAAAGTAGGAATATGCATAAGTTAAATTAAGAATAATAGAAGATGAGAAATTTGTTGAAAAATATCATAAATTTATTTGCAAATATTAGAGAGTTAGAGGACCAAAGTGAAATAAAAAGGGGATAAGATCAAATAAGGATAAAACCAAAATAAATATCTCATTTTGGTCTTGGAGAAAGAGAGAGCAAAAACGGATAAGAGAGAAGAGAAGAGAAGGGAAGAAGAAAGAAGAAGAGAAGAGAAGAAAGAAGGAAGGGAAAAAGAGGATCACATGTATGAATTCTAATATGGAAAAATATGGAATTTTAGTATGGTATTTGTCTAGTTTTGGTATAGAAAGTATAGATACATGGTTTGGAACCCTCTATTTTGTGTATGGGTTGGGTTTGAAACTCAGGCTCATTTCTTTATTAGGGTTGAGTTGAAGACTCTAACCTCCTATATATGTGCTTTGGGTTGGTTTTGTAGTTGATTTGGGGTTGTATGGAAACTAAGTATGGTTTCCCCAAATTTTTTAGACTTAGGAAATTCATCTAACCCATTAATTATGTAGGGGTTTCTCTTACTCGGGTTCCTTTTCATTTAAGGGTTGTGGGGTGGTGTTTTGCCCTAAGGGAAATGTCTAGTTGCAATTTGAACCTAGGGAAATTACCTTGTTTTCTTTATCGTACGCATTTGCCGGACTTTAGGATTGGTTTTTGGGTAAGAAAGAAAGGGAATTTGTAGTGAGTCCTTCTGGTAAATTGTATCCTGTGGTGAACTTGATGTTAGGCTTTTGATTTCTAATTTGGACCTCACAGTAGACAAAGTTATGGTGCATTTATAAGCAGTCCTGTCGGTGAGTCAGCTTCGTGAGTCGGTCGGATCGGCTCGTCCGAGGTCAGATCGGCCATATCAGGTCAGCTCGGCCAAGTCAAGTCAGCTTGGCCAAGTCCAGGTCGTCAACAGCCCAAATCGAATTGACTCAATGGAACTGGTCGGCTTCGGCCAATTAGTCGGCTCTGCTAGGGTTTGACTACCCACATGAGATCTCAGCTTCCAGAAGGTCCGCCTTCTTCGTCCAAACTTTGTTTCGGGTGTTCTTAGACTCTATGGAAAGACCATTGAGTCAAGATTCCAACCATGTTCTTGTAGAGGGCAGTGGGTGCTAGATCTGGCCTGCAAGGGCAGCTCGGTCAAGAAGCCGGGTCAGGTAAATTTGGCTGGTAGAAATTTAGCTATAATGGGACCTCCGACTTTGGAAGGTGTAACCTTCGTCCGGCTACATTTCAGGTGTTCTTGGACTCTATGGAAAGCCCATTGAGTCAAGATTCCAAAAATATTCCTATGTAGGACATTATGTGAACATAACCCTACTGAAATCTAGGTTTTTCCAGGTCCGCTTGGCTAGGATTGGCTAGTCATGTGTGACCTCCAACTTCGGACGATCATAACTTCTTCGTCCGAACTCCGTTTTGGGTGTTCTTGGACTCTATGAAAAGCCTATTTAGTCAATAATCCATACATATATAGTTATATAAAAGTGGGACCTGTAGGTCCAAAATTACGAAAAAGTGACCTATTTGACAACCACAGTTATTCATATTATAAACTCTATTATGAACTCATAAATAGCTCATGTCATACATGGTAACCATGTCATGCATATATTGAGATGAAAGTGCAAGATACGAATAAATGATTGTACATATTGCATATGATTGCAGGATGACAATAGTTATTCGAATATTATGAATATGTGCGAACATAAAATACACATGGATTGTCTACTTCAGAACTTTGGTAGGGGATAGATAAGCTGTTGGGAAAAATAAGTCCATGACACTCTGAGAAATACAGTTGGCCGTTTTGGGTCATTCTGAGGCGCCTTCGGGCCCTTATAAATGATCATTGTCTCTCACAATGATAAGAGCGTCTTTGGGCTCTTATAGATGGTCATTGTCTCGTACAATGATAACAGCGCCTTCGGGCCCTTATAGACTATTTGTTTCGCAGTGAATCATTTCAGCCGATGTGGGCCAGAAATTCCAATTTACGGAAAAAGGGCAAAATCGTAATTCGATTACAAAGTTGTTAATTTCGGTTAAATTAGATAATTTATTCTCTAGATCTCGGATGATGAAGCGGTTCAGATTTAGGTGTCTGTTGAAATCTAGCTAGCATGTAAGAATTGGTGGTCCGGGACGGTCGAATTTACGTTTTCAAGGCATCGCGGTTCGAGGTGCAAGTAAACGTTCGATCTGACGAAAGTCACATATAACAAATGCTCATGTCATAGTGGCATGAGTAGAAATGATGAAAATGGACTGACCGAGATGGTCTTAGAGATGTGAAATTTGGGAAAGAAGGGTAAAGTAGTCTTGCAGTTGTTTAAATATGTGTAAAAAGACAAAGCGATTGAATGAGGCTGTCTTCCCAAATTAAAATGACAAAACGGGTAGAAGAGCAGGGCTGGACAGAGGGCAGCAGTCTTTGATTTTGGGTTTTTAGAGAGAGACTTCTCTCTAGTTTTCCGGCAAATCCGACCGTCGGCGGTCTTCGGGACAAGAAGGAAAGCTGCTCTACGCGAAGAGGGCTTCGCGTGGGTACCAGATTTAGGGAGTTTCCTCAAACTTCTTGAGGTAAGGGTTTCTCCCTACTTGGGTTTTACACTTTATTTAAGTGTTTTTCAATGTTTCGGTTGGTATGAGGCTTTGAACGACCGTTTGATCGGTCAAAACATGGGACCGAATTGATACAATTTTTTAGACGAGTTGCAGCCATTAGCTGTTTAGAAGGCTGTTGGTTGTAAATCTATGAAATTTGTGAAATAAATCATGCTTTGATGTGAAAGCAGAATGGCCCGAATTGTAGTTCACTAAAATGAACCGATGATTTGATTTTAGGGAATAGTAACCAAGGGTTTCACTATTCCCAAAGCGATGTTCTCAAAATTAATTTTGTGAAATGTGTTTGATCGAGGTGATTCAAGTTGAATTGCTCGTGTTTGATCGTGCTTGAGTGAGCTAATTTTGATGTATGAATTGATTAATTACATGACATGATTGTGTGATTGGATATTATGTGGATATGTGCATGTTTACATATTTGCATGTGATTAGACTATATTGGAATTGGCATACATGCATTCCATATGCACTAGAACACCCTAGGACTATAGGGTGAGTGCGTAGGATAGTCACAGAAAATGGTTCGGAGGGTTGTCTAAATATTTATTATCAGATGTGGTCAAATTAAAAATATCAATCGTCGGATAGGCGATTGATATATATATCACGTCGGAGGGTTGTCATGAAGCAAAGCAAGCAAATAATTCTCGTACGAGGAGCTTGGGCGAGTGTGAGGGAGTCGATGAGGACTTCAGTGCAGATGATGAGTTAGACATTCAAGTAGGATCGTGCATTTCTGGCTTGAATGTGTGTTTGTTACTGGAACATTGCCTTTGCGCTGGGTAGAAAGTAGCCCACTTAGGGCGATTCACTGCGAGCATTAGCTCCTTTGTCAGGATATTATTTTATAGGTCGGGGAGCGTGCGGGGGGCGACTCGTCCTAGGGTTGAGGATTAGAAATAGGGTTGTGGCTTTGGTTGATGATATATACATGTACAAATGTCTAATTTTTAATATATGTATTGTATAAGTTAAAATATTGTAACTCTTGTAACTATTTAGTATATAGTTGGATTCATAAGTTAGTATGTGTGTAATTATGTTTGTGGGCCCAAGTGGTGTGATGCTCATGTGATTGGATATATTGGATATGAGTTATATTGCACTGTTTGGGACAAGTTTATGCAGGTATTGTATTTGGGTAGAGCTCCTGTACAAGGAGACTGCACTTGATTTTAAATGAAAAAATGTCGGGTTACCGACATTCCTGAAGTATTCCCGCGAGTTGTGGTGGTCAGCGGACCCCGAGGTTGGGGCGTCACATTCGGCCTTATAGTTTCTTTCCCAATCCCTTTACAGGTTTATGTAGGCATGAAACATAAAACAATGACTTGAATATAATGAATGAAATGATATGATATGATAAGAGAAGCACTTCCTTTATCACGGTAATATCTTGTGGTAAAACAAGAAGTAAAGTGAAAGATGACATGAAAAGTATATGAAATATAATAAGAATGAAACATGTTATGAAAAAGTAGATATAAGAAATGGATAAATATATGTAAATGTTATATTTTCCATAAGTATATACACCTGCATAAAGTGTGATGATCACGACATACGGGTGGGTATATGTATTTATTCCCACTAAGCATAAAGCTTAGCATAGGTGTTTTCATCCATGTAGGTTCAGAAGAGGAAACGAGAGGATAGGACAATCCACATCAGCAGTCAAAGGCGAGCTCACTGGGGTGCCTTTGGAAGACCTTTGGTCTATTTTGTATATGTAATTTTGTTTATTTTGTAAAAAACAATGTAAATGTGTAAATGTTGAACACTTCCATATGGAGCTTGTATATATTTTGTAATCATTTTTCTACATAATAGAATATAAGTTAAATGTTTAACATTATATGAATGAACAAACTTAAAGTTTATAAGTTTATAAAAAAAATATATATGACACCTTCGCTCGACACTGGGTGCCAGGTTGGGGGTGTCACAAGTTAGTGAGCATCTCGGATTCGGTTCGGATCCGCCCATCAGTCGGACATGAAGGGGCGCTACGCGGTTTAGTATGTGTCGGGTAGTATGAAGGATAGACACCTCTCGGATAAAGAAGGCGCCATATTCTTGGTCGGACACATCGTCCAGTAGTGAAGTCGCCGAAAGTGTCGGAAGGTGTACCGGCGCTTCGCGGTGAAACCAACTCCCAGTACCATAAAGACACATGGCTTTTGAATAAAGCGATTTTTCGGAGACTGTGCAAGGAGTTGAAATATAAAACAAAATCTTCTATTTGGGAAATGAAGGTTTTTCATACATGACGTGTGCATGTGTGAGGGAGTCAGTGAGGGCTCGAGACATTAACATGACATGAGAGCATTCATATAGAAATGCATATGTTTTGCTCATTGTGTTGATAAATGTTAAATTATGGCATTGCATGTGCACTTAGGTGGGGAGTAGCCCTTCTAGGAGAATTTCTCTACTGGGCATTGCTCACCTCGTCGTGGGAAATTATTTCAGGTGTTGGAGGCCCACCAAGAGATGGAATTCATATGAGGCCTTAATGGTAAAGAAGGTTAGATTATGGCTTGATACGTATTTTGTAAGATTACGGATAGTTATCCGGTTTTTACGTATGTAAGAGAGAAGAGTTGTATCTGACTCATTTTAGATATTATCTGAGTTTAGCCGGGTTTTGCACAGTTTTTTTGTTGCCTTTATTATGCTGAGGCCATTGTGATAACTTATAGTTTGTTGGGAAAGAGTTGGAGGTGCAGGAAATGCCAGAAAGGCTATTGTAGATTTGGGCAGATTTTAGGCGGTGCCTTGGGGTTTCAGATACAAGAGTTTACGGCCTATGTCGCGACGGGAGGTTCCTTGTGTGTGACATGGTTCTCGGTTGTAGGTAGTTTGCTTGGATTGCGACATAGTTTTCCATGTCAGCCCAGTTCTTTCTTCTCCCCATCTTAGACACCATAGCGAAGGTTTCCATGTCGCGACCGAGACGGCCATGACAAGAGGTCAGGTGTTGGACCATTCGTGTTGCAACAGGTTTGGCCTTAGGGCAAGGGTTTCTTTGTCGCGACAGAGCATTTCAGGTCGTGGAAAAGTTTGGTCAAAGGCCGGGGTTTTATGTCGCTGACGGTATTTTTGTCTTGTGACAAAGTTTAGGATGAGGTTTTAATAACCGCGTGAGAGGTTGGCTGGAACATGGGATTTTAGGTGTGACAATTATTTTCTTGTCACGTGAGTTTGGGGCAAAGGCCCGAGTTTACGTGTGTGAGAGGGTGATGTCGCCTTGAGTTGCACGGAAATTGTGTCGCGACAAGGTATACCTTATGTCACGACAGAGAGTTCCAGGACATGAGGTCTTCCATGTTGCGACATAGTGTTCTATGTCGCGACCGTGGGGCAAGGCACTGCGTCTGTAGCACTCTTTTACCTTTTAAAGACCTGTTCATTTAAACACATTTCATATACTCATTTCTAATATGAATGATTAATATTCATTTAAAACATAATTATTTATGGGTATATGATATCATGACCTAAACACATTCTTTGACATAAAGAATATATGCATTCCTTAATTCAAATAGGGCCCTCTTGTTCTTAAACAACGCATTTATACAAATTGACATTCCATGCCTTTTCAAATACATTTACAAAATGATATTCTTAGAGGATTCACCTCTCTTTATTACATTCCATAAATATCGAAACAAAATGAGTCAAAACTATATATATTCTTCTCATGAAGACTTTTACATAATTGAATTCAATGCAAAATAGTTACAAAATATCATGAATGTAATGATATGCATGGGATAGAGCATTTACTTATACTCCGCTCTATTTAACGGTGACTCTACGCCTGACGATCTTTGGTCCTGCTACTTTCTACTTGGTACCTGCGTGATGACAAAAACAACGTGCGAAGCATTTTCATGCTTAGTGGTTTTGTACAATTCTCTCTTCATTTCAGTTTTAAATCAAAATGCTACAATGTTTATAAACAATGCTTAAGCCATATTTTTCAATGACCAATGTAGTACAATACATATATATATATATATATATATATATATATATATATATATATATATATATATATATATATATATATATATATAACATTCATTAATTCATTGGTCATTTTCAAGTTATGCAATTTCATATGCACTAAATCATTTCAAATCACAAATCATACGCACTAATCTGTTTATCATTTTACCCTTATCGAATTTAACTTATGTTTTTCGGTGCACGGGATATGAATCAGAAACGCGGTCTCGTCGGGCTGCAGGTCGGTATATATATATATATATATATATATATATATATATATATATATATATATATATATATATATATATATATATATATATATATATATATTGTGACATGGCAGAGTCCCAGATTGACAACCGTCAATCCGCGGAATATTCGTGGACGTCGGGTAACCCGACATTACTCACGAAAATCGAGCAGAGTCTCTTTTGTACGGGGAGCTCTACCCAAGGTACAAAACCTATCCCAATAATCAACAAAGACCACATAGGGTCCACATGCGAGTAAAATAATGGCCGCCCAGGCCCTGCGTATCTTCTTAAATCTGACAACTATCTTACATGGTTGAGGTTAATAAATTACTCTTATCTGACATATATTGAACCTTAGAATTTTAATACATGTATCTGACAATATCAAAGCCCTGAGAGTCGACTTTCTTCTAACACGTGGCCTCTAGTGAGTGTCGCCTTCGATCGCTCACGTACAAATAGGTGATCCTCGACAAGGTAAGCAAAGCCTAGTAATGATAATTTCCTACCTGGGTTACTCCCCACCTAAGTGCACATGCATGGAAAACAATCACATTCATGCAATTTGATGAACCTACTCGAATGTTTACATGCCCAAACCCATGTCTCGAGTCCTCACCAACTCCCTCACACATGCCTAAGCCAATATGCGAGTAAATATCGAGTTTCGACAAAAGCTTTTGTTCTTGAAAACTTACTACCAAATTCGGTAAAAATAATAGATACACCCTGCGGCGAATTGCCAGATAACTCTCCCAGAAAAACAGTCATGGTTCTCATCCGAAGTTATACGGTGAGCGTCCTCGAGGCAATTCTTCGGAGAAAATCTTCGTCGAAATTCCTTTCACAAACATTTTCATTTTTGTTTCATTTCATGTCATGCACTCAGCACCTAATGTTCTAGTATCCCGATTGCATATGGAATGCATGATGCCAATCCCAAAACATTTATGCTAATATATTCACATGCATATATATTAACATAATTAATCCAAACAAATCATGTTATTAAATTCACATCAATAACACCAAAAATTAGCTCACATGGGCTAATTAACAAACACATTATTCATTTTGAATCACTCGACATCATAAAATTCACACAAAAATATTCATGTTACTATTCCGTGACGATGAAACCTTAGGTGGCCTTTGTTCACGACCACCTAAATAGGAATTTTTTCAGTTCAAAGCTTTTTGAGACCCGAATTTATGGCTAAAATAAGCGCCGAGCATTCACACAACCATTTACATGGCTCTTGGCAAAAGATTAACACAAGTAGGAAAAGATCCCTACCTCTTGGGTTGTCAAAACTCCACGAATCGGTGTCCGCAGTAGCCCTCACCGCGTAGAGCAACTTTGCTTCTTGCTCAAAGTCCAAAGCCCGGCCGGTCGAATGGCCGAAAATCCCAGAGAAAATGCACACTTTTCTCCCTCTAGAAATCCACAAAAGCCCAAACTCACTTTGCATCCCACACAAGCCCTTTGCACAATTTTGGTCTTTTGGAGAAGATGAACATTGTTCATCCTTGTCTTATTATCATTAACATTTCATTTAATTCCATCTATGTCCCTTTTCTTGATTTTTTTTTTACACTTGGCACTATCTCGGTCAACCATTTCCATCCTGTCTCTACTCATGCAACATGTGTCACATGAGTACATGTAGTAGATAACTGTCACATCAGCATGCTCACCAAGCGTTTTACATTTTAGGCACCAGTGCCTCGAAAAGCGTGAGAGTGGCTTGTCTCGGAATTCGATGAAATTCGACGTGGTAATTAGATTTCATGAGACGATTCCAACAGTGAACTCCGTTTCGTCATCCGAGATCTAGAAAAATTTTGGATTTTTACTGAAATTACCGTTTTACCATTTTTAAGAAAATTGGAATTTTCTCGGGTCTTACAGTCTCCCCTCCTTAAAAGGAATTTTGTCTCGAAATTTTGGACAATCATAACAACTCACATGCATATACAACGTGCACTAGACCTTTTTATGTAAACTTACAATCATTTAAATATTAACTGACTAAACCATTGCCTTACGTCCCTAAACGAAGAGATAGGTGGCTACTTATCGTGTCCTCGAGCTCCCGTTGGCTCCTCCCTTGCAGTCTTTGCCATAGCACCCTCGCTAACCTCACGGTCTTGATCGCAAAACTACGATCCGACTATGCATAATGCAGCTAGTCCTCCTCGAAGGTCCCATCCCATGCCAACCTCAGTCTCTCCCCCGATCCACTACATCGCGAATTTGGATCTAGAGTATACCTCGGGCATGGACCGTGAAATACCTCGTGGACACGACATGTGGATTTGGTAAAGCCAACCCGACCGCATTATAGTGCCTACCTCTCGAGTATCTTAAAGGGTCCAATGAACCTGGCGATGGGTTCTGCGACGCGACCCTGCTTTCTGCTTAGGCATCACAGCCCGAATCGTGATCTCGACCTCGAACTCTAAGAGATTGACGTCATATCACGCTAACTCGCCTGGCTGCGAGAGGGCGTGAGAAAACGGCGTAAATATCAAGCTCACCTTCTCGGAGGTGTCTCTAATCGAATCGGGACCGGTGGCGGAGCTCTCTCCACCTCGGTCGACATATCGATGATCACCATGGCCTCCCGTCTGTCTTACCGTATAGTGCCGATCGTATCTTGCGATGCTTGTTGTTGTGGGAGAATTCACTAAGGGTAAAGTGCTCTTCCCGAAGCTACCCTTATGATCGGGGCCCTTGTACTCACAGCATTTCCTCTAACACACGTATATAATCCACACAACATGTAACCCTACAACCACAGCAGTGTGTAACGCTAACACCTTCCCAAGGTCGCAATCACTGACAATCCAATGGATTGTCGGCTAATCCGTGTCATGAATGACATCCATATCACAGAGCCCTTGCACGCTTTCGCAGCACCTAATGCAATTCCCGAGGGTATCAAATCTCGAGTCACTCGGAAGCTCCTTTTACTTAACTCTGAAGTCTACGTGATAACCCCGGCCGTGTGTTTTCTCTCTCGAACATGAGCTTTTCGGCCTGCTACTTGAGCCTCTTTGCATTTACACATAAATTTCGAATATCTCCACGGGTCTCTTACACCAACACAGAAATTTCGGATTTCTCCACGGGTCTCTCACACCCACACAAAGATTTCGGATAACTCCACGGGTCTCTTACACCTACATAGAAATTTCGGATTTCTACTCGGGTCTCTTACACCCACACAGAAATTTCGGATAACTCCACGGGTCTCTTACGCCTTGAAATTCGGGATAGCTCCTCTGGTCCTCTTACATCCCACCTGATAATTTCGAATAACTCCACGGGTCTCTTACACCCACGAAATTTAATTTCTCACGGGTCTCTGCAGAAATTCGGGATAGCTCCGGGTCTCGCACATAAATTTGGGATATCTCTCCAGGTCTCTTACACCCACAGAGGACCTTTCGAATACTACCGCGGGTCTCCTTCACCCTAACTCCAGGCTTCTCACCTTGGGAGTTCTTTTTGGCCCCCTTCTTGCTTTATGACACACATTAATTTCTCTTCATTTCCTAATTCGAACTATGAGTCTTCATTGGACGTAGTCGGTGAAACCAAACCCACACTCACAAGAAGTGGTGAATGACCCTTACCATACACACCGGGCTCGAAGCGATGTTAAGGTGCTACATGAGCCTTAATGATGCCATCTTTGTGACACCCCCGACCGGGTCCACCATGAGCAGAATCTCGGAGATCCTTAACTCATAATCCCCGTCCTATCAGGTCAGCTCTCACCCATCCTAGGGAAGAACATCTACACTGAACTCTGCAAAGGCCTCGACCTCCCAGCCCGAACTATCACCTGAGATGCGTGTGAACATGATGCATTAGAAAAGCAAATGTAGGTATAAACGTACCACCGCATGTCAGCCGATCTGCATGCTCAACTTACGTACTATAAGGACCACCTCTTGCCTCCTGGACAATCTCGCCTCATACCCGGGCTAAGCGGCAATGGTAACCGTCATCTTGCTCGGCGACGAACTCGACACGCAAATCCTGATGCTCGACCTCGGCTTCACGCTGGCCACTGGCCTGTGACCCGTCTGCGAAGTACTAGGTGCTTGTGCGGCACCCTGGAACTAATACTGGTTCCCCTAACCCATAGTAGGGGGTGGAGGAAAAAAGCCATGTCCTCTCTGTCCCTACCGTGTTGGGATTTTCTTTGTCTAAAACCTTAGGATCCTTGTCTTTGGGAGCGATCCCTTCTCATGTCGGGCTACTTGCGGTGGAAACAACATCGGCCATGCCTTGTCGGTAGCTGCAGCTAGATCCTTGGCGGGATAACGGGCTCACGGAACCCTTGAGAACCAGAAGCCTTCTACGTCTTTCCCGAACTAGAAGAAGGTTGATCTCCCTTCCTCTTAGTACCAGCACCCATATCTGGATGTCTCGCATAACATCTACTTCCCCCTCTGTGGTCATAGTCGTCCTGACCTTAGAGTCCACTCCTCCTCTAACCATTGGAGGATGATGTGCTTCTAAACATTGGAGGTCGTTTTACTTGCCCTGGTTCACTATTCCACATGCCTGTGCGATAGCGGCGACTACAATCCCTACAGCCTCAACAAAGGCTCTTGATCAGCGGAGTGGTGCTGACCCGATTGCCAGGTGGGCGACCCCTCGTCCTCATGGACTAACCATCTACACATGTCAATGGCAAGTTAAGTTTTATTGCTTGATATCTCCCCAAGGTGTAAACCTGACCCAGAAACTATACATATATCGAAAGAATATTTCATACACAATGTCCTTGCATTCATAAGTAAGAACAATAATTGTATATTAAATAAATATAATAATATCATTCATTTTTTAAAGATTTTATTTCATTTGATTTGATTTTGATTTAATTTGATTTGATTTTATTTTATTTTTATTATTTATTTATTTTATTTTTTAAAATCTTGTGAGCGGTGTTCATGAGCGATTGAGGTCTGGCATTGAAAACAATGCTGCGAGTTAAGGCAGAGTTGGGTACACAGTGCACACCGACTCGGTACGCTTGCGTCTGTATTTGGCGTAGTGTCGTGGCGCCGCAGGGCATTGTCCGAACCTCCCTTGGCCGATGTCATTGGCCTTCCCGACCGTATCGTGGGCGTGTCGCAGCGCGCCGCAGCCGGTAGTGTCTGGCATACCCGAGCCATTATCAAGCGTTGTGCATGCAGCGCCGTGTCGTGGGCTCCTCGGCCATATCATTAGCCGCAACCGTGTGTCGCAGCATTGTATCGCGACACGCCCAGTGGCCAAGCCTTTCTCCTGTCATGATACAAGCGATTGTATCGTGACACGCCTCAGCGGCCAGGCCGCTCTCTTGTCACGATACAATTGATTGTATCGTGACCCGTCAACGAGCGAGGCCCTCGCTCGCAATCGCGATACGCGATGGCATTGTGACACATTCACCTGGCCAGTACTTGTAGCCCAGCGCTGCGGCCGTGTCGTGGCCTCCCTTGGCGGGTGGCCGTGGGTTGTGCGGCCGGCCGTATCATGGCTAACCATGCGCGCCTGCGTTCACGCTGTAGCGCCCCAGCGGTCTCGGGCCGCAGCCGAGCCTGTGTCACAATACAGCTTGTTGTATTGTGACTCACACTTAGAAAAAAATGGGCAGTAGCCCAGCCAGTCTCCCCTGCAAATTTTTTTTTTTTTTTCTCATTCCGACTACTGGAAAAACACCCAAATATATATTTTATTTTTCCAATAAACCCAATAAATTTATTGAAATTTATTTTATCCATTTTTTTTCCAGTTTTACACACTGCAAAACCTTAGAAAAAAATTTCTTCACATCATCATTTTTTTTTCATCTCCAGTAGCCTCCTTGCTACTCCATAAATGCAGTAGCCTAGACCACTGTACTTCATACAACTCAAAAAAAATTTCATTTAATTCTAGACTATTTTGCCAAAAATTTTCTCGAACACCTAAGGTTATATTTTCTCGACCCTAGTGTTCAACGTTTTCTCCTATGCTACTCACCAAGCATACAATTCACACAATTCAATCACACATCACAAAATCAAATCACACATCACATTTCATTCACCAAAATGCACAAGAATGCATGATCTATCCCATTTCCCATCAAGTCTAGTGAAACCATATGCACAACTATTGACCTCGTTGCCTCTAGTATCAACATCGAGCTATGCTAATTTGTGATGTTCTTACACTTTATGACCATGGCTGGCTTGAGTCCCTCGAGCCACAGGTATTCATTATACCTGGCTGCGATGTCAAGCTATGAAGGTAGTATCCAGACTAAACTCATGGATGCAGACAGGCTCCCGAGGTATTCGTATGCACAAGCTGCGATACCAATTTGTGAAGCTAGTATCGGGACTAAACTCATGGATACTTTAGGCTTGAGCTCGAGGTGTTTGTATACCCTAAGCTCAATACCAGGCTGTGGCCAGCCACAAACCGGAGGTCGTTGACAACCCGTCAACCAGTGGAATATTCGTGGACGTCGGGTAACGATACCACTCCACGAATCGGAGGCGAAGTCTCGCTGTGCGGGGAGGCTACCCAGGTACAAAACATGTCCCGATAATTAGATGACCACATAGGGTCCACATGCGGAAATGAATAATGGTCATGAGGCCTCTACATCAATACTCACAAAATACATCAATTATCTTACATGGTTCAAAAGTTAATAAATTACTCTTATACAACATATTGAACCTTAGAATTTTAATACATGTATATAACAACATCAAAGCCACAAGTCGGCTTTCTTTTAACACGCGACCTCTAGTGAGTGCGGCCTTCCCGATCGCTCCACCACTGAAATGGTGATCCACGACCCAGGGGTGAGCAAACCGATAGTGATAATTTCCCTACGGGTTACTCCCCACACAAGTGCACATGCATGGCAAGAAACAATCACACATTCAAGCAATTTCATGAACCTACTCGAATGTCTCCATGCCCAAACCCATGTCTCGAGTCCTCATCGACTCCCTCACACATGCCTAAGCCAATATGTGAGTAAAAATATCAATTTCACAACAAAGTTTTGTTCTTGAAGGCTTACTCTGGGGTTGGTAAAAATATTGGACTACCCTCAGGCGAATTGCTAGATAACTCTAAAAGCAGGTCATGGTCCTCATCCAAAAAAGTGATACATTTGGGCGTCCCTCAGCAATTCTTGAAAAATCTTAAAGTGAAATTCATTTCACAAACATTTTCATTTTGTTTCATTTCATGTCATGCACTCAAACCTAATATTCTAGGCTGCCCCAGTGCATATGGAATGCATGATGTCAATCTCAAAACATTTATGCTAATATATTCACATGCATATATATTAACATAATTAATCCAAACAAATCATGTTATTAAATTCACATCAATAACACCAAAATTAGCTTACATAGGCTAATTAGCAAACACAAGCAATTCATTTTGAATCACTAAACATCATAAAAATTCACACAAAAATATTCACATTAATATTCACGTGAACAATGTGAAGCCCTCGGGTGTAACATTCACAGCCCTAAATAGGAATTTTTCTCCACTGAGTTCAAGCTTTGGCTTAAGATTGTAAACTAAAACAAGCCTCAGAACATTCCTAACCATTTACATGGCTCTTAGCCAAAGATTAACACAAGTAAGAAAAGATCCCTACCTCTTGGAGTTGTCGGAACTCCACCAAATCGGTGTCCACGCGTAGCCCTCACCGCGTAGAGCAACTTTGCTTCTTGCTCCGTCGAGAACCGATGGTCCGAATGGCCGAAAATCTAGAGAAAATGCACACTTTCTCTCTCTAGAAATCACAAAACCCAAGCTCACTGCATCCCCTACCAGCCACTGCACGATTTTTGGTCTTTTGGAGAAGATGAACACTGTTCATCCTTGTCTTATTATCATTAACATTTCATTTAATTCCATCTATGTCCCTTTTCTTGATTTTTTGACACACTTGACACTATACCGGCCATCCATTTACATCTTCTCTACTCATGCAACATATTGCTACATGAGTACATGTAGTAGAGTGACTTTGTCACATCACATGTCTCTCAAACCCGTTTCTGACTTTGGAGCACCGGTGCCTCGAAGAAACGTGAAATTATTGTCTTGAAATTCAACGAGGAATTCAACGTGTTAGCTAGATTTCGCAAGGCGATTCCAGCGGTGAAGTTCGTTTCATCATCGAGATCTATAAAAATTTTGGATTTTCTAGAAATTACCGTTTACCCTTTTACTGAGAAAATTGGAATTTTCTCGGGTCTCACACACACACACACACACACACACACACATATATATATATATATATATATATATATATATATATATATATATATATATATATATATATATATATATATATATATATATATATATATATATATGTGTGTGTGTGTGTGTGTGTGTCAATGTCCTCTGATATTATCCATTTAGACTCTGGATCGGTATGCCACAATAGTACGTTTGTTCGACTCTTATTAGTATACAAATGGATCCTTAACTCGAATTCTAACGGTTAACATTCTTTTAAGGGCATTAAAATCATTCAAACAATTTATAATCGTATATATATACATTTGTATGCAAATAAAACATTTTCACTTTCATGCAATTTTCTTATGCAAATTCGTTTCACAAGCAATTGTATCAAATCACTTAAGACAAATCATTTCAAACACAAATCAATATGCACTTTTTTGTCAATCATTTTGTAATTATTCAAATATTTTAAAAATAGAGAGAGAGTTTGAGAACAAACCAAAAATTGTCGCTTTGATTCCAATCTTCGGAATCTCGACTTCAATACAAGCTTTCCTCCTCGTCAACCCTTATTCAAATACAGTGACAATCACCCACTGTTTTTTTTTTATTTCTAGAGTCTTAACTTCATAAATTGGTAATGGCTCCTTCACTCATTTGAAGTTATGGTTCTAAGGTTTCTTCTCCAATTGGAATCATCCAATTTGGTTCACCCAAACTCAAGTTACGGCATTTTAATGTCAAACTAGTCGATATGCCCAGCTCACTGGATCACCCACTGTTTTTTTCTATTTCTAAAGTCTTAACTCCATAAATTAGTAATGGTTCCTTCTACTCATTTGAAGTTATTGTTCTAAGGTTTCTTCTCCAATTGGAATCATCCAATTTGGATCAACCAAACTTAAGTTATTGCATTTTACATCCAGACTACTCTAATTTGCAAAGCATGTCGATTGTTCTTACATAAGCTCCTTTGTGATTTACGGGCACTTTGGGGTAACAATTTGCATACACTTCCTCAAGTAAATTATTCCTATAGATGAGTGAAACTCAACTTATGGCCAAAACACCATAACAACACCTAAAACAGAGCATACCCATGAGCTACCCGAACTCACCTTTAATCCCATATTCGGGAGCCTTAGAACTACAATTTACTCCTAGTCCCTTCTATACATTTGTAGCCCTATCTCTTATGGTTCTTTAACAATTGGAATCACTTCATTTGGATGATTATAACTTAACCTATAGCCAAAACAAGAACATGGGTTTGACAATTTTGTGACATTTCCTTTGAAACCTCAACATTTCCTTTTTAAAATGACACAAAACGTCGATCGACAATCTTTCTTTAAAACTCAACCAAAAACCCCAGTGGTTTAGCACCAATAAAAACCCTTTTTTCTTAAGTTAGGGCTTTTCCCCCAAAATCAAAATCAGAAAAGATGAAG
This sequence comes from Tetrastigma voinierianum, assembly GCA_016808115.1. Taxonomy (NCBI): domain Eukaryota; kingdom Viridiplantae; phylum Streptophyta; class Magnoliopsida; order Vitales; family Vitaceae; genus Tetrastigma; species Tetrastigma voinierianum. The sequence goes on from JAEQBH010001534.1 coordinate 299,471, forward strand.
TTAGGGTTTTGTTTTCTTACCTCAAATCTCTTCAAATCTTCTCTTGTAGGTTGCTTGATCTCTTAGGAGCAAAGAAATGGAAAAGTATTGCTGCAAAAACTGATCTCTCTCTTTCTTCTCCCCTTTTTCTCCTCTTTCTCTCTAAAAACCTTTTTGCTCTTAATGAGCTTCATAGAACGAAATTTGGCCTTTAAACCCCTATTTTCTCAAGGCCTTGTTTGGCTCACCAAAACCCATTTTTGGGTTAAGTTCTCTCAATTTACTATATAGCCCACATTTCATTTTATTTGCACTTCAAATCTCAACAATCATATTTAGACATATAACAGTGCTCAAATGACCCTTAAGTCCTCATTTTCCTCCTTAATATATTTGGCTTTTTCTCATTTCTCATTTAGCATTTAATTCCATTTCATTAGACCCTTAGGTCCTTATTTCACAAAAATTTGCCCTTTTTTAAGCGGGTTAATTTAAAGTTCCGATCATTTAATCACTTAGCATATATCATTCAATCATATACTCATTTTCGATCATATAATCATTTAACATTTTCATTTAATCATCTATCAATTCTTGGAAAATCTCCATTTGGCTCGATTTATACCCTAAACATAAAATAAAATAATTATAAAAATTTTAGCGTATTTTTGGTGTGTTGTCCATAACCGGGCTATGCTTTCATGCGAACAAAGGCAGCTCTGTCGCGGCCAGTGTAGTCTTGCGTTAACGTCGCGATGAGAAGTTCATGCGTGCGATAGACCATTTGGGCGCCTGAGACAAAGCTAGTGCACCAAGGCTGGCGTACAACAAGGTGATACGTCTCGACAATCTACATCGCGATGAGCTTCTTACGATGGTAAAAAAAAAAAAAATGACCCCACAAGGACAGGGTGCTAATTCTTCTATGTCTTTCTAAAGCAATAGTCGCTTATACTACTCCAATATCTCCCCCTTTAAGCATGTATAGATTTGTAGTAATCTTCTACTTGCTTTCATTACACTCTGGCGCACCTTTCACAATCTTCATCATTTGAGCTTTCTAATGGGTTTTACATTTGAGATCGTCCAATTGTCCCAATGACAACAAATTTTTCTTTAAGCCTACGACATGACGTACCTCCTGGATAGTGCGAAATGTGCCATCATACATATTTATCTTGATGGTACCAATGTCAGCAATCTCCAAAGCATGATCGTCTCCCATGAACACAAATCCTTCAAAGATAGGTTGATATCGATGAAATCATTCTTTCCGAGAGGTCATATGCCATGTTGCTCCACAGATCATTAGCCAGTGTCGGTGGCGCATACGTCGCCAAGTTATTCTTGCTGCGAACATAATTTCTCCATTATTCGAGTTACTTGCTGCACATCCTTGAGCTTTTGATGTCTCAAGATCATTCCCTTTCTTCTTCGTGAGTTGCCAACACTCCTTTTTAACATGCCCTTTCTTGCCAACAATCGTAGCATTTGGCATTCTTCTTACTTCTAGACTTTGAACTACCATGGTGTTGACTCCCACTTGAGTCACGTTCTATTGATCTTCCTCTCATCACGATCAGTGCTTCTGCCTTTTACTAGCTTGCTAGTCTAGATTCTTTGTTTTTATGTCGATTTTCTTCTTCCAGAACTACAACATTGTCGAAGGATAGAACTGTAGTACTATTTGTCAAATTTATGATGAGTTGATCATAAGAATCTGGTAGACTTTGAAGTAGAATTTCTGCACGATCAATCTCGTCTATATTATGCTCCATTGTCATAAGCTACAAAAAAAGAGTATTAAGGGTATTGAGATGTTCGGTCATTGTCGTGGATTCCGCCATTTGAAGAGTGTAGAGTCTTCTTTTCAAGAAGATTTTGGTGTTCCGGGACTTAACTTCATAAAGGTTAGTCAGTATCTCCCATATTTCTGCTGTTGTCATCTTTTCATTCATGCTTGGCAATATTCCATCTGATATTAACAAATGCAAGTCAGCCACAACATTATCATTTATCTCCTCCCACTTCTTATCATCAGTGATTTCTTATGGCCTTTCTCCAATTGCTTCTAGGCACTTATTCTTTCTCAAGATTGCCCTCATCTTCATTTTCCATAGGGAGAAATTACTTCCATTGAACTTCTCAATCTCGTACTTTGCCGCCATGTCTCACTTTAACAAAGTCTTTTTTGATGTGGAAGATCGGTCAATATTCGCAATCACAGAGCATATTAAGACTTGAGAGAAACAATAGCTTGGATATGATACCACTTGTCAAGAGATCGACAATGCAGAAGCAATGATGCAATAATAATAAGAGTTGAGAAACTGAGAAAAATAAAAGATAGAGAACACAGAGAATTTTACGCGGTTCACCACTTTAGGCTACATCCACAGGCAAGGTAGTGAAGAACTTCCATTATGAAAGAAAATTACAAAAGACATTCTCTCTAAATGGAAGGAGAGAACAAAGGAACCTCTCTCTTGAAATAAGAGAAAATGCCCACAACTTCTCTCTACATAAATTAGGAGAAAACCAAATAAGTGGTAGCTAAGAAGAATTCTAAGACTTGAATTCTTTCTTAGGGGAGGAGGAGAATGAGTTGATGGGATGAGAAACACCTTCCAAATGCTTTCTATTTATAGCATTTGGAGACCTTTATATTGTAATTAAGGATGAATTGTAGTCGCGCATTCTTCCAGAAAATTCTAGCCACACAAATGGAGAGATTGTGGCCACATGATTTATGGCTAATTTATAGCCATAATTTGAGTTTTATCCATGGATCTTCTCCATGGGTTTGGTCTTGGATCAAACAAATTTGATTCACTTAAGTCCAAACACTTTGGTCTTCAATTTGGGTTGTTATTCTAATTCCAAGCCCAACATGTTTATTTTTAATCTTTGACTAGGACTTATCATCTATCTGTTTGGAATTCAGAAAGTATTAAGAAAAAAAAACTCTAATGAAAATGAGTTTATCATATTTGGTTTTATAGTAAAAAAAAAATATAAAAAGAAAATCGAATATAATAAAATTCCTCAAAATTTTACATATTTTTTAATTTCTAATCCATATAATACAAAAAGAAATAAATAAAATGAGTTTGAATAAACATATTAAATTGAAAACTATTTTTTATTTTTCTCCAAATTTTCTTTCTTTCCACTTTCTGAGTTCTAAACGTAGTCTTAAGGAATGAATAAAAGAAACCGAGACAGTGAAAGATTCAATATGTATTTGATGGTGTGCATCAAATAGGGAACAAAACTATGAATATCAATCGTTTTCAGAGCAAGTGGAAGAAGTAGCACTTGCACCTTGGGAACTAACCCTTTTAATCAACCTCATCATAGTATCATAAGTCATAAATGTGTGATGGGATATGATAATTCTCTGTTTTTTCCAATGGTACTCTGTTCAACTTTTTTTGTTTATAATGTTGTTCTTCATAGAAACCCGAGCTTATTTTGTGTAGGCATAAGTATCGGCATAGGCATAGGCATACAACATAGACCAGTGAATGTGTGTTGGTTTTAGGTACAAGGTGTGGAGCCGGGCCCCAGTTGTAGATATTTAGATTACATAAATTTATGTTTTGTAAAACTCGAAAATTAATTTTTGAAAAAGAAGGGTAAAGGCGGTAATTTAATTGGCAAATTTTTCTAAATCTCACGATGAAGAAACGAACATTTGTTGGAATCGACCGAATCTAAATTTGTCGAATTCGTCAAATTCCAAGACGGTCGAATTTCGCGTTTTTGAGATTATCTCGGGTGTCGGGTGCCGTAGCCGTTTGTGAGAGGCGTGATCATAATGAAAGTTACACCCCACAATACATGTACTCATGTGACACATGTTGCATGATTAGTGAGATGATGGGAATGAATGACCTAGATTAAGCCATATGTTAAAAATCCAAATGAAGGGACATGGATGAAATTAATGAAATGTTAAATGAATAAAGACAACATCACAATAGTTTTCTTCTCTAAAAATTGGAGAAAACGGGCAGTGAGTGGCTAGATCAGATTTTAGAGAGAGAAGGAGCTCCTTCTCTCTAGATTTACCGCCGTTCGGACCCGTCGGTTAAACCGAGCCAAGTAAAGTTGATTACACGTGGCGAGAGGCTCTGGCGTGGACACTATTTGGTGGAGTTCAGGCAACTCAGAGGGTAGGGGTCTTCTCCTACTTATGTTATTAACTTTGGCTAAGAGTCATGTGAATGGTTAGGGATATTACGAGAACGGTTAGCCGTAATTTGAGTCTGAAACATTTGGTTCCGAGTGAAAATTTCTAAATTATTGTGGCGAGTGAGCAGTGCTAACTTGAGGGTTTCATTTCATTCCGCGCGTGTTGGTGTGAATTTTTATGATGTTGAGTGATTCGAAATAGATTAAACTTGTATTTGTTAATTAGCGAAAGTATGAGCTAATTTTGGTGTTATTGATTGTGAATTTGAATAACATGATTTATGTGGATTAATTATGTTAGTATATACATGTTTATATATTAGCGTAGAGTTGTTGGGATTGACATGTCGTTAAAGTATGCATTTAAGTCTTAGAATAATGCAGAAGTGAGTCACGTAATGCTGAAAGAAAATAAAAAGGAAAAATATTGTGAAAGGAATTTCGACGGAAGATTTTCCGAAGAATTGTGTTGGGAGATTGTCAAACAATTCATGTCGGAGGGGCCCATGAATTGTTTTGGAGGGTTATCAATGATTAAGCGCCGAAGGGTTATCCGATAAGTACAAACTCGGTAGTAAGTTTTTCGAGAACAAAAAGCTTTTGTTTTGGCTTTGTATTTTACTCGCATTTGACTTAGGCATGTGTGAGGAGTCGGTAAGGACTTGAAACATGGGATTGGGCGTGTGACGTTGAGTAGGATCGTGTATTTCTTGAGGTGTGATTGGTTACGTCATGACATGTGCACTTAAGTGGGGAGTAACCATCAAGGAAGTGCCTCTTGGGCTTTGCTCACCCCGCATCGAGGGATGTCATTTTAGGTACGGGGTGTCACAGGGAGGACGGCAGCTCACTAGGAGGCCACGCGTTGCCCAGAAGAAAGTCGAGGTTATGGAGCTTTTGGGTGTTCGTTTGTATAACGTGTAGTAAAGGCTCTAAATTTTTGATATATGTTTGGTAAAAGTAATTTATTAACTCTTGAGCTAACATATATAGTTGATGTATTTTGTGAGTATTGATGCAGGGGTCCAAGTGGCCATTATTTTACTCGCATATGGACACCGATATTGATCGTTGTTAATTGTTGGGACCAGAGTTTGTATCTTGGGTAGAACAAAATCTGAAAGGAAGGCTTCTTGATTTCGTGAGTGGTGTCGGTTCTGAACATCGCGAAATCCGATGGATTGACGGGTTATCTGACAAGACTTTGGTTTTGAGGCGTCCACGAGTTTATAGATTTATATTTGTTATTAATTCTAAAAATATTTGGTTAAGACATCGATTAACTTTGAAATTTGAATGTGGTTTTTCTCATATTTTCTTCAAAAACGCTCATTTTGAACCAAAAAAAATGTTCTTTCTCCATCTCATGTATTTACTTTGACTCTTAAAAGAAGTGATTATTTTTGTAAGAAAATATAAACATTTTTGTCAAAATCAACATTGGGCTTTCAAAGGCTCTTTTATTCAAATCACCTTTAATTCTAATAACCTAAACTAATTATGAGTTGGGTTTGTGACATGGGATCAAGAAGATGGATCATAAACAAAATATGGGGAATTATGTTTACATGACATGAAACATCAAAAATGAGAAAAAAAGAAACTCATTTTTTATAAACTAACAAAACATGTTATAAGTTCACAAAATTATCCAAACTTTAAACAGTAACATCATATTTAAACCAAAAAATGTCCCTCTTATAATACCCACATACTCATCTCTCATTTCCTCTCCCATCTCTCACTAAAGCTGATAATTTGAGTTTGATGCGGGACCCAGTTAGCCGTCCGGAAATATGGTTGGGGCGGGGCTACTAGTTGGTGGTAGAAAAAATGAGGCGGAGGTGGTCGATAGTCGGTCAAGCAGGCTCGAGGTTGGGTTGACTTGGGTTTTTCGGGCGACTAAGGTTTTAATAAAGAGATTACATTCTGCTTGAATTCGTTTCTCTTATCTGGCAATTAGAGAGATGGGATGTAAAAATAGGTTGTGTGTGATATGGGGTGTATAGAGAAATTCTTGGGGTGTAAATAGAATTTCTCTTTTGTAAATGGTGGTAGGGTTATCCTCTTACTTTCCTCTTCTCTCAAGATTCCCTTAACACGCAGTTCTCTCGTTCCTTCTCATCTTCTACTTTTTTTTTCTTTGTAAATCGGTTTGAAGCTTGATTTACAATGGAAAAGCTTGAAACTGTAAAGAGATGGCCATATTGTTATGGTTTTTTTAGATTTTAGATTTCATATTGTTTTCTCGAGAAAGTTCGAAACTTTGTAGAGAGATGGCATGCATTGTTTATATTATTATTATCTTTAAAATCGAGGGGTTTTATCGATTTCATATTGTTTCTGAGAATTTCTAATTTTTTGAATTTATTTAATGTTTTGTTAAGAGAAATCAGGTAGTTTTAAAATCCCCAGGTTACAGTGGAAGATATGGTACATATCTGTGTTACAGTGGAAGATATCGTACAGATCTGGGTTGCAGTGGAAGGTTTACAGATATGAATCTTTGGTTTTATTGGAAATTTGAACTGAGCAAGTTTCCCCTTTTCTTCTTGCCTTCTCTCTCCAAAACTCGCTATTTGTGTCTGAAATCCAAAAATAAAAATTTCCGTCATCGAAGAAGTCATTGCGAGCCCTAGCTTCTTTCTCAGTGACCTCTGAAACAGAATTTGGACTCTTCTTTTGTCAGGTGAGTTCCCAAATTGATTAGTTGTATTCTAATGTTAGTGAAAGATTCTGATCAGAAATACAAGTACAGTAAAGAACCGCATCTGAAAGATTCTTAGCCATTCATTTTAACATTCCAAATGCTTCTAAAATGCATCTCACTACTGAATAATATTCTGATTGATATGTGATTTCTAGACTCTGCTTTACTTCGAATATGCCCAAAAACATAGAATGACCATTCTGGCATTTTGGATCATTTATTGTCTTACATCTTTACCTCATTCTCAAATTCTCACACAATTTCATTCATCTTGTGAAACTTTTCTCTTATTTAGCATTTTTGTTTTGGAACTTTAGTGTTAGTTTATTGAAAAAAAGTAGGCTATGTTTGGTTTCTAGAAAATTTGAGACCTGTTTAGCCTGGATGAGATGCCAAATAAGATTTGCTATCATTGAAGCTTTTGAGATGGAAATCAACATTGTTTCCAGTTTGAAATGCTGAAAATTCCCTTTGAATTTCTACTAAGGCTTTAACCTTTTTTTTTTTTTTTGGTACACATGGTGTTCGGCTGGCCTGGCATAGGGCCAGCAAACTGACGGCCCGATGTAAATTAGGCCTGGCCAAGCCCAGCTTCTCCCTTGGCCCAATGTGAGCCTGGTCCAGCCCGCCTGTCTGCCCAGTGACAGCTCTAATTCCCACCCCCAACCACACCCTCATCCCACCGGACCCCTCCCACCCAACCACACCCCAACACACTATTTCACCGTTAATCAATTTTGTTATAAGTTTTTTTTTTTTAAATAATGATAATTAGTTTTATAAATTTTTCGAGATGAACTAAATTTTAATTTGTTTGTAATCCAAAAAAAAAAGAATCTAAAAATAGAGAAGAAGATGTCAGAGAAAGATACGTAAAAGATACAAATTCAATAAAAATAGTTTTTAAACAAAAATTCTGTTTTGGGAATAAAAACAACGTGCAAAACTAGGCAGCCCCCCAAAAAACTAGGTAGCCCCCAAAAATCCTCTCTACTACCAACTGGCAGAAGAAACTGAGCAGCAACACAACTCTACCCCGAGAATTCAGCCTATCTATGAACTCAACAAGAATTATTGGGCTATCTTTAGGCACATTTTAGCTCTCCAACAAAAGCTGGTGGAACAAAAGAACTCTTCAAAAACATTAATCTTGTCCCTTCTTTCTCTTTTTACCCACTGCTTGTCCCTTCCAACCTTCCAAAGTTTGCTTGACTGATTGAGGGAATACCCAATGAACTCCCAAAATAGGAAGAGACACCTCTCATAAAGCTCTTGTTGTGACATGGTGAAGAAGGATATGATCTAGGGTTTCTTCTTGACTTTTATACAAAACACCTATAATCCAAAAGCCTTCCCCTCTTTTTTAGTTGATCAAGGATTAGAACTTTTCCCCAAGCAGCTTCCTGCACAAAGAACAACTTCAGGTTGTAACTTTGAACAAAGATTTTACCAAAAAACACAGCCCATTGATCCATACCACTTATCTTTCCAAAACAGAACCCTATTCCTTTCACCTACAGCAAAGGAAATTTTATCAGCTACCAAATTTCATTATTTTCTAATAGCTTTCCAAACTCCTACCCCATAACCAGCCCTCACCTCTCACCTCTTTTGTGCACAATCCTCTTGTCCCTTTGCATAATTTCCTCTTATTAAAAGATAATGCATGTGTCCTAAGATATATCTCGTGTGGAACAAAAGGGTAAAAGCTAGTTTAATTCTGATTTCCAAAGATCTAATACGAACCATGAATGGCATGGCCTATCGATCCTTTAGACCTTTGGGATTTGAAACAGGTGTGATTCCAAAGAGCTTCCATTTCATTCATGTACCACCAACTCCATTTACCAAGAAGGGCCTTGTTAAAAATGGATAGATTCTTGATCCCCGGTCCTCCTTTTTTCTTGTCAAAGCACACCACCTTCCACTTCACCAAGTGAGGTCGTCGTCCCAGAGCCCCTCCACGTACCCCATAATAAATCTCTTTGGATTCATTCAATTCTTCCACCAACCACTCTAAGGATAGAAAGAAGGGATATAAAATAACTAGGAATGCTAGCCAATGTGCATCTAATCAAATTAAATCTACCACAAGATCAAATGAAATATTTGAGCTGGACTCTAATGTGGTTTGAAGCGATGTCGGCACTGAGAATTAACTTAAACAAGAGTAAGATCATCCCGGTAGGGGTAGATGACAATGTTGCCAAGTTAGCCTTGGAGCTCGATTGTGGGATTGGGTCCTTACCCACCTTGTATTTAGGTCTTCCCCTGGGAGCTTCCCACAAGGTTATTTGGGCTCGGGGACTCTGTCAAGAAAGGTTTTACAGGTCAGCTCTACGGAAGATGCAAGATATTTCTAAGGGTGGTAGGATTACTTTGATCCGTTAACACTTGTCTAGCCTCCCAATTTATTATACTTATCCCTCTTTTGCTCGCTCAAAAGATTTGCACTAGATCGAGAGAATTAAAGATAGTTTCAGGGGGTGGGGTAGCCTCGAGAAGAAGCCTTATTCATTAAATGGGCCACCGGGTTATACAGAAGAAAAAGGGGGTTTAGGAGTGAGAAACTTTTCCAAGCTAAACAAAGTTCTTTTATGCAAATCGAGTCGGAGGTTCGCAAATAAGAGGCATGCCCTCTGGAGAAAGGTAATAAGTCAGAATACGGGGAGACGCCGAGGTTGGCACACTTCAGACATCGTGGGTGGCTTTGGTGTTGGTTTGCGGAAGGAAATCGAAAAGAATGGCCTTTTCCTCCAAAATGTGCCTTTTGCTCCCAGGCGGTAGAAGGATTAGCTTTTGGAAAGACGTTGCGCAAATGAGGAGGCGTTGTGTTCTTCTTTCCCCTCCATGTTTCTCTTGGCTGTGCAAAAAGATGCTATGGTGGCTAATCTATGGAATTGGGTTAGGGAGGAAGGGGGTTGGTCTCCAACCTTTCTAAGGTTCTTTAATGATTGAGAGATGGAAGAGGTGGAAGTTTTATCCTCTCTATTCACTGTGAAGAGGCACTAGACCCGATTGAGGACAACTTCGATGTATGGCTCCAAATACGACAACTTCGTCAGACCTTGTATAGTGGTTTAGACTTTTTGCCTGAATTTGACTGTCCTTTTCGCTCTGTTTGGAACCATGTGATCCCCTCCAAAATTAGTTTTTCGCCCTCGGGAAGCCTCCTGGGAAATGTGATCACTCTCGACCAGTAAAACCAAGGAAGAGCTCTCAGAATGATGGTTGTTTTGGTTAGTTATATGAAGAGACAATACCATCTCAGCACTATTGCAAGATGGCCGTGATGCTCGATCTCTTTTTTGTCGACAAGCCGATTAGCTGGCCTTTTTCGAGCTCGTCATCAACACCCTTTAGCTCGCAAGTGAGCGTTCCGCGTAAAAAGTTAAAAAAATTTGGTTGGTCAGCCTTATGCCTTTTCTGGACTTTATGGCGGGAAAGAAATAGGGTGGTGTTCACTTCCCGTGTACTCTTTGGAACCTCTTGGTTCTTTTATTCTATATACTATTTTTTATCGATCAAAAAAAAAAAAAAAAGTCTACCACCCTTAGAATTGTAGAGTCTCTTCCACAACCATTTTTCTTTTAAGTCTCTCCTCTACACTATCCTAAGCCACTGCCGAACTTCCAAAGGTAAACCTAAATAAGTGGAAAGAAGGCTATCAACCTTATACACAATTTTAATAGCCAAATCTCTGTGGTCTTCCCCCACTCCTACCAAGTATAACTTGCCTGTCCAAATTGATTTCAGTCTAAAATTGCCTCAAACCATAAGAAGCCAGACAAGTAATATTCGGTCCTTCATTCTTAGAAAAATCAATGTATTGTCACAAATAGCAAATGGAACACATCAACCCCTCACTTCCTCTTCCTCAACATAAAGCCTCATATTACTGTCGCTTCTGTGAACCCGAGTTCTCGAATATAAGAACAATAGAGGGCTGAGAATTTTTCACTTAATGCATGCAACTCGTGTTATACCAAGAACATGTGGTGTCATTCCTAATATTATGTTAATATCAAACATTCCTAAATTTGAGAACTCATAGTTAAAAATATGATAATGATTATGATGTCATCTAAAGCCTAAATCACTAGATGATCAAATTAAAATAAAGTCACTTTGATTTCATACTATGATCATAATTGTATACCTTGAAAGAGAATATCTTTCTAATAATCAATAATTAACCAAACAAATATAAATAGATTGATTATTGCATAATGAGTGTATAAATGATAGAGTCATTCGAATCATGTTATCTAAGATCAATAATCCAAGTACATTATAATCAATTAGACTTATTTATGAATCAAAAGATTTTTATTCTAACGATTGTCTTTATTAGATATTCTTTAAATATATTTAACTAAAATTATATATCAATCAACTCTAATATCCTATTTCAAATGATGTTATGAATCTTTTCATTTACTATTGTATTATTGTATTTAATAAATTACAGTATCATATTTCATTTTTAATTCAATAATTCATAAATTTATAAATGAGAAAATTATGCAAACAATACCATAAATTTAGCACATAACAAAGATTCGCAATCAAACGTATTTCATTATAAACGTTAAAAACTTAGCATGCAAGAAGTCCAATGAAAGTGGATGACAAAATCCTCCAATGTCTCAAATACCATTAATAATGTCTCATACTTCCACTAATGTCTCAAATATCATTAATATGTCTCATACGGAGGCTGAAATTGCATTTCATCCAAGATATGCAAGACACAAAGCAAACCCCATGTACCTAAAAATGAAAATGATAACAACAAATATAAACAACAATTATTTGAATATAATTAAATACAGGAAAACATAAACAAATATGTTAATCCCATAAAATGGAAATGATAAGAACTAAAGAATTTTGAAAAACAGGTTAAGAATTTGGATACCTTTCAATATTAATAAATTGAACTCAACAACAATAGTGTGTCTGTAGAATATGCATTAAAAGGGTTTCTTACTTCCCATCCTTTTTAATATTTAATGTTTTTTAAAATGAAAATTTCTTTAATTTTGATTGTTTTTCAACTCCTTTATATTTTAGTTACTGTTCATTTTTATATTATTTGAAATTAAATTTCCAATTAATTTAAAATATTATTATTGCGTTTTTACATTAGACATACTATTTAAAAAGAAAAACACAAACTTACAAAATATTATTTTTAGTAATAATCTTGAAAGTTATAGTTATACTAATTTTTTGAATCACCCAAGTTTACATTATAGCAGTATGCATTATTTAGTTAATTTAGATAGAAACAAAGGAAGTTAATTGCTATGAATGTATGAGATCGAATATTCATATTTTTTTTCTACTCTATTAAAAATAAGTTTTAGTATTTTTAATAAAATAATATATTTATTCAAAAATAATAATATTATTTCTAATAGAATATTCTTGCAAAATATTATTATTTTTTTAGTAATCATCTTGAAGTTATATAGTATCATTCAAATTCTATACCACTCTGAATCACCTGCTTACATTATAATAGTATGCATTTTTAGTTAATTTAGATAGGAAACAATTAATTGTTATGAATTAATGTAAGAGATGGAATATTCATAATTTTTTTCTAATCTATTAAAAAAAATAAGATTTATATATTTTTTCAAAGAAGGGTGATTGACTATATTTTGAAAGAATAATACTAATCTCTTTATATAAAAATATACCCTAAATTAAATTTAAAATCAAACATTGCATAATCTTCTCATAAATTTTTGTACAATTAATAGAATATTTATCATTAATTCCAAAATATATAATGAGAAATAGAGAGTATGGGAGAGAAAAACAAAAAATATAGGAGGATTAAAGATCAACCTTTTCATGTAAATAGTATCCTATCCTTTTGTAAGTCTTCCACTGGAAAAATTAATGAGAAGTTGTAAATTTTAAGCTCTATAATATAGAGGATGGAACAAACCTCGATTGTAAATAGTCATTTGGACACACCTTTTATTTTCCATAAATTAGAGCAGATTCCAAATGATCGCCGAGGATTCCATACATCCTTCAACTTGGTTATGAAGAAGTTCCAACTCCCTAACTTAGAGAATGAAACCCGTAATATAAAACAAACATCACATCATCAATTGGAAAGTTATGATAAATATGAATATGTTCTCAAATATAATTCATCAACTTGATTATTCACATGATTACTTTTTTTTTGAAAGGAAAAAATACCTATTGATTTAAAACTTTGGTAATAGATCGATAGATTCAAGATACAAATAGCTAAAAACCAAATATGATGAAACAATATTCAGGTTAATAGCATAATAAATCGGCATAAAACATACAAATTTGATAAAATAGTGACTATAATATTGCAACTTTAGTTTTTCAACGTATTGACGATCATAATTTGATGTATTCGACCATTAAATTCAGCCTTTGTGAATCAATCACCCTCACATGTAGATAAACACACAAAAAGATTTAAGAACATCGCCGATAAAAGTGACTACAAATCAAATGTTGATAAAACGACTTACATAACAAAACAAATAAAACCTAAATCAAAAAATGAAATGAAAGAAAATATTAAGAGGGTGATTTTTTAGCAATGACCAAAAATCACCCTTCCTTGGTTGGTGGAAAATAGGCTACAAGAGAAAAAAAGACGCGAGAGAATGACGGCAGTTTCTTCTCACATGATTACTTTTAATTATCTACTTTATTTGCTTTTAAATTTGATTTAATTTAATTTTTATACTCTTACTTTTATCAGAAATCTTGTGTGGGGGTTCTCTAGTGAAGCTTTAGTGCAAAATGTAAAAGAAGAGATAAGAAACGGAAAAAAATCGAAAAAGAGAAGAGGAAGAAAAACAAATAGAACAAAAAGAATGGTTGTTTGTGCAAGTGTAAAATACTTGTGTTTTGTATCATATCATGGTTCAGAAAATGCTGAGGTACCATCGTGTATACGGATTGCATATCATATTTAGGATCATGATCATGTCTCCATTTATGGTTTAAAAACTCTTGGCAGAGACCCAAAAATCTCCATAAATGGATTTAAGATTATGTAGTAATGCATTAATTACCCATCTATAATTGGTAGAGTAGGATGATTATATTTTAGTTTGTGTATGGCTGGCACTTTCCTTGGTGTTAGCAAATCATTTGTTTAGTCTAAAAAAAATTGACAAGTGTTTTGCTTTTCATTTAGTTTCATTAGTTTTTATCATGGATTGATTATTGATTTCAATCCAAGCATTTTATATGTAAATGAAAACCTCTGTTGCTTTAATGTTAAATATATCAAGCTTCTCATGCATAGAGGGCTTTTAAGCTTGTATTTTACTATATTTTCTTTTAGATCACATAGAAAATGGTGAAGGCTGCTGCCGTTCTTAACAACAAAGAGGGTGTATCTGAACCATCTACTTCGCTGAAGAAGGAGATGGAAGTTAAAAATCTACCTAGTTTCTTTCTGGGGGTGAGCAACAAATTGATTGCTAGGGTTTGCCTATAAATTAATTATTATTTTTTTCTCAATTCTTTAGGTTCAACCACAGTGAATTAGAGTATTTCTGGGCTAAAGCCTGAACTTCATGGCTTCAATGTGCGTGCCCTTAGGGACACGACAAATGGTTGCATGTCAACTGGTATTGTGGAATTATTTGTTACTTTATTTTATACATCCTTCATCATTGGGTTAGACTTATCCTCTGAGATTTCCTGCATGATTCTTCTAGCTCAAGTCTTTGGTTATTTATTTATTTATTATTTACAGATCTCATTTCAATCCTCGCTGAAAAGAACATGGTGCTTCAACATTTAGAACATCGACATGCCGGGTGATTTAGGAAATGTCAATCGGGTGAGGATGGTATGGCCAGACACCTCAAATTCAGTCCATTAACAACCCGCAACCTCACGGAAGATTCGTGGACGCCGGCAACCCGACACCACCATTTGGGCCCTCTTTCCCAGACTCGACTTAACTAAAATCAAGCGTAGTCTCCTCAGGCCGGGAGTTCTACCCAAATACAACTCCGTGCATTTTCATGGCAACCCGTCCAATATTATACAACGACTAATCGGGTCCACATACGAGTAAAATGACCACGTAGGGCCCATTTATTCATATAAATACAATCTATATCAACGAAAAACCACCATGGGTTATTACATTATTTAATACAAAACATTATATTAAAACATGTTCTAATATAATATACAAAACATGACCGCTGCTGCCAATCCGACCCGCTTCATGATTGTGAAACCCCAGAAAATCCAATATTTCGGATCAAGGCAAATAAAATTTCGCTGAAAATCCGAATTTTTCTAGATCTCGACGACCTAAACTGACTTCCGTCACTCGCCTCAGCAAATTTCAGCCTACCACGCCGACTTTATCGACTCCGGCGCTGCCTGATTTCACGCGCTGGCTACGCCACGACATTTGGCACAGGAAGGATGCCACTACACTTCAGAATGTGACACTCTGGCGTCACGCCACGCACTTCGAACGCATCTACCACAATCAAATGGCATGAAAAGGAATTCCAGTAGCTCATGTTGCTCACGCCACGACGACGCATAAAGCGATTTGGGTTAAATGAAGAAAAGAAAAAACGAAAGGAAACACCTTGAAAGAGGAATGGGAGGAAATTTCCTCCTTGACCTGATGGTGTGTCTAAAAAGCGAGAGAAACGAATGTAAATGGACGTAAAACGGTAAAAAGAGTTAAAAATGAAAATAAGGAAAAACATGGGGAGAAGGAACAAGAGAGAAAAGAATCTGTTGAGAAAAGGAGGAAAGGAGAAAGGAGGAAAGTGGGAAGGAAGGATTCACGTGTGATCACTCACAAAGTCTGGAGTTTCGACAAACTCCAAGAGATTTCAGACATTTTCCTACCACATTAAGACCCGAGAAATTCCAATTTCTCAAATAAGCAAAATCGTACTCGATTACAAAATTGTAATTTCTCGTTAAAAATCCCGAATTAATTCTCTAGATCTCGATGATGAAACGGATTGCACCGCTGAATCGCCCCGCAAATTCAGTCAAAGACGCAGAAAATTCGTGAATTTTTCGAGACGCTTGAGTCGGGCATCGTTCAGGCATCGCTGCCGTGCCGTGAAAAACGCTTTCACGCAAACGAAAAATACTATGCGATTTACTCACGCACTATGTTATTTGTGCGCAGTAAACGGCGAAAATGGACTACCGGTAGTGCCACATCAAACTCGTAAAGAGGGACATAATGGTCATTATCGAATTTCCATTTTAAGTCACTAGATGACAAAATTGTCAATAGTGTCGTCTCCCTCCTTAAGACACAAGCCAAAAAAACGTGAAATTCATTTTTTGACGCAAAGAGCTTCCCATTTCGAGAGTCTTTGCAGAGAGTGCTTCTGTAATACTCCAGATCCGACCGCCTACTGCCTTTTGATCTAAGGAAAACATTCTACGCTGAGCAGCCACGCCAAGTGACCTCGGTTTTGTGAGTTTTACCAAACTCAAGAGGCAGGATTTTCTCCTACTTGGGTTTTATTCCTCATTTTTAGTACTTTTCGAATGTTTGATGATGAGGCCATTAGAGGTCGCTTGATCTGGCCCTAAACTCGGGACCGAATTAATATAAAATTTGAAACCAAATGGAGCAGCTCGCGGATCGCTCCACGGTCGGTGTGAAATTTGCGTGGCTTGGTGATAATCGTATCGATTGGATTCGGTGCCTGGCGGCATGAGCGCGTTCACAATGCAACTACGATTTATTAGTGTCGTGGGAACTGTGAACCCTGTGGTTTTGACTGCCTCAAAGAATAGTGACCCCGAAACATTTTCGAAATTACGTTGCTCGGCAAGAATTCACCGAATTGCTTCAGGTTCGAATGACAGCCTGCTGGTACTGCACTTCATTTCTTCAAATGATAATTACATAACATGTTTGTGTGATTTAATTTTTATGCGAATATATCCATGCTTATATATTCGCATGCTGACAGACTGTATCGGGAATCACATTACATGCATTCCATATGCACTCGGGACTATGGAGTTAGTGCACAGATGAGTCTAGAGAAAATGGTTCCTGGAGTAGTCTAAAACATTAAATATCGTCCTGAGAGGGTAGTCCAAACAAATAATAACAATCATTTTAGCTGCCCAATCGATATATATACATCGGAGGGTCAGTTCACCAATAAAAACAATAATTTCATACGCTACAAAGGAAATGCAGAAAGAGTCAGAGGACTCTGATCCAGTTGGTCATGTAGATATTCAAGTAGGATCATGCATTTGTTTTGAATGTGTAAGCCATTTCGAAACATCAGACCAGACTACTGCACTCACTTGTGGCGATTCTCCCACCGAGCTTTAGTCACCCGTCGTGGGACCTCCCTATTTTGGCTGTGCATAGGAAACAAGTAAGGTACGGCTCGTCCTGCAGGCCGAGATTGTGAAGAAGCCTATCGTGGCTTTCGCTTTCGACGATATCTACACGTATTGTAATTCTCTAATTTTAATATACGTCAGATTTAGCAAACATTTAAAACTCTTGTAACTATTGGGTATATAACAGATTCATATTGTACTGTGATATTCGAGCATCATGAGGCCCAAGTGGTCAGATGATATAAATTGTAATATATAATCGTTGGGACAAAGATATATGTTTCATATTCGGGGTAGAGCTCCCCGTACAAAGGAGACTTACCTCGATTTTCTAAAGTGGCGCCGGTAACCCGACTTCCACTTATTCTGGCTAGACTGCAGAACAACTAATTTCTAAGCTGGGGGCGTCACATTACTTTTAACTAAGGCTTTATAGCGATAGGGGTTGCTTAGGGAGCCATGTAAGTGGTTCCAAACTTTTTGAATTAAAATTGTATGGATTTCAACGGCCGGTTCCATGATCCTGCATTGTGGGAGTTAGAGTTTGAACTAGAAATCAAAGTTTCTAGGTGTCATGGTTGTTTGATGTGATGACAAGGATTGGAACCAAAGCGGTTCCTTATTTGTGAAGGCCGTGAGGTACCACATTTGAATGGTCAAGTTGGTGACCTAGTTGTGTGTTAGTGCTTAGCAGATCTTTATGCGGTGTGTGGAAATGTGATGTTGATGCATGTTGTTGATGTATTAACATGGTTTGCATGGGGTAGATTATATGAAAAAAATTATAATAATTGTCCATGGTGTGTAAATGTTTCATGTAGTGCTCATTATTGCATGTAACATGAGGAAAATACATTAACATCATGCATTACATATGCTACACGGTCACATCGCGTCGGTGGGTGTGCAGATGCGGGGGTAAGGTTTATTCCACCCGACATGGGTGAATGAATTACATGAACTCGGGGAAAAATGAGACGAAGTCAGTGGGATTCACGGAAGGTGTGTAAGTGATCAAAATGATAAATTGCATGTTTTGGGCGAACAAGTTGTAGTAGATCCCCCTCGAATTTGAAAATCCCGAATGTTATTCACGGTTAGACATGAATCCAGGCAATGTAAGTTTGTGAAAATGTTGGCGTCGCGAGGTCTAGCGATTGTAAACCGGAAATCCGTGGCCCACAAAAGAAAAGGAAAAAGGAATTTGATAAATAAAATTGGAGGGTCTCCAATGGTTTAGTCATGGTGTGTGACTGGTTTTATTCACACTTAGCATTCCAGGTGTGAGGGAGTCGGTTGGGACTTGGGTCGTGAGCATGAGGGGTTGCATCTTATGCATGATATAGACATTTCATATAATAGTAAATAATTGTATGAAATGTGATTGATTGTTTATATATGCCATTGCATATGCATTTTAGGTGGGGAGTAACCCTTGTGGGGAAAACTTTCTCTTGGGCTTTGCTCACCTCGATCGGTAAGTTACTCGGGTATAGAGTATCCGGGAACGACACTTTCCCGGTAGAATTAGCTTTGAAGAAAGCCAAAATGTGGCTTTGAGTAAATATTTGTAAATATGTATAAAGTTTTTTTGTAGAACAAACATGGAAACTATGAGAAAATAGTTGATTATTATTATTTTGAGTATTGGTTTATGGGCCCATGAGGCCATTTTTACTCAGGTATGCGTCTCGTGACAAGAGATGTATAGATTTTCGCAGGTTGATGGGTAGTCAACGGACACCCCGGGTTTTGGGGCGTTACAATGATGTTGTACTACAAAGGCACCGTGCATGCACTACATGTCACATACGAAGGGGACATCTGGCTGAGAAGTAACTGCGCTTCGATAGAGATAGAATCACTATAAGGGCTGTTGCACCTCTCACCTAAATGCATGAATAGTCAAACAACTTGACACACACCAGCACCAAGACTTATCTGATCCCCTTGAATCCTACTTGTCATGAATGAGATGCGACTCATCATGCCCCATGTATCAAGTCCTCATCGACTCCCTTAAACATGCATTTTGCCATGAATGAAAACCATTTCCAAACAAAGGTATTTGTGTTTACCCGTGGACAACCCTCCGATATAAATAGTGGACACACTCCGATAATCTATTTTGTGGACAACCCTCTGATGTATATCAATTGGGCGCTACTCAGGCGATTTGATATTGTGGATTAACCCTCCGATGTGCTTAATGGGCGTCACTGATCTAAATAATATTGGTCAATACTTGAAACAATTCTCTCAAGAAACCACCTCATGCACTCGCTCCTGCGTTACAGGGGCCCCGATCGTATGAATTGCAATGAGCCATTCCATTTCCTTAACCCATACAGCTTCATACAAATTGTGGATCTTCATTGGACTTAGATCCAAAGTGCGAAGATCCTGACCCATTCCTGAAGGATGGTGAATGGCAATGGCCACCATCACACTCACACCACGCACCATACGATGTCCACGTGCACGGTGCAATGCAATTGTGCCATTGCACTCTAAGTCATGCCCGATGTATAAAGGCCTCTACTTGGACACCTATACCGTTACACTACCGTGTACCATGAGACTTCATGTTAATGCGCCTGAAATTAATCGTTCGTTAAACGTTAATATACATGCGGTCATACTAACATTTATCATTCATGTGTCAACACATCAAACAAGCATGCATCGACGTCATTAGACTACTACTTAGACAAGTAATGTCATACTCAAATCTAGAATTTACGTCGGTGCATAATCTTGTCAGTAGCCTACAACATGCCATGCAATGGCGGTAATACGCGAAAACACATCATAAACCCGATATGTTAGAGCACACATATTGACATCCAAGCATGACACCTCTTAACGAGAAATGTCATTTCAATCAATCATACAAACACATTTTAACATTTCATCAAGTCACTACCCTAGGCAAGTAATGACACCTCATTTCCTAGGCTAATTCATGACATATCATGCACCTAAGATAGCCTACAACACACTTAATGTAATAGCCACTTGACACACAACTCCTCATATCGACACAACCAACAATTAGCACACTTGTTGTAACAATCAATTTTTCAACAAGGATGTGAGCACCAATTGCCATTGAAAAGCATATGGTCAGATTCTAAATTCCAAGAGCTTTCCATAGAGTCTAAGAACACCCCAAACGGAGCTCGGACGATAAAGTTATGGCCGTCCGAAATTGGAGGCCTCGTACGAACAGTGACTGACGCACGGAAGCAGCAGGGGCCTACTGTTTTTGTCATTTTCAGACCAAATATGAGCTCAAATTTTATCAAATTATATATGGATGGATTCTAGACTCAAAAGGCTTTCCATAGAGTCTAAGAACACCCAAAACGGAGATTGGACGTGAAAGTTATGGCTGTCCAAAGTTGGAAGCCTCGTATGGCGGTATTTGGGCGCGGCGAGAGTAGAAACCACGAAATTGCTTTCCCGGGGCTCCTTTAAAGCTCCCGCACATGTTATTTTTCCTATCCAAACTCATCCCGGAAACAACCCTTTCACCCAGCAACAAACCCATCACAATTCAGCCATAAACATGGCACAAAACCCGTCCTGAACTCAGCCTAAAATCAGCTTCAAAGCTACCCAAAAATAACTGGACATCATAGCTCCAAAACCAGAAAAAATTCAGTTTTTGTGTCCGGGAACACAACCAAACAGCCCCTAGGGCTCAACCAAGACCAAAACAGCATTTAGATGAAAATATAAGCCCAAGTACAGGAAGGTTCCCTACCTCTTGGAGGCAGCCCGAAACTTTGGAGTCGGGCCAGAGACTACGGCCTTCAGAGACTTCCACTCGAATCTTCGACGAAAAATCTTGATTTTGGTGTTCACGCGTTGCCCTCGACGAGTACTCCGACTTTAAGTCTTGGCCCGACAGAAACCGAGCCTTCGATCGCCGTAAATCTTAAAGAGAAGGTAGAGCTTCTCGCTGGAATTTTCTTCTCCAAACCCGAAATCTGCAGGGTGAAGCGCATGTTGTCGGTACCGCAGCGTAGCCCTCGTCGAGTAGATGAACTTTAAATCTTGGCTCGACGAATTCCGACCACCCTATCTTCGTAGATCGTAGAGAGAAGGTGGAGATTTTCTCCCTCTATCTCAATTCTCTAGCCACTACCGGAATTGCCAAAAAATGGGAGAAAATCCCATATTTTCTCCTCTTTTCCCTTTTAAGTTTAAGTTGGACGGGATTGCCGGCGCCATGCGTCCACGACCGTTCGGGTTAGTTGTCACAGAAAGCGATTTATTTATTTTCTGATTCCGATTTATTATTTTAAATGAAGCTTCTTCGAAATCATTTCTAACTCTCGAGATTTTTAAGAAAATCTAGTTTCACAGGGACCACTAGATACCTGCGCACCAAAAGTCGTAAGAAAAATTCCCACTACCACAGGAATTGTGAGAAACTTCCGAGTTACGTTTTCGTGAGATGGACTCAGTAAAGCGCCGGTCCATTCGTCATCTAGCTCTAGAAATTTTTAGGCTTGCTAACCCATTCGGTAATTTATTATTATTATTATTATTTATCTTTTTTTTACTTTTAGAAAATTTTAAATTTTCCGGGGTTTTACATGTATTATGTACTTCATTGTAATGAACATTTAGCAATATTATTGTCTGCCCTGGCATTGCTATTTTTTAGGCCATCATTTTTCTTAGATGCTTGTATAGATAGGAATCTAGGTGATATGAATGGAGCATCTGTTTTGTAAATCTGGTTTCATCTTCCCTAGCAATTTAATGTGTTTCCATTTTATTGTGTGCATTTCAGGTACTGCTAATTTCAAAATCATTGATAAGCAGGTAGGTTTTTTTCAACCTCTATTTCTTCTTATTCTTTTTATTATTTTTCTCATATCTGAAGACCAGCCATGTTGAAATTTAGTTATCTAAAAGATGCATTTCTCTTTCTAAATATTCCTCTCACTGGACCAAACTCCATAGTTGGAAGGGCTGTTGTTGTCCACGCTGATCCTGATGACCTTGGAAAGGGTAGAAGCGCTGTAAAATGACTATCTAACAGGCTCTTTTTTCAGGTGTTTCCCCCTTTGTGCTATTGCTAATGAATGCACAGCTAATTAATAGTTAAGAATGAACTGTCCAGTCATAGCTTGTGACAAATGTTAATTTATATTTTTTCTGGAACATTAGTGAGTTCCATTTTTATTCCTGTGATGGGTGTTATGCAGGATGACTATTTTTATTGATCTTATATAAACTGTGCAAGATGAAAAAGAGAGAAAAATTTGTATGGGACTTAGTTCAGGAATTCAAATCCTGTTTTTATGGTGTGGATGATTGTTTGATGATGTAATGCTTTGAAAATAGAATCAGTTGCTTTTCAAATCATGCCTTTGTTGTGTCAGTAAGGGAGGGTACTTTATGTTACCTCTCATTTTTTACAAGGATGTGCTACTGATATACTACACTAAATCAGTGGATTCTGAGCTAAATATTAGGAATCTGCCGGTAGATTGTCATATTATTGAATTCTAAGCTAAAAAAACCCTTCTAATATGGGCCAAGTGGGAATGACTTGACGTTGTTAAGACTATTGACACATGTATTTCTATTTTTCATCTTTTTTCTTATTTTAGCTTTTGAGCATATCTTTGCTTTCTTGGCATGCAATAACAGTTTCTTCTACATTTTTGTAGGAGGGCATGAGCAACGAACCACTGGGAATGCTGGTGGCAGAGTTGCCTGTGGTAGAATTTTTCTTTTCCTTTGTAGTGAAGAATGGGATTATGGGGTTGGTGTCCTGACAATTGAAACATGAATTTGGGTTTCTTCCTCAAATTTGTTATGCTAATTATTTGAGGTGTAAATTAGCATAAATATTTACTTCTTATTCTCCTTTTTTTCCATGGTGAGACAGAATTTCTTTTCAAAAATATTACGGGGATAAAAGTGCAACTATTCCACTTTATTTGTTCTTTGAATGCACGCACTTGTAAGATAAATTTTGTCTATGTTGTTCTTTGGGATCATAAAAGATGGCATATGGGTGGGGTGGTTGTTTTTCCATTAGATTTTTACATATGTTGAATATTTATCTTATTAAATATTTGACCCTGAAGTGTTGTGGTTCTTTTATCTCTCTGTGTAGGAGTTATCGCACTGCAAGGCTAAACCAGCTTGTTCTCATGGTGGGGTGAGAACACATGTAGTGGGAAGATATGTTTGTTGTTTTGTGATGCAAGAGAGAAGCCCTAGATAAGACTCAAACTTGAAATAATAAAGAGAAGGAAGTTGTCCTTTATGATGGTGGGTGGGATGTTAAAATATGGTTTGTGTTATTTCCCAATTATAATCAAATCTAAAACTTCCTCTGGTGGTGTTGCGTTCTAGAAGCTCACAAGTAGTTTTATTGGTTAAATCTCTTTGGATATGGTAATTAGGAATGAATAAAGGAAATTGAGACTGGAAAAGATGCAATATGGTATTGGATGTGTGTGCAGGGGGAACAAAACTATGAATATCGTTTTCGTTTTCGGAGCCAGTCAGTGGTAGGTAGCACTTGCACCTTGGCCCTAATCAACCTCATCAGTAACTATCATCAGTGTCGTGGAATTATATGCTAATTCTCTATTATATTCGTATGTCCTCCTTTCCAACCTTTTTTTGGTCTATAATGTTCATAGAAATGTGAAATTGATGACCATGACCGTGTTTCTCTATAAACTTGAACATACCTTGATTTCCGGAAAGTACATGTTGGGAAAGAAATTCCATTTGGAATATGAATAGTATTAGAAAGAAAAGAAAATATAAAGGATATATATGAATTTAAAAGGAAAGAAAATAAAAAATGTGTTTAAATTTATTTGCATTAATTTTATATGTTTATTAAAGCTTATTTTATTTGTTTTTAATAAAGAATTAAGAAATTAAAAAAAAAAGAGATTTTTTATTATATTTGATTTTGTTTTGGTGGTATTAGAAATTTAGTATCTATTTTTTTCTATCTCTTGTAATATCTAGGTTCCCTTTTAATGGGTATGGGCGTAGGCATAGGCATAGGCATAGGCATACAACATAGACCAGTGAATGTGTGTTAGTTTTAGGTACAACTTACAAGTTGTGTGGAAGTGGAGTTGGTTTGTGGATATTTGGATTGCATGAACTTTATGGTTCATACATTCATATTCTTTTATTAATTCTAATCACCCAAACTTATGAGATGGGTTTAATGACAAGAGGCAAGAGAATGGAGCCTAAACAAAACAGTGAGGTTCCAAAATATAATTTTTTCAAAAAAAATATATCAAAATAATACCTAAATTAATGTGACTTAGCATATCACAAGAATAGTAATTGGTGATTACGGTTTTAACTTTAAAATTGTTGATAACTAGGGTTTTAATCATTTAAAAAAAAAAAATTAACTTTAAGCTTAAAATCGTAATCATTAACTTTAGTTTTAACTATTTAAAAAAATACGTAAATTACATTAATTACGATTTTTGTGATGTGGCTATGACGCCTTTGAGAAATTTGGACAAAGCTCTAAAAAGAATATAGGGGTGCGAGTGAGGGGACCAATTTCTCTAGCGTTGTGCTATCTATCCTTACATGTGATGAACTTGTTTTCTGAGTTTATTTTATGACCAATTTTTAAAAAGATAAAAATGATTTTCCAAACCAGCTTTTGACATTTTGGATTTTCCTAATTTCTTAATAGCATGCCTAGTTTTTTAATTTTAACTCTATTTTCATTATAAAATTGAGTAAATTAAATGGTAAATGATTTTAAATTGTTGAAAGTTCAAAATATAAAAATAAAATATTTATTTCTCACTACCGATTCATCAATATTTTTATATTTACTGCTCTTAATTCTAATACACCCTTTCTATAGATTAAAGAAATGTCTGAGCGATAAAAAGATTGAAAAATAGTTTATTTTATTTAAAAATTAATAAGATTATTTTATAATCTATAGCTCAAATATAACATCTCTCTACACTCATCTTCTTTTTAATATCTTCAATTTTTTTTTATAATATATTATTTTAATTCAATTATTTGCTTCACTTTTACTTTGTTCTTTTATGAATTCATTAACAAAATTTTATTTCTCATATTTTTAAGGCCTATATTATTATCATTATTTAATCATTTAGTATTAATGCCTTTATTAATTTATATCGTTAATCAATTTAGTTAGAAGTTTTTTTAAAAATAATGATAATTAGTTAAATAAAATATTCGAGTTGAACTAAAATTTAATTTGTTTGTAATAAAAAAAAAACCAAAAAATAGAGAAGAAGATGTTCCATAAGAAGAAGACAATAAATAAAAAATACAAATCCAAAGATTTATATTTTATTATATATTTTCAGGTGGTAATTCAATATTTTGTTTGTTATATTATTAGTTTTAATCTTGTTTTTTTGACTTTCTACTTAACAATGCTAATATATTTTTATTCAATTTTATAATGAAAAGAATCATATAAGATGATAAATGTATAAAATTATAAATACGTTGATACATTAATAAGTAGACGTCAAATGGTGAAGAAGGAAAGTAAAATATGATCTACCAGCTTTCCAAACCCCTTACCCCATAACCAGCCCTCACCTCTTTTGTGCACCATCCCTTCGTTGTGATTCTTCTATGATGGTGATTAAATCAGAGAAAAGAAAACAAGAATAACACACATTTTTATGGTTCGATGATAATGTGCCTACATCCTTGAAACGGCTTGATAAACTTTCATTAAAATAGGGTTATATAGGAGGTATTTATAATAACTGCTGAATATGACAAGTCGCTATCTTGTACCATACCATTTTAGCCTTGGAGCAGGGTGTTCTGAAGCCCAAACTCAAAATCTTCCCTTTCGTTCATGTTTCGCTCCACTCCGACACTTGCCTGCCCTTTTACTCTCAATATGAACCACATGTCATAATACCCCTTATCCCTCCTCATACTTTCCTCTTATTATTTGATTCCAAAGAGCTTTCCTTTGGTTTCATGTACTACCAACTCTAGAAAAAATGGATAGATTCTTGATACCTAATCCCCCTTTTTTCTTTCCAAAGCATACCACCTTCCACTTCACCGAGTGAGGTTGTCGTTCAAGAACCCCTCCACCTGAGGTTGTTCAAGAACCCCTCCACCCCATAAAAAAATCTCTTTAGATTCGTTCAATTCTTCCTCTAACCACTCTAAGGATAGGATGAAAGGACAAAATAAATAGGAAGGCTAGCCTAGGTGCTCCCAATCAAAGTAAGCCTACAATCCTTAGATATGTAGAGTTTCTTCCACATGGCAATCTTCTTTTAAGTCTCTCCTCTACACTATCCCAAGCTAGTGCCAATTTGAAAGGAGCTCCCAAAGGTAAACCCAAATAGGTGGAAGGAAGACTACCAACCTTACAACAGATCTCAATAGCCAAAAATTTTGGGGCTTTCCCCCACCCCTACCAAGTATAACTCACTCTTAACCAAATTGATTTTAAGCTTGAAATTGTCTCAAACCACGTAAGAAGGCAGCACAAGTGTGTCATTTGATCCTTGGATGCCTTACAAAATATCAATTAATGTCTCATCCACAAATAGCAAATGGGACACATCAATCCCCTCACTTCCTCTTCCCCTAACCTTAAGTTTCATATTAATATAGTTTTAGAGCAGGTTCTAGAATAGTAAGAACAATGGAAGGTTTACTAATTTTTCATTTAATGCATGTACAACTTCTAGGTTATACTAGAGGGGGGCTTAGGTAGTGTCATTCTAATATAATGTTGATAACTTGATACCATACATTCCTAAATTTGAGAACATGGTTTACAATGCTAAAATATGATAATGATTATGATGTCATCTAAAGCCTAAATCACTAGATGACCAAAGTAAAATATAGTCACTTTGATTTCATAATTAGAGATCATAATTGTATAACTTGAAAGAGAACTCGATCTTTCTAATAATCAATAACCAAACAAATATAAATAGATTGATTGTTGCATATTGAGGGGTATAAATGATAGAGTCATTCGAGATCATGTTAGCATAAGTTAATAATCCAAGTACATTATAACTAATTAGACTAATTTAATAAATCAAAAGATCTTTATTCTAAGGATTGTCTTTATTAGGCATTCTTGAATATATTTAACTAAAATCATCTATCAATCAAGCATGTGAATATCCTATCCAAATGATATTTACAGATCTTTCATTTACTAGCGTATTGTATTTAAAAATTTTCTATCATATCTCATTTTAAAGCAATAATTCATAATTTTAGATATGAGTAAGATTATTCAAACAATATCATAATTTTAACACATAACAAAGATTCTGCAGTCAAATGTATTTCATAATTATAAAATGTTAAAAACTTCTAATACATGCAAGAAGTAGAACGGTGATAGATTAAAACTCCACTAATGTCTGAAATATCATTAAAATATCTCATGTTTCCACTAATGCCTCAAATATCATCAATAATGTCTCATATGGAGAGTGAAATTGCACTTCATCCAAGATAGGCAAGACACAAAGCAAACCCCAGGTACCTAAAAAACTGAAAATGACAAGAACAAATACAAACAATACCATTTAAATAGAAATATAAGAAAATATAAAACAAATATGTTAGAACCTATAAAATGGAAATGATAAGAACTAAAGAATTTGATACCATTTCTATATAAATAAATTGAAACTCAGCAAGTGTTTGAAGAATATGTTGTAAAGAAAAAAATTATATTCGAAAAAAAAGGATTCTACTTCCATCCTTTTAATATTTAATGTCTTTTAAAATGAAAATTTCTTTAATCTTGTTTGTTTTTCAACTCCTTTATATTTTATTTACTATACATTTTTATATTATTTGAAATTAAATTTGTAATTAATTTAAAAAATTGTTATTGGGTTTTAACTATAGACACACAAAAATTTTATTATTTTTTTAGTAATCATCTTGGAAATTATAGTTATCATAAAGTTATATAGTATCATTCACACACTATACTAATTTGAATCAGCAAAGCTTTTACATTATAGCATTATGCATTATTTAGTTAATTTAGATACAAACAGAGAAAGTTAATTGCTATGAATGTAAAGATAGAATGTTCATAATTGTTTTTTTCTAATCTATTAAAAATAAATTTTATATATATATTTTTAAAATAAGGGTGATTTGACTGTATTTTGAAAGAATAATAATTAATGATCTCTTATATAAATATATAGTTCAAATTAAATTTTAAATTAAACATTAGTATAATCTTCTCGTACTTTAAAAACAAAATTCAATTGAATATTTCTATCAATAATTCCAAAAAATAGTATAATGAGACATAGAGTACGGGAGAGAAAAACAAAAAAATATAAGAGGTTGAAGACTAACCTTTTCATGAAATTGTAACACGTCCTTTTTAAGCCTCCCACTGGACAATTAATGAGATGTTGCAAATTTTGGAAGCTCTATAATATAGAGGATGAAATCAGAACTCAATTGAAATAGTCATTTGGACCAACCTTTAAGATCCGTACATTAGAGAAGGACCCAAATGGACGTTGAGGATTCCATACATCCTTCAACATAGGTACGTAAAGAAGTTCCAACTCCTCTAACTTAGAGAATGAAACCTGTAATATAAAACATTACATCATCAATTGGAAAGTTACGAAAAATATAAATATATTCCCTAGATATAATTTATCAACTTGGATTATCCACATGTTCACTATTAGTCTTAGTCTCCGTTTAGAATCCGAAAAATAATAAGGAAAGAAAGTATAGAGAAAAAGTGAAAAGAAATAAAATTTGAACAAAATAAATAAATAAATTTAAACTTAATAAATCAAATTTGATATATTTATTCAAACACATTTTATATGTTTCTTAACTATTATATAAGACCTATAAAGTTAAAAACCTTATAATTTTTTTTTAAGAATTGCAAACTATATTTTGTTTTCTTACATATATTTATATGATAAACAAATATAAAAAAACCATTTTCTATTTGTTTTCTTTCCTAAGTACTTTCCGGTTCTAGCCTTAATTTTTTTTAAAAAACTAATTTGATCTAACCTAATTCTTTTTTCAAATGATTCATAGGTCATATTGTATTTATTATTCTATATTTTTATATTAATTATTTAAGATTAAATTTTCACTTTTAGAAAGAATATTTTAAAAATCAATACTAAATAAAGAAAAGTTAAGAATTTTATTTATTATTAATTCTTTTATTATTTAAGATTAAATTTGTCAAATAATTTAAGAAATTTATTATTAGATCAATAAATTGTGGGTATACAAAAATAGGTTCAAAAAATATTAATAAAATAATTTAAGAAATTTATATTTAAAGGAATAGAAATGTGTGGATGTAAAAAGTTGGAAGAAATATTGTGATAAGCTTTAACATACCTTATGATTGAAAGAGGAGTCTTCTGGCCTTGCATTTGTTTCTGATTCACGGATGAAATTGATGAGCTTTGGTAGATATTGGAGTTTCAAGGTTTGCAAGTTGGGGAATAGTTCCAAGTTGGTCCCACCCTCATCATATTCATCTTCTAACTCCCTTTCATATGTGATTATTTGTTTCATGGCATTGCAATTTTTAATTGTCATATTTTCAAGCTGGGAAAGGCCTCTAGTTGTGGAAAACGAAAAGAGATATTTCAATTTCCGACAATATTCCACCTTTAGAGTTTTTAAGTTACCGAAAGACCCTCTTGGAATTGGGTGCCCATGCCATACTTCTTGTAAGTTCTCCATCTGAGAAAGAACCAACGACTCTAATAGAGGAAATGCTACATCGTGTTCCAGAACCCGTTGATCCTTTGAATCAATGATGTACTCAATCTCGGGACTCTCACTAACTTTGAGGTGCTTCAGTTTTACAAAACTCTCCCACCTAATAATGATGCTGAAGAGCTTATAATTAGTACAGCAATTCCTTAAACTCCAGTTCCTTACTTCTCTCCAACAACTTGTGAATTCCATCCCCCAAATGTAATCTTATGTTGACTTTGTTCAACTTCAATAATCTATTAGTTATCCCCGACCCACTCCTATAATTGATACTTATCGCATACCTTGTCAAGTTCTCAAATTGAATGTCTTTTGGTAGCAACTTGGCATTTGATGATCTTATCTCATAAACATTCTAATCTAGACTAAAATTGATAAGACATTATAATGGAATAACTTCAAGCTTCTTCATGATAGTTGAAGTCAACTGGCCTTAGGTTGGTCAAAGATTGCTCCGAATAAGCCCGAGGCAATTTTCGGATTGTAGAACCCACTAAGCTAAGAACTTGTAGTTTCGTTAGCTTTCCAATAAGTGCAATGTCTTCCAATTTGTGGCACCAATCTAGAAGCAATGTCCGAAGATTTTCAAGGGAATCAAGTGATGAAGGTGGTGTTGTAAAACCATATAGACAAAATGCCAAAACTTGGAGCTTTTTCATCCCTTGGAAAATGTGTTTGGGATAAGGGATATTCAGAGGTTGCAATTTGTTCACGCGTGAAAACATTGGAGTTCCGGACATACCAACTGTTGAGGAAGCTCAGGGACAACTTTGCAATGTAAAGAGAGGAAAGCGCACCTTTTGGATTCATCACTCTTTGACCATTCTTCCAATCCAACAACATCTTCTTTGAATACAAATGGACGGGGATCCTTGGATGCAATTTCTCTGACAACATCATAAACAACATCGTGCATCCTCACAAAATTGTGTCTATCTTGATCAGGACGATGATCCAGCTCAATTAACCAACTTGAGGCTTTAAGTTTCCACCCGATTCAAGCCGATCTATTCCTTGCTTGGTCTAATGAGTCGATGGTGCCAAAAAAATCGAGACCAATAGCATATTGTAGCAAGTGATCGATTGAAATATCACTGTAGTCCAGTTGACCACAAAGTAGCAACAATGCCTTAACATCGTCATCCTTCAAATGGGTGTAGCTCCGCCACACATGAGTAAGGCTTCACCTTATTCTTACACCTTGGCTTCTTTGCACAATTCTTGAGGTGTTCCAGAGGCATTCTTCCCTTCATCCATCGTCTCATCCTTTATGCGTTGGCAATTGTCACGATTCTCAGTGGTACACCCTCATTCTTTAATGGAGTTACGTAATATTCTCCTCCATGGAATCGGCCACCTCCAGCTCTACTGTCTTCTTGAATAAAGTCAAAGCTTAGATCACGGTGATAAAGTTTCCATTGCAAAACATGTTTGTGCGCCCATCATCATGTCTTTGGATAACATGCCTCCATTTGATCTACTAGTCAACACTATTTTGCATTCATTCACATCATCATCATCATCATCTTTACAAGAAGGAATTCCAATTTCCTCCAAATCATGAATCTCCTTACAATTTTCATCTAAGATTATAAGGGTCTTCTTCTTCTTCAGCCTCTTCTTCAACTCAACTGCTCTTTCGGATTCATCCATGAACCAGTCCTCAAATTCCCAATCAAACATTTTTGCAATTTCCTCTTGAATATCTGAGTGCCGAATCCATGATGCATCAAGGTAGAGTTGTTTGGTGAATAAGCCTCTCTTGCTTAGCTTGGTGAGCAACTTGTTTTGATGATTGTGGTTTGCCCATGCCCCCGATCCCACTACTCGATGGAGTTGATCATTTGTCGTCTCTCAAGGCATCCCTTAATTTTGTCGAAAATAGGAGCTCTTGATTCAAAAGCTTCATGATTACATACTCCTCCATCAAATAATGGAACCTGTAGTAAAGGCACAATATTATAATGGCATTAATTGAAAAGTTGTGATAGGGCGGATAAACTTATATATTCTTTATATATAATTCAATTCAACTCTCAAACACAACGGCATGCTGAGTTGTATTATATTATAAAATAATTTTGGTTAAGGAATGAAAAAGTAGTTCTCATTGTAAATTAACAATATTCCAAAAAACAAAACAAAATAATACAATTAATTAATATCTTCATTCTGTTATTAATATAATGGAGCAAGGGCTTTGAATTTTGTTCCTTTTTTCAGAAGGAAAATGTGTTCTGTTACCTCATTTCCAAATTAATTACCATTTAATTTTATTTGATAAAAATTGAAATAATGTTTAAGCAATTTTTTTTTAATTTTATAAAATTAAAATCCTATATAAATAAATAAGTATCAATAATTGGTTAAATGTATTGAATATTATTTATAAATACTTTATATATCCAATTAATATCAGAGAAGGGTGAATTAAACATCACGAGAGCTTGATAAATTTCAATAAAAATATTAAATTAATTTATTAAAGAATTTCTTATTATCGTAGAAAAGCTTAGAGATTAATTAAAATAAAACAAAAATTAAATTTTAGAGCACAATAAAAACTAACATTTTCATTCGAAAACAATATGCCATTAGCAGGAGTATTGATATTTTAGAAATTAAAAAATTCAATTGTAACTTTATTCTTGTTTTCAACTCTTTATATTTTATTTATGATACACTATTTCTTTTTCCTTTTCTTTTTTGAAACTAAATAATAAAATTATTAACTTTGATGATTATTTTAAACTCAAAATTAATTAGTATCCTTATATGAATGGAATATACGTTCATTAATTTACATGAAATAAATTATATTCGACTATTTTTATTTTCAAAACTAAAAGTTTATATTAATCATTTAACATCTTATTAAAATTCCCTAAATATTTATTGAATTTTAAATATAATAAAAATTTTAAAATATTATTTTTTGAATTAAATTTTCACTAATTTTTTTTCCAGTTCAATACAACATTTATTTAATTAGCACACAATATTTTTTCCTTTCTAAATTAAAATAATAACTACCATTTTTTTACTATTTTTAAATATTATTTCTATTGACATTTATCCTTTTTAAAATTAAATTTTCACTTTATAAATTTTCTTTTTTCAACTTATTTGTAATTTACATATTATTCATAATTCTTTATTATTTTATGTAAGACCGAGAAATTCCAATTTATGGAAAAATGGCAAAATCGTAAATTCGGTTATTAAATTGTAATTTCGGTTAAAAATCCTAAATTTATTCCCTAGATCTCGGATGGCTGACGGATTACACCGTTAGGGATCGTCTCCTTGAAATCTAGCTAGCACGTAAATTTCGTAAAATTCGAGATAGTCGAGGTTAGCCTTGCGGTTACACTGAGAGCGTCGCGTTTGGTCTTAGTAAAACGATATTCGATGTGACAAAAATCACATATATCACGTACTCATGTGCCATTAGTGGTGTGAGTAGAGAAATGATGAAAATGGAAGACCGAGATAGTGCCGAATATCAAATCTGGGAAATGAAGGGAAATAATGGGCATTTTGAGATTTGTTTAAGTCATTTAAGAGACGAAAAGCGTATTGACTTGTCTTAACAAAAGCAAAAGGGAGAAAAACGTGAGGGGAGGGAGGCTTGCACGGAAGAGCTTTGGATGCGTTTTAGAGAGAAATTAATAACCTTCTCTTTAGGTTTACGAGAGCGATTAAACCGTCGGCGATGCCCGGGACAAGAAGGAGAAGCGCTACATGTGGAGAGGGGCTTGTGGGTACAGTTTAGGGAGTTTCCTCGAACTCCGAGAGAGGTAAGGGGTTCACCACTCTTTAGGTTTTGTCTTTTGTTTAAGTACCATGTAAATGTTTCGGTTGGTTGAGGCAGCGAGCGGCCGTTTGGTCGATTCCAAATCTTAGAGCAGAAATGTTTGGATTGAGACCCACGAGCAGTCCATTATCGAGTTCCTACAGATGTTTGGGTTAAATGTGTGATAGATAACCCCGTAAATCATGTATTAGTTTGATTGAGGGGCGGAATGGCCGAAATACGAGGTTCACAAAGTGAACCGATGATTTAATGTTTGATAAGACGACGATGCTTGAGGGTTTCACGCTCCCAGAAAACGATAATTTCACAAAATATAATTTGTGAAAATATGAGTTTGGTCAAGTAATTCAAATTGAATTGCTTGTGTTTGATCATTAGCTCAAGTGAGCTAATTTTGATGTTTGAAATGATAATTACATAACATGATTGTGTGATTTAAATTTTATGTGAATATATTCATGTATATATATTTGCATGTGAATTAGACTGTATTGGAATTTGCATACATGCATTCCATATGCACTGGAACATCCCAGGACTATAGGAGTGAGTGCGTAGAGATGATCTAGAGAAAATGGTTCGGAGGGTTGTCTAAAAATGTTAATTCTCGGAGGGTAGTCCAAATTAAAAATATCAATCGTCGGGCGAAGCTTGATTGATATTCGTCGGGTAGTCGCGAAGCAAAATAATATCGATCGTTAGAGGCGAATTGATGTGTATCTGTGTGGAGGGTTGCCCTGAACTAACAAAGCCCATAATTCTCATACGAGGCTTAGGCAAGTGTGAGAGTCGATGAGGACTCGGGGTTCGGAGTTGGTCGTAGACATTCAAGAGTAGGATCATGCATTTTGCTTGAATGTGTGTTTATTTGGAGCGTTACCTTGCCTTAGGTGGAGAGTAGCCCGCTTAGGGTGATTATTTCTTAGCGATCGGCTGGCCGTCGTGGGATATTATTTTACAGGTACAGGGAGCGTGCGAGGGGACGGCTCGTCCTAGAGACCGAGGATTAGAAGAAAGCCGGGTTGTGGCTTTGATGTATACATGTATTTGAACTTTTTAAGTTTGATATATGTGTTGTATAAGAGTAAATTATTAACTCTTAGAACTATTGGACATAGTTGGTATGTTTTACAGATATTGTTATGAGTGCGTTTATGGGCTGAGTGGCGGTTTCACTCATGTTGTAATTATGTTGGACTGGCAGGGCGTGTTTCGTGCGGGTGATGTATTTGGTAGAACAAGCGAGGAGGCTGCGATTTTAAAGTGAGCGTCGGATAACTTAGACATCCACTTGTCATTATTCCATTGGTTGACGGATAGTCAACGGACACCCCGGGTTTGGGGCGTCACATTTTTATGTTAATTTAAATTAATTTAATAAATTATCATTAAAGACAATGTACTCTTATAACACTTTTTAAAAATATATATATTTTTTTATATTAAATGCCTACAAATATTTGAAGTGGTATGGGAAGCGAAAAATATGGGAAAACTAACCTCCTCATCCATGGACTTTTACGGAGTTAACTATATGTGGCTCTTTGATGTGCTCCAAGAGCAGAGCTGGAAAGAGACAAAGATATCTCATGTTGTCATTCTTGTCCCCGTTGTTAAAAATAAGCCTTAAGTTAGGTAGTTCTTCTAACTTTAGGATTTCTATTTTTGGGAGAATTCCTTCACCGTCAAATACATAGTTTAGGACTTCACAGTCACGCACAACTACTTCTTTCAAATTTTGGAACCTTTGTAACAAATGAGAGGGGATAAGATTGACTAGACGTGGACAAGTACACACCCTTAAGATCTGCAGCTTGTGAGAGAATTCATATTGTTGGGGATGCCATATCATCTTCAACATGGAAAAGACCACTAAGATTTAATTTCTCCAAGTTCGGGAATGAAACCTACAATAGAGATACAAATCAACCATCATCAGTCAATATTCACATCTTCCTTCTTGTCATTGCTAGAGAACATGTGGTTATAAAAAAAACCTCTACAAATTAAATTAAAAGATCATATTTCATGGTCGGTGATCAAGTTTTGATTACAATCATTCATTTATTTCATCTATCAGATATTTCCCATATGCACTCATTTATTATTTCATATTAAATCATAAACATACTTTACCAAGTTCATTTTTAAATTTTATTGTCCAATCAAAAGAATTGAATAATTTTAGGATTAATTTTTTTATTTAATTTTCATTTCTTTCCCTTCGAATTATTATTTCAATTTCTTTATAAAGCTTTTAAAAAATAAGAACTTTTTAATAAATTTTATTTTCCTCATATTTTCAATTAATTTCATTTATTCATATATTTATATATTACTTTTTTTATATATATCTATTCACTTTGAATTACAAAGTTATAGTATTTTTTTTGATAGAGACTTGAACATTACCCCTTCCACATATGCTCTACCCAACCCTTAACCACTTAACCATGCCTCATTAGCTATATATATATATATATAAAGTTTTATCTTAGGGGGCAATTGTTTTTTTACTTAATACTGAATAGAACTTTTATTTAATTGAATGTTGAATGATGCTTAATAGTAATAAATATTAAGTTTTTTTTTTTTTAATATGGTATTTATATTAAGTATTAAGATGTTTGTTGTTTTATATGCTTAAAATCAAACAACTTAAATATATTAAGAAAAATAATGTATCTACTTGTTTGTGTAAGGATAATATAATTTTATTATTATGATAAATAAAAATAGGTGTATAATATCTTAAAATATTTATAAAAAATTAAAATAATAAAATTATTATGATAAATAATTTATTATTACCTGTGAAACCCCGAGAAAATCTAATTTTTTCTGAAAAAGGGCAAAATGATAATTTTGGTCAAAATCCGGAATTTTTCTAGATCTCGGATGACAAAACGGACTTCACCGTTGGAATCGTTTCATGAAATCTAACTACCATGTCGAATTTCGTTGAGTTTCGAGACAGTCGGAATTTGCACGTTTTTCGAGGAAACGAGCGTAGTGCGGGACACTTGGCACATTTTGAGTGGCTCACAGTGTGCCAAGTGTCAACGCAAGTTCAGTTAACTTGAGCTAAAGTGTGGGGCCCATGTGGACACATGACATGATGCCATTTGAGGGAAATCCAATAGTAGATGGATAAGGGATAAGGTGTAATCCCAATAGCAAATAGGTGATGGACATGTGGCAAGAGAGGACAATTCTCTTGACCAAGTTGACCCAACCAGTTATGGTGAGGAAGAGAGAGAAAAACCGTGGGATAGGAGAGAGAAAAGAGTGGGATTTTAGAGAGAAAACCTCTACCTTCTCTCTAGGATTCCCGATGATCGGAACGTTGGTTTCCGGCGAGGCAAGCGGTTGCTCCGCGGCCAGCTCTGCAGCGTGGGTATCGGTCTTGTGGAGTTTCGACAAACTCTAAGAGGTAGGGGTTTTCTCCTACTTGATTTACCCCTTGTTTAAGTGTTTTGTTAATGCTTGGGTAGATTTGAGGTCGTGGTGGCCGTTTGATCGGTCTCAAAACTTGGGACCGAATTGTTGGAAGATTTTGAACCCGTTTTGGACAGTGTAGGGACTGTTTTGGGTGGTTGTGTGATAATTTATGCAATAAATTATGTCTTGGTGTGTATGAGGCCAGAAATGGCCATGGTTTTCAATTTCACAAAGTGGAACCGATGTTTGATGAGTGAAATTTGCATACGGACAGCAACGCTCGGTTTTGAGGCCCATTAAAAAGCAGTCTCGATTTGCTAATTGGACCAAAACGTCCATGTATTGTTTGCATGAAATTGTTTGAAGTTGTAGCGGGTATTGTGGGAATTAATAGGTTAATGCATGGGAACTTGTTGTGTTAACATGATACCCGCAATTATATAAAATATAATTGTGTATAGTCATTGGAATTAGATTTGTTATTAGCTTCAGTGGACTAATTTGGATGTGTGCGATTAAGATTGAGTAACATGTGGTATGAATTGTGTGTTTTCACGTTGAATCATTGCGTGCAACTTGGGTGGGAGTAACTATTTAGGGTAATTCGGCTGCGGATAATTACTCACCTGTCGAGAGAATTTATTATTTCGGTGCGGGAGGCGATCGGAAGACGACACTCATTAGAGGCCGTTTTGAAGAAAGCCGACTTATTGGCTACTTTGATGTTTTAGTTTAACATTAATATTAGAAGCTACTTAATTTAATATATGTTTGAATTAAGAGTGAAATCAACCCTTGAACCATGTAGTATAGTTGGTTAGATTTTTAGTGAGTATGGATGTATGAGCCAAAATGGCCATTTTTACTCATGTATGTGTCTTGTGTGTCTGAGGAATGCGAGAGATTTTCAGCGGGTTATTGGGTTGTCTTGGACACAGGTTTGGGACGTCACATTACCATTCTTAAAATTAATTATTATATTTACTTATTTTATATAATTACAATAAAATATATGAAATTGTTGTAGAACTAGAGTTATTGGTATTCTAGTCACAATAGTAATATAAAATATATAGACTCAACTATCAAATGTATAGGCTTTGAGTCGTTTCATTATGCTAGTAACGTGGATGTTGTTTCATGTTTTGTGGTTTTTAGCGATTTTGATTATGTATCTGCTTGACAAATATATAAAAAAAAATTAATAATTTTAAATAATAAATTAATTAAGCAGTCCCAGTATTGAAAGTTTAAAAATACGAGCATCCGATAAGGGTCTACATTGGAGTCCAATGGAAATAGTTTACTATATTATAACAAAATGCTTAGTTGTAAAAAAAAAAAATTGCTTAAACCAAAATTAAAGAATTTAACTATAAGATTGTAAAATATTTTGTGATGATTGTAGAGGGCATTTGTTTTTTGGTTTGTTTAAAGCAATTTGTTTTCACTTTAGTCCCTCTTTTTTTTTTTTTTTTTGAATAACTTATTTATGAATTTTTAAAATTTGTGGGAATTTTAGAATGTGGTTTTTTCTAAATAGAAAAAGCCAACATATATATTTTTTTAAATTTAGAAATAAGTTATGCAAACAAAAAAAAAGTCTATAATCTAAAAGCAAATTGTTTAAAAAAAAATCCAAAAAACAAATGCCCGCTTAAATTCTACATTTTTAGTTAGTTTTATTAGTGTTTTTACAAATATGGATATTTTAATCAGTATTTCAATAAAATAGAATCACCAACATTTTTGTTTATAGCAAGGTGTACTATTTAATTTAATTAGATAAAAAAATAAACAATTTAATTATTAAGGGAATATGATAGAAGTATTTCTTATTTCATTACGACATACAATAAAAATAACAATAAGAACAAAAAACATACGATATAAATAAACAAAATAGGTGTTCAATCTTCCAATTGAGATCTAAAAATTATTAAATCCACTTTCATATGATTATTGGTTTAATTTTTATAAAACTTATAAAATATCATTAATAGTTTAAGATTTTTATTCAGCAAAACATTTTTGAATTTCAAAAATAAAATAATATAATAAATCCTCTTTCATATTTATAGTATCTCCTTTATAACACATATAAAGTGGCATGCAATGCCAACCTAGCTTTTTAATTAAAACTGAAAAGAGATTGAGATGGGTAGGGCTTGAAGAGATAGAAATAGAAATAGGATAGAGGATGATGAGCCAATATGTATGAATTAATGGATTTAAGGGATAATGATAATTGAGTTTATCCCTAAATATGCATGATAATTGGGTTCATCCTAAAATGAGAACATGGGTTTCAAACCATAAACCTAGGCCTCACTTGGAGAAGATTGGGTGACCATTCATTTTTTACATATTCCATCCATTTTATATATATATATATATATATATATATATATATAATTTAAATAAATGATTAAATGATAATTCATTGTGAACCATATTAAATTAAACATACGAGATGAAATTTAATAAAAATAAACAAAAAAGAATTCTAAAATCATTTATTTCTAACTATTCTTACTATCTCATAAGAAGGTAGAAAATGAACTTATAATATATTTTTAGTACTTAAGAATTTTGCTCCTTTGAAAAAAAAAAAGAAATTAAATTTTGTGAGAATCATTCTTTTAATTCCTTTTGTAATTTGTAAGTATATTAGCTCGACCAATAGGAACCTAACTCCATTTGGATTAAAGCACTAGGCTGGCATAGGGAGGGTTGGGTTCGACAGTTCGAGTCAGTGAGGCAGAATACGCGATGTAATCTGGTGGGTTAGTGTCAAAAATTATTATTAAACGTTTTTAGTATGTAAAGTTAAATTTTTAAATTAATTTAGTATTTTTATTTTATTTTTATTTACCAAATATAACATATAAAAATATTTTAAAATTTTGAGGAATATTTTTGTAAGTATTTCCAAAAATAATATAAGGAGAAATTAAAACAATATTAGAGAAAACTAACCTTTTCACCAAAGAACACTCCATCTTGAATAAAAATGTCAACATTT
This sequence comes from Tetrastigma voinierianum, assembly GCA_016808115.1. NCBI lineage: Eukaryota > Viridiplantae > Streptophyta > Magnoliopsida > Vitales > Vitaceae > Tetrastigma > Tetrastigma voinierianum. The sequence continues at coordinate 339,863 of JAEQBH010001534.1, forward strand.
CCCTGATCTTTGTCTTCCTTCCCACAATTTTTGATGGATAAACATTTGAGGTTATGGAAACTCAGAGGCATCAAAGGAGAGAAACAACCTCTTGTGCTATCATTGTGGCTACGTATCGGTCAAGTAGTTTTTAAGCTTCAGGTTTCTAACTTTGGGAGGATCTCAATATTCGTATCATCATATCCTTGAAGATCAAATACATGTTCTAGGGCTTCACATTTTTCCACTATCATCTCTTTCAAATTATTCAAGCTCCCCATCAAATGGGCCGGAATCACATTGAGTAGGCATGGACAAGATCCCACTTTTAGGATCCGTAAATTGGAGAAGGAATGAGGTGAAAGGTTGTGATCTCATATCTTCTTCAATTTAGAAAGAAAAAGGAGTTTCACTTCTTCCAAAGTAGGGAATGAAACTTGTAGTATAATATATCACATTATCAATTGAAAAGTTAGGATAAACATAAACATATTCCCTTCCACTTGTTAATATAATTCATCAATTCTAAAATATTCACATCTTCACTTTTTGTTTTCAAAATCTAAACTATTTAAAGAATTTAAAACATGATCATGATCATGTGAAGATCTTGAAAAATTTTAAAAACCAAGTTATTAATACAAAATTTATTGACAACAAGTTCTAAATATGAACTATATGATAACAAGCCTTTACTTTTTGCAAAAAAAAAAAAAACTAACAACTAGATTATGTAAGGCAAAGACAATCGACAGTTTTGGGTCATATATTATTTTAAATGGGATTACATTGAAATTAAATTATTCAAGAAAATTTATTATGAAAGATTCCACATGGAACACTTATCACGGTCTGTTATATTATTCACACAAATTATAGTATTGATTATGGGTAACTACATTACTCATAAACCTGTATTTAGTGCAGCATTAAATGAAGTATATATACTAATTCATAACATGAGAGATGTGCCCTTTGTATTGAGAATATTTTTTTATTATTTAAGACAAAAGTGGGAGAAATAATTACCTTTAAAAACTAATAAGTCAGAGTGAAATCTGTGTAAAATAAGTTTATAAAAGTAATTTTTTTTTGTTAGATATAAGTCAGAGGGAGTCTTATTTATCTTCATTTTGTCATTAGAAATCCAATTTCATTTGATTATTTTTTTCTTAATAAGTTATGTTTGAATTTTGGATAAAACTTTTGAAATATTATTAATATTTTAAGTTTTTTTTTGAAAGGAGTTCTTTTAAAATAAAACATTATAAGAGTTTTTTAAATTCAACCTAGATTTTTTCAAATATTCACGAATAATATAATATAATAAATTCTATTTTCATCTTTTTATAATGTCCGACTTTTCACCACATGCATAAATTGGAATTTAAATAGAAATGTGGGAGCAACTTAGTTTTCAATCAATAATGAGAGATGGGGTAGGACAAAGCGAGGACATGATCATGAGAAAGAAATAGAAACATATAGAGGATGTTGAGCTGCAGAATTTGGAGGGTATTAACGTGCGATGACCTCAAATAATAGAGGTATATATTTCGAAGGGTGATCTTCGTTTTGTTTATCTTATATTCATATATATGAGAGCTGAGAAGGTAGAAATTTTAATCCATATTTAAATATTTGAAAAGATATGATCAATTTTTATTTAATAACTTTAAAAATTAAAATTTATTTTATTCAATATAAAAGGTAAAAAGACTTATCTCTCAAACATATATTGATCATCTATTACTTCAGTTTTTTTTTTAAATGTTTTGTGGAAAGTAAAACGTCACCTAATTGAACTAAAGATATTGTTACCGTCTTTTACACAAGATTTGTATAAAAATATTCAGCGTACATGGGATGATAGAGATTTAATCAAAATATATATAAAAATTGCTTATAATATTATCTCAAACTATTACGATGTTATGGGAGAAGGTAAAGCGGACTTATAATATTTTTGTTAGTACTTATGATTAAAATTTTGATTTTTTGATTTATTATTATTTTCCAATTCGTTTGCCATATAAGTATTATAACCATGTTATTATATAAAATAAAATTTTAAATTCATTCAGTATATTTATTATTATTGTTATGAATGAACTAACATTTAGATGATATTTTTAAAAATTTATGGAATATTTTTGTTAATACTTCCCAAAAATAGTATTAAGGAGAAATTTTTATAAAAATAAATAAATTGGAGAAAACTAACCTCTTCATGGAAGTGCACTCCATCTTCAATAGGAGTATTAACTACAAGGTTTTCCAGGGCGTCACACATATACACTTTTATCTTTTTCAAATTCTTGAAGATCAAGTGATGTGGGATAAGATTGAGTAGACATGGACAACATTCCACTCTTAGGATCCGTAAATTGGAGAAGGAATCAAGTGAAAGGTTTGTAAGGTTTTCATTAAGTGGGCTTCATTAATTGGAATTAAAACTGAATTAATTCTTGGTCTAATTAAGTGAGGTTATTAGGCTTCTTAATAAATTATATGGACTGGCTAGTGTGTGGGCTGAGTTCGGCCCGGCCCGTTATGAGAGGGCCCGTGGTCGGAACTCTATTTAAGGAAAGCTCAAGTCCCTCCCAAACCTGGGATACATTTACATCGCATACGTACAATTCTCTAAGGTTTTACGAGGAAAAGTGATCGGCAATGCTCATAAAGCCGGGTTTCAAAGGGTCGTTTGGGAGAAGATCTTGAGATCTTGAGATTGGTTCTCTTTGCGGCTCTTGTCGGTTTCGCATCAACAAAGAAGAATCCATGGATTAAGGTATGTAATTCTTGAGTTTTAAATTAATATTTGTTTATGTTCTACCATGGTGATCTAGGTTGTTAGAAATTCGTATCCCTACGGTTGGTATCGGAGCGACCATGGATTAGAACTCAGTATCTGATTTTGAGAAGAATTTTTTGGGTTTTTATGAAAAGCGGACGTGTCCATTTTTCGATTTTTCGATAAATCTAAGAATTAAATATTTTTACATATTTGGAATCTACACGGCAGGGCAGTCCACATCGGTGGGTGGCCGTCGCTAGGAAGTTGCCGAGACAGCACTCGCGCCATGCAGCCGCCGCGCGTTGAAGGCGGCAGTGGCGTCACGGCCTGCAGCTAGCGGTAGACGGCGGGTGCGGTGGCGTCATTGATGGCGTCGGCGCGGTGATCGACAACCGACCCGGTCAAAGCCGGATCCTACCGTCCGGGTTTGTTGACGGTTAGTTAGTGGGCGGCATTAAGCGATAGCGTGGCAATGGCGTGCGGCGATAGCGGCGTCGATGGCGGTAGCGGATAGCGTCGACTTTGACCCGACCGTGACGGAGCCGGACCGGCGGATATTGGCGAACGGTGGGCGGCCGGTCGCGGTCGGACCCGACGTCAGCGGTCGAGGCCCGACCGGTGTTCGGCGGGTGAGACCGGCGGTCGGCTTGGTCGGCCGGCCGGTCAGCGGTCCGGTCAGCGGTCGGCAGGCCGGTCGACACAACCCGGACCATTTGTTGCAGCTGCCCGCCCGGCTTCCACGCAGCGCGAACAACACGGTGGCGTGGTAGCGTGTGAGAATTCAGGGCAATTTTGGTACCTGCTTATTCGTATCGAAATTCTCTACAATGTGGTATATAGACTACGTGTTTGAAGCTTTTCTGAGATATGAAAATATGAATAGAACACAAAATCTGGCTTAGGCGTTAGGGTATTTTAAACGTGTTGTGGAGGTATTCTACATGGTTTGGAAATACATAAAGTAGTAACTTATGCATATCCGCGACATAAGGACAATGTAGAGACTAAGAAGTGGTTGACTATTATTGAATGATTGAGAACTTGATATAATTGGCATATTTAACATATATATATATTGAATGTGGTACGTAAAGTTTATATCGGTATGAGTGATTTTTAAGAATTCAGTGGTGTGACCGCCAAAGTGGCACACTTGATTGGGTTTGAGAAATATCGTCATATTGTGGTGGGATGTCTCTGTTTTAATGCATGGTCACTCCCGAAAGGAGGTGATCTTGTGTTGGATTCGTGGAGGATACATGATGGCATGCAATGAGAAATGGCCCGGTCTTAGTGGTTCATACGCACGAGGTGGTGATTTCACGAAGGATTAGAATATGTTACCGTGGCCCATTTGTCGTGTGGAGAGTGTCTATTGCGTGTCGTATTTTACCTTGGTGATTATGTGATGATGTATGTAATCTACATGGTATTCGTGATCTTTGATTACTGTTTGTTTTGTTTATTTTCAAGGTCGATTTTTACGTGAGCGGTAATTGGCATCAATTGAGATCCTTCTTTGGATTGAATTTCCAAGAAATGGAAGAGGATTTTCAATTTGGAGTGGAGGCGGCGGATGTTCATGGTGCTACAATGGATAAATGGCAGATATCACAACCTCTAATCTTGGTGAGAAAGAAAACGGGACTATCTTTGGGGAGAGGAAGCGATAGGATTTCTTTGTTGACGATGAAGAAATGTCCTGAGAACATGAAAAGTGGTTTTGCCCGGTAGATTATGCTGCTAAGGAGATGATGAAGACCATAGAGGCTAGAAATCGGTTTCATCATCTTGGTTGGAACAACTTCTTCAAAAGCTCTTCGACGTAGTATGATGAGTGCAGTGGGGTTAGGGTGCTTGTCCTCGGGATGGTAGACGCTAAAGGCCTTGAAGCTCAGAGAAGCTCTGTGTTACCATTCATATCTTTGCATTGTGCATCAACCTGACATACTGGCGATTTGGGATTATAAAGACAAACTACAATTCCCCGAGATGAAACTTGGTCGATCGTAACGATAGCAAGGGTGGTGCTTGAGGAGGAAGAAACTAAGAAGGATAAAGAGCATATGGCCTTATATCTTGCAAGTCCCCATAAGAGGAAGAATAAAGTTCAAAGTCGAACTCATAAAGGTCTTTCATGAAACTACCGGTCAATCGGCAATATGGGTCGAAGAAGACGTGCGAAAAAGGATGGTGATCGGCTGGCTTGCTGTAAGAAGAAGGTCACATGAAGAAGGGTTGTCTGAAATTCAAGGCTTTGGATGTCGGCGTGGGGCTGCAGTGTGGTTAACTGTCTTTGTTTGTGAGATCCAACCTACTCGAGAGCACCATCCCGGTTCTTGGTGGCTTGATAGTGGAGCAACTAATCATGTTGCATTTACCATACGAGGGGATTCATATGGCGGAGCGGCGAGGATGAGTCAGGCTCCACGTGGGATATGCTGAGAAGAAATTTGCGAAGTCATGTTAGGTGGGAGATGTAATCTTAGTTTTGGGTCTGGTTTTAAGTTGATGTTGAAAGACGCATTTATGTACACTTCTTTTAGAAGGAATTTTAGTTTCATTATCATGTTTGGATTCATATGATTATTCTTTTGAAATTAAGAGCAATATTATTTCCAATAATATTTCTTAATTCAAATAAGGTTGGGCTCTTGTCATGTCCAGCAGTTATACGGATTAAGTTTATCTCAGATGACATATACGTGGCTTATCACGTTTGAAGAAATTTGTTTCTAAGAGGCGAAACTATAAGGATGAGTCTTATGCATTATCCAGCTTGGCGACGGCATATCTGGGATAGTAGAAAGGGTGGTAGATGAACTTCAAGTATCTTTGTTTCTTAAGAAATGACAGAGATTATCAATGACGGTTAAAAGTGATGGTCAAGAAGACTGAATTCGTGATTGGGCAATTTAGTCAGTGCATGATCTCTGATGGACATATGTGGCAACATGTGTAGAGTACCATTCATGTTGTGATGACTATTCTCCGATAGCGGTTGTTGTACTTGATTAAAGAAAGTGCGAGTCTCTTGACAAGTTCGAGATTTTTCGATTTGAAGTCGAAACTTGATTGGGAAAAGTCATAAGGTTGTTAGGTCCCGGCCCAGAGGGTGGAGTATTATGGCAAACATGGCGTCTTTGGACAGCAAGGGCCATTCGCCAAATACTTGAGGACTTCTGGGATAGTGGCACGGTTCTTATGCACAGAATCTGGCAGAAATGGTATGGCCAGAAAGTATGATAGTGCTCTTAATGAATGGTAAGGAGTATGATGAAGTAGGACAATTACCGGTTTTCTATGGGGTGAAGCTTTGAAAGCTTGACTTTGTATACATTTTTAGATCGATGTGCCTCGAATTGTTCCAGTGACTCCTTTTTGAGTTATGGACGGTAGCTTCGGCAAACACCATCTTAAGGTTTGGGGATGTCCTGCTTGAGTAAAGTTATATAATCCAACATTAAGTAAGTTGGACTCCCGGAACTACTAAATTGTTATTTTGTATCACACGGAGCATTAGAGGATATAGGTTACATAATCACGTGGAGCGCGAAATTATTGGAATCACAGGACAGCTAAGTTTTGAGTTTGATGTGGCGAAAGAAAGTAGGCGCTCCACGGTTTAATGGGGAGATAGGCCAGAATGACAATATGGTATCATATCTGCTCGTGGATGATGTTGGGGACCCTCTTATTTTTGTTTTGTTTGGTATTGGGACAGGATGTGTTGTTGGAGCAGAAACCCAAATCGGTTCATCGAGGCTCTCGGTGCGAGGATGTGGCTATTACTAACCGATGGGGAGATCCAGCCCAGGGAGAGAGGCGATCGGCTATACCACGGACTAACTAGTCTATAGGAGAGCGAGGCTACGATATCGGTTACTGTGGTGATAAATAACCTTGAGGAAAATTTGTTTCTTGTCCTGTTGAAGCTGTGGTTGGATGCGATGAGAGATGAAGTGTCCCATGAGGCATAACGAGGTTTGGGAACTTATTGAATTTTGAAGGTCATAGACCCCGTTGGAACACGAAATGGAGTGTATAAGACTAAGGACCATAAAGGAAAGATTGAGAAGTTTAAAAAGTAGAGGCGGTAGCCGAGGTTTCACTCGAGAGAGAAGGAGTAGACTATGAAACAACCTTTTCTCCAGTCTCTTCTAAGATTCTTCGGGGTGATCATGGCATTAGTTGCTCATTTACGATATGGAGTTACACGGATGGATGTTAAAGCGCCTTTCTCAGTAGGACTATGTGAAAGAAGTCTATATGATGCAACGAAGGTTTTGTGGCAAAATGATTCGGGTAAACTAGTATGTGGGGCGAAAAAATTACATTTGTAGTGCCAGCGAGCTTCTAGACAATGGTACTTGGTTTCATAGTGTTGTTGCTTCATATGGTTTGTTGAGAACAAAAGTAGATCCAATGTATATCTTGCAAGGTCGGTGGGAGGAAGTGTTTTCCTATTACTCTGTATGGATGATATCCTGCACCAGCCGGTGACCTTGGTTTCTTGCATGAGAACAGCGGATGTTGTCAAATAACTTTGATATGAAAGACGGTGAAGCGTCTTTTGTGCAGGCAATTAGAGATTGCGGGATCGTTGCTTTACGGTATTGGGTTTATCTCGAGGAGGGCGTATGTTGATCGTGTTTTTAGAAAGATTCAACATGCAACTATATGAAAGCCGGGGAATTGCTCTGTCGTAAAGGTGATAAGTTGAGTCTGTCCAGCGATGTCGCCGTTCGGATATAGAAAGCGAATGAAGAATATACGCTATCTTGGTGCACTTGGGGTATTATGTATGCTCCAAGTATGCTTGGGCGATATTGCCTTTGCGACGGGACTTCTAGGCGGATATCCAATCAAGCTGGAACGTGATCGTTGGGTTTGCTGCGAGAAGGTTATGAGGTACTTAAGAGAGGGCAGACTATATGTTGATTTACAAACATGTTGGGACCTCGTTTAGTTGTTCAGATTCGGACTTTCTTGAGCAATCGGGATGAAAAGAAGTCAACAGCTGGTTATATCTTTAAGTTAGCAGGAGGTGCAGTATCATGGAAAAGTGAGAAACAGAAATTAATTGCATCCTACACCATGCGACGGAGTTTGTAGCATGCTTTTCGTATTCTTTTCCAGCGATTTGGGCACAGCCATTAAGGAGTTAACGATGTTTGATTTTGTGGATAGGCCCATACAATTGTATTGTGGTAACTCTGCGGTGTTGTTTATTAACAACAACGAGAGGTCTCAAGGGGTCTAAACACATGGAGGTCCAAATACCTGACCATAAAGGGGAAAAGGTTAAGCGGTGGCGTTGCGATTAAGAGCACATATCAACGGATGATATGATTGCGAGATCAGCTAACTAAAGACCTTCGCCCTTGTGTATTTGAACGACATGTCATTAACATGGGCTTAGGAGTATCATGGGATACTGTGAATTAGTGGGAGCTATTAAGTTTTAAGTTGCTCTAATAAAGGTTCAATTCAATTACATTACATTTTGTAATAATTGAATTTGTATCAACTCTTTTGCATTCAATAAGGTATTTGTGAATGTAGGTTTATCGAGTTGATGCGTATAATTGTTGTAAATATCGAGCATTGTGTAAACCTTGAATAAAGGCTATGGGGCATTGTTGGCATTAGCGCCGATAAGCGTATTTTATTACGCGTTAAGTAAAGTTCTGCTCAATTAACGTATATACCAGTCGTTGGAACCATAATGAATATTCTCTGGTGACACCTTAGGTTTGTGACAACTTTAGGAAAATTTGGACTAACGAAATGGATAACACATAGTATCACTCATTATGAGGTGTCGTTTTAAGCAGCGCTCTATTATTGAATCGTATCGGTAAAGTTGAAGCACTGCGTGACCATGGAAGGGTTGCATGAGTACATGCAATTACATACATGATTCGGTGTTCGAGACTTTTATGGGATCGGATTGACTATTAAGAATAAATCTCTAGACCTTGATATAAAGGTCTTGCGGTTTTGTTTTCGATTAATGTATCGGCCGAGAGTGGGAGGAATGTAAGGTTTCGATTAGAGTGGGCTTCGTTAATTAGATTAAAACTGAATTAATTATAGTCTAATTAAGTGAGGGTTATTGAACTGTAATAAATTATGGGTAGGTAGTGTGTGGGGTGAGTTCGGCCGGCTTGGGTTATGAGAGGAGCCGTGGTCGAACTACATTTAAGGAAAGCTCAGTCACTCCCAAGCCACAGGGGATACGTTTACATCGTACGTACAATTCTCTCTGGGTTTTACGAGAAAAGTGATCGCTTGTCTCGCAAAAAACCCCGAGTTTGAAAGTCGTTTGGGAGAAGATCTTGAGATCTTGAGATTGGTTCTCTTTGCGACTCTTCATCGGTTCAGCATCAGCAAAGAAGAGATCGTGGATTCGAAGGTGGCATGTAATTCTTGATTTTTCTCCATTAATATTTGTTTATGTTCTGTGGTGATCTGATTTGTTAGAAATTCGTATCCTGAGGTTATCATGCCATATCTTCTTGAATTAGGAGCTGTAGAGTGTCGATTATCCAAATTAGGGAATGAAACCTGTGATATTACATCATCAAATGAAAAGTTTGGGTAAATATAAACATATCACCTTAGATATAATTTATCCATTCTAAAACATTCACATCTTCACTTTACTTACGTTTTAAAAATCTAAAATTACTTAAAATGATTAAAAAAGAATCATGTGAAGATATTAAAGAATCATGTGCCCATTTTTTACATAATTTTTTGGAATTTGTTTTCTATTTGTTTTTATTATTTTTCAGATTATTTTTCCTATTTTTTACATAATATTTTCAAAAAATTTACCTTTTTTTTAACATAATTTTTTTGGAATTTCTTTTCTATTTTTTTCATATATTTTTTCCCTATTTTTAGATAGTTTTGTTAGAATAACAGTTTTATCATTAAGATGATCGATTTTAAGCTTTCGCACAAGCTTTTTTTGATATTTTTGTTAACAGTTTTATCATTAGGATAATAGGGGTATATATAATACAAAAAAGGGTGATCTCCATTTTTGTTTTATCTTCCACACATAAATATTCCATATATTTGAAGAGAGCGAGAAGCAGTAGAAATTTTGACAAACAACATGTTTTCAGAAAATCGAGATTTAAATATTTGAAAAGATACGATCAATTCTTTATTTAATAACTTTAAAAATTTAAATTTATTTTATTCAATATACAAGGTAAAAAGATTTATTGATCATCTTTTACTTCAATTTTTTTTTTAAATGTTTTGTGGGAAGTAAAACGTCACCTAATAAAAAGGTATTTTATAAAATCAAAATAAATATAAATAATAATTTAACGGTAACTAATTGAACTAAAGATATTATTTCTAATCCTTTTGCACAACAAATTTGTATAAAAATATTGACGTACATGGGATGATGAGATTTAATAAAATATATAAAAATTCAAATAACTTTATCTCAAACTATTCTTACCATCTTATGGGAAAGGTACAAAACTGCACTTATATTATTTTTGTTAGTACTGATGATTAAAATTTTGATTTTGATTTTGATTTATTCTTTTTCCAATTCCTTTGCCATATAAGTATTATAACCATTTTATCATATAAAATAAATGGAAAATTATATGATTCTATTTAAAAAAATATTTATAAGGAATACAAGGGTAAGTTAACTCATTTAAAAATAATTCCTATTATGTGTTTTGTTTTAATAAATATTAAAAATAATTTCTATATGTTTTGTTTGGAGGAAGAAAGTTCTTGTTCAAAAAAATGTTATTTTTTATGATGGATCATAAAACCCAAAAAATAAAAAATAAAAAAATAAATAAAAAACAGATTTTTTTAACATTAGAAAATTAAAAATAAAACAATATTTTTTAACCCTTCTTCAATTTGCTGAATCTTTTTATTCCTGATTATTTATTCTTCAATTTATCTAGAATTTTCTCATGCTCAAGATATTTCAGGGTAGATTTATTTTCATAATGGGTTTTTTTTACAAAATCATATGGGTTGCGATTTCGTTCGATTGTTGAAAATTTAGAGTTTGTTGTTAATGATACAAAAAAAAATTGTATGAGATTCTTGTATTAAAGTATCATATGCTAATTTGAGTTTTTCAAATTCTGAATTATCATTAGAATCTAAGATGATTTTCTAGGTTTTGATGAATTATTGTACACTATTTATACTATAATACTTATGAGTTATTGGTCGGATTTGTGTGTTTGGTTTTAAACTATGATTTCCAGAATTTTTTTTAATCTGTTAAAGAAAAGATTCCTAAATTAATTAAAAAAGAAACAAAGAAGTTGGATTAGGAAACTAATCCTTAAATATTTCAAAATCTGTTATTTAAAAAAATATAATCATATTGATAAATCATAACATAATTTTCCTTTAAAATTTTATTTTAAATTAATTTAGTATATTTATTATTATTGTTATTCATCTATGCTTTGTTATATCATATTTTAAACTTTTTCGTATGGAATATTTTTGTTAATACTTATTTAAAAATTATATATATATATATATATGAGAAAACTGACCTCTTTATGGAAGTGCACTCCACCTTCAATAGGAGTATTAACATTTGTCTGATCTTTGTCTTCCTTCCCACGACAACATCTTGTGCTCACCGGCATGAAAGGAGATAAACAACCTCTTATGCTTTCATTCTGCTCATTTTTTGGCTCCGCTTGGTTTTCTAATTGCAAGGTGTCTGGATTTTGGAGGATCTCATTATTTGTATTATATCCACTAGGATCAAATACATATTCTAGAGCTTCACAGTTCTCCACCTCAATATTTTTCAAATTCTTGAATTTGAAGCTTGAGTGAGGTGGGATAAGATTGAGTAGACATGGACAATATGTCACGCTTAGGATCCGTAAATTTGAGAAGGAATCAAGTGAGAGGTTGTGATGCCATATCTTCTTCAATGTAAGAAGACTCTCGAGTGTCACTTGCTCCAAATTAGGGATTGAAACCTATGTTATTACATCATCAATAGAAAAGTTAGGGAAAATATAAACATATTCCCTTAGACATAATTTATCAATTATAAAATTTATTGACCTTTACAAGTTACGAAATAAAATAATGAGCTGTTGTAATAACAACAAGCGCAAGTTCGAAATAAAATTAGCTGATTTAATAACAATAATTTTTTTATTTTTTTATTTTTGCCAAAAAAAAAAAGAAGCTATACTGGTTGTGAAGGTAAAACGGGTAAAAAAAGTAGTGCTTCACTAATATGATTAAACATTGACAACCATGAGCACATAGATTCTCATGACATATGAAGTTATTTTACTCATACCAATCATTTATTATTTGTGCACTCTTCTGTTTGTTTTTCTTATTAATAAAATTTTATGATTTTTTTAAAGGAAAAATAATATTATTGATTAGCTTCTGATAGCGATATATCCCAAGATACAATAGCCCAAAACGTTATATGATAAAATAATATCAGGGTTAATAATGCGATAAATCGACATACTTTAAATTTGATAAAATAGTGATTTATTTCTTTAAATTTGCATTATCTTTTAGAATATATCAAAATTTATATTTTGAATTTATTGTTTTTTTCTCATAAACAATATTAGAAATTCTATTCCTCTCATCTTTATATTATCTGCTTTTAACACATGCATAAAGTGGAATATAGAATTGTAGATAATGGAGAAGACATGGGTAGGACAAAGCAAATGAGAGAGGATCAAGAGAGTTTGGAGGATGATGAACAATAGAATTTGAAAGAATTGACAAGGATGAAGGCCTCTAAATAGATGGAGTGATCTTCATTTTTGTTTAACTTCACAAACACAAAATTCCATATATATATATATATATATATATATATATATATATATATATATATATATATATACTATTCTTCTTTCTTCTTTCTTTATATATATATATATATATATATATATATATATATATATATATATACTCTTTCTGCTCTTATATATAATTTGAGAGGTAAAATATCACCTAATAAAAATATTTTATAAAACCAAAGTAAATATAAATAAATAATTTAACGATAATTATTAAATTGACCAAAAAAAAAAGTATATAGGAAAGGCCCCTAAGGCGAACAAGAAGAAACTAGAAAGAAAAAAGAGACATACAAACGAACTCAAAATTTAACAATAATTAATTGACCTAAAGATATTATCTTTAAATCTTTTATATAACAAATTTACGTGATAATATTGAATTAAACATACTCAAGGATGCCGAAATTTAATAAAAATATATTTAAATATTCTTCCGAGAAGGTAGGGAAAAGCAAAGGAGAGGATCTAAGGAAAGAAATAACAATACGATAGAGGATGATGAGTGGCAGTATTTGGAAAATTGAGGTGGGATGAAGGCCTCCTCATAAGGTGGGCTATCGTCATTTTTGTTTCATATTATATAGACAAAAAATATATTTTTCAGAACAACAAGATTCAAATATTTGAAAATATATGATTAATTTTTTTATTAATAACTTTAAAAAGTTATTTTTAATTCCATGGAAAAGGCAAAAAAATTCCTCAAACTTATATTTATCTCCTTTTAGATGAATAAAGAGCAAATTATATTAAAACCCTCAAACTATATTTATCGCACCTTTATTATTATTTTGCCTTTGGCGAAAAATTAATATTATCTACAAAAAATAATTTTATCTAAATTTGAAAAAGAAAATTAAATGATTATCTATCTACTCAATTTTTAAATCTATTTTTAATTTATTCAATATTTATATAACATTTTTAAATAAAAATAGTTACTCTATCTAACTAAAAAATATTTAAAAAAAAAAATCAATGTTTTAATTTTTTTATCTAATTTTTAAATAAAAATTAAAAATACAACGAGTTGGAAAGGGTAATATTGACGTTGGAAGGATAGCTAAAAAAGACAGATAAAAACAGTTACCACATTAGTTATAAAATAATTACTTTTCTATTTTTGGACAGTACAAGAGATTAGTTTGAATATTTTAAAGTGTAAGGGGTAAATGCTTGAAAGTATAAGGGATTGAGAATGCATTATTCCAATTTTTTATTTACAACTATGACATTTAAATGATATTTTAAATTTTTTATGGAATATTTTTGTTAATATTTCCCAAAAATAGTATAAGGAGAAATTTTAAAAATAAATAGTATTGAAGAAAACTAACCTTTTCACCGAAAAGCACTCCATCTTCCTTAGGAATGCAAACATTCCCACAGTCAAAGATGGATAAGTACTTGAGGTTGTGAAAACTCACAGGCATGGAAGGAGAGAAAAGGCTTCTGGTGCTATCATTCTTCTCGTTGTTGCATATAATATTATCCTTCAATCTCCTTAATTCTAGTTCTTCAATTCTCTCCAATAACTTGCCCATTCCATTCCTGAAAAGTAAGCTTCCGTCACCACCTTGGAGCCTTAATGTTTTTGATCTTTCATATTCGATTTCCCCCGGATCAAAATTGCCAATAAATATTGCATAACTTGTTAAGTTTTGAAAGAACTTGTCTTCTTCTGGTACCAATTTGAAATTTGGTATTTCTACCTCTATCGTCGTCAAATGGTGCAAATGATTCAATTCCGATAAACAAACATTGCTTTCTCCATCATTATTTTCTTCAGCTGCCCATTTAGAAAAGCTAAATTTCATGAACAAGCATTCTAATCCAGACATGTTTGAAAAGATATTTCGTGGAATTACTTTAAGCTCCCTGCAATTATGCAAATCCAACAACCTTAAATTGGTCAATCGAGCCATTTCTTGAGGCAATTGTTGGATACTTGATCATGCTAGAACTTGTAGTTTCTTTAGCTCTGTAATTACGACTATGTCTTCTAACTTGCACCTTTCTAGACATAATGTTTGAATTTGCAAGGGTTGAAGTGAAGGTATTGTTGTGAAATATATTCCGGACAAGGCTAAAACTTTGAGTTGGTTCATCCCTTCAAAAAAATTGTCTGGAATATTCAAGGAATGACTGTTGCTCTGCAATAGAAAAAATTGAAGTTTGGGACATACCAGCATATGAAGAAGCTCGTGCATAGCTTTACAATATAAAGAGATGAATTTTGAATCATCATTCTCTAACCATTTTTCTAATGGAACGTCTTCTCTACAACACACCATTGTTGGAAATCGATGAGGATCTTTGGATGCAATGTTTCTGGCAACATCACGAACAAGGTCATGCATCCTGACACGCTTATTTATCTTCAACATCCATGAAAAGCAACCTTGAGGTTCCTACTCTAGAAGCGTCTCCATCAAGTAACAAGCTTGAGGCTTTGAGGGTTCTCACCAACACAACTAGTTTACGTCTTGCTTGCTCCAACAACTCGATGTCGTCAAAAAAATCCAAACCCATGGCACGCGCTAACAAGACATCCATTGAAATATCACCATAATAGCTCAAGCAACCACAAAGTAAGAACAATGACTTGACTTTATCATCTTTCAAACGATTGTAGCTCAACTCCAGACATGCGTATACCTTTTCCTCCATTCCAAAGATGCTGGTTGGTGCTGAAGTCCTCAGTTCGTGCAAGGCATTCTTCCATACATCCACACTTTCATCTTTCAATGCATTTGCAACTGTTACAATTGCAATTGGTAGACCCCCACATTCTTTAACTACCTCAATTGCTATGGGTCGCAGTTCATTATTCCCCTCCACAGAATCACCTACTGTCTTCGTGAATAAACGCCAATCTTCTTTTTCTTGCAACTGTCGAATTGAAAAACATTTTTGTGTGCCCATGCCTTTGCTTAATAGATGTTCATTTCTAGAAACCAACACTAGTTTGCATATTGTCTGATCATCTTTGAAAGGAATTCCAACTTCCTCCAAATTAATTTCCTTCCAAATGTCATCCAAGATAATAAGGATCTTCCCTTTCTTCAGTTCCTTCTCTTTCTTCAGTCCCTGCATGAGTTTACCTGCTCTCACGGGTTTAGCCACCCCCTCAAGTTTCAAGCGTAACATGTATGCGATGTGTTGTTGAATATCCGAAATTCCTTGTTGAATTTTGTCTGCTTCTCGAGTCCAGGATACATCTATATAGATTTCTGTGGCGAACAAATTCTCCTCCTTAGCCAGTCTAGCCACTTTTTTGACCAGCGTGGTTTTGCCCACGCCGCCCATCCCCCACACCCCAATCATCTTCACATCATCACTTCGTAACGACTCCACGATTTGTTCCAATGCCGGGTTTCTGGATT
This sequence comes from Tetrastigma voinierianum, assembly GCA_016808115.1. Classification (NCBI taxonomy): domain Eukaryota; kingdom Viridiplantae; phylum Streptophyta; class Magnoliopsida; order Vitales; family Vitaceae; genus Tetrastigma; species Tetrastigma voinierianum. Next base: position 355,906 of record JAEQBH010001534.1, read on the forward strand.
CAAAATCTTCGTAACCTTCTGGGAGAGCTGCAGATCCAGCATCCGGCGGAGGGAGTGGATAAGAAATTGTTTGAAAGTCACCTCCTTCTTGGCTTTTCTTGACATCGAGGGCCTTTTTCTTTGCTTGCCTGCTGAGCTTATACCGTGAGACAGAGTGTCGGGACACAATCCGCCACAACACCTCTTCTTTGCATTCTTTTCATCTTCAATGAATTTCTCCACTTCCTGGGAGATGCCGTCAGCACGTTTCAGCCACTTCTGAACAGCCTCTTCAATTCCATTTCCTTGCTTTTCAGCGTCATTCACAGATCGGTGCAGGCTCCGCCTTTTATAGTCAAGCTTCTCAACTTGGTCCTGGAGTTCTGCAAGGTTGCTACTGTAGCAAAAGAGATAACCCAGCTGACGTCCAACTGGAGCAACCAAGTATTCAGCAACTTTTGCTGCAACGGAAATAACAATATCCACCATTTTCTACTTAACTGGGTTTTTTTTCTGGGTAATAAATTGGTGAGAGTTAGGCTAAAGCAGATAACAGAAAAGGGAAAAATAAGGACAGAGCTATTTGACTGAATGTGAGAACTAATAATGAAAACCACGAGAGGAAGGAAAGAGCAGGAAGAAAGATTGGACGACCAAAAACAAAAGGGGGACAAAAGGGCTCCGTAATCAGAAGTGAAAGATAGAGTCCAACGGGAACTAGATGAGAAAAGCAAACTGGAGAGAGGATAGAAATGATGTGCTTGGATATGACGCTGAATGTGAAGGATAGTTAGCCAAACTATGGACTATGAAGACAGATGGGATTTTCTTTTTTAATTCTTTTTTGGGGAGATGATAACAGATCATAAAATAAGAGGAAAGTAGGAAGAGAGGGAAGGAAATGAAGGCAGCAGAGTCGAAGGAAACACAGGTGAATCTGAGTGAAGTTAGGAGCGGATGATGAAATGGGAAAGATTACAAAAACCAGAACTTGGTGATGAGTAGATTACCAAACTAAGACAGACGGGATTTTTTGTTTTGTTTTGTTTTTCTTTTTGTTGGAAAACAGAAGGGAAATGAGAAACAAGAGAAGGGAAGGAAACAAAGCAGCAACAATTAAGAAAAAACTAAAAGAAGAGAAAGAGAGCAAGAAATGGAAAGGAGAAGATCAACTATTTGTTCCAAACAGAGGGATGGTGAGTAGGACAATGTAAAGGTGTGGAACTGGGGTTTTGCTGGAAAAGAGTTGAGGAAATGAAAGTAAACAAGTGAAGGGAACAGAGTTTGTTCTTGCCAAACAGAGATCGAATTGATGAAGGAAACAGAATTGTGAAATCTGAGTGAAGAGATGGAGAATATTGCTCAAAAAAAATGCATGTAATTTGATTCAGTAAAGATAAAATGAGAACAAGGAAGGAAGGTGTTTTGTTGGAAGCAAAAACAAAAGGCTGAATGTGAACACTGAAGAGCTCTGAACCTGCTTATGATTTGATTTGAGCATCCGGTTCAGTCAAGAACCGGTTTTAGGCAGTGAATCGGATCGGAAAGAGGCCCGACCGGTTGGACCTGCTTATGATTTGATTTGAGCTGAATGTGACTAATTAATAAAAGCTGGAAGACCTGCTTATGGTACGTACGTACCTGCAACCTCTTACATTCACATAAATATGTTCGGTAAATTATGTTTTAGGGTACCGGGGTATATTAAAAAACGTCGAAAAAGTTTGACTTTTGATATTGCCATATTTTGGGAAAAAATATTCGTTTTTGGGTAACCGTAAATAATTAATGGGGAACAAAATTGCCTTCCAAACAATCGTTTCCTCTGGGGCCCACTGCCGCCACATAGAATTCCAGCCCTTTTACGCCCCCCTACATTGACCAAGCCTAACACTTGCCACCCTACCTTCAGCTCACTTTTGGACAGCAGCCCCACCCCAAGCCATTTCTAAAAATTTTAATTTTCACTTTTTAACTCTTAATTTTCTTTTCTTTCAAAAATTTTTAAAAAAATCTTAATTTTTTATTAAAATATAATTTTAGTATAATATGTAATTATTATATTTATTAATATTTAATATAAAAATATATTTATTTATTATCATTCATTTTAAAATAATATGTTATAAATTTGAATTTTCTTTTTTTAAAATAGCTTTTATCCATTAATTTTTATCAAATTTTGTATTAACAAAAATTTTATATTCATAAAATTTTTATATTTTGAATCTATTTTTATCTTTTTGAAATTTTTATAGAATATTAAACATAAATTTTTAAAAATATAAATAAAAATTATTATTCACACTAGTTAAAAATTACATGCATAGTAAATGGTAGATTTATTTTTATCTATATGTAATAATGTTAATACCTAAAAGTAACCAATATTTAATATCCTAGTACCATACTACTATAATATGATATCAATATTTAAAAGTGCAATTATAAAAATAATATTTTATTATTATTTTAAAAATAATAATATAAATATTTTTAATTCATAACTGATACATATCTTCAAATATTTTTAAATTAAATACTCTTAAAAATTATCATTCCTAGTTTTTTTAATGAAATAAAATTTATATTAATAGTTTTTCATATTATTTTTATTTAAAAAATAATTTTGCATTATTATAGCCCATTTCTTTTTTATTATTATTATTTTCATTATGTGTCGATTGTTCTAGAATGAGTTGGTTAGGATATTTGTTGAGTTGTACATTGGAGTGAGTGGAACAAAGCACCGAGAGAAGGTCCTGCCACAACTACATGTACCCACTATGCAGCCCCTTTTTCTTTGAACAATGAAATCAAACATTCTCTCATTTCTTCCTCCATCTGTTTTACTATGATATGGTATCAGAGCATCGCTTTCTTGTTGCTTGCTCCTTCTTCTTCTAACAATGGCTCGTGGAGGCCATCAACAAAACCATTCTCTCCCTTTCACATCCTTCTGTTACAATTGGTACATGAGTCGTTGACACAAGCGCTACCCATCATGTTTGTTGTAACCTTTCTTTGTTTTTGAATCTATTTATGTTCAAAATACCACAACAACTTTACCGAATGGTTAATTAGTAGGTATAGAAGTTGAAATGTTTGATTTCTTGGTATTACATGATGTTCTCTTTGTTCCTCTTTTTAGTTTTAATTTACTTAGTATTAGTGCTTTGACTCTTAGTCACAATTGTACTGCTAATTTCCTCTCTGATTCATGTGTTATCCAAGACCTTACTCGAGGCTTGATGATTGGGAAGGGTAGAAGACAAAGAAATCTATATTTTCTAGAATTAGGAATTGCTCGTTGTAATTCAATTTCTTAATCTTATGTAACGAGCAAAAGTAATCTAGCATTTTAGATTGGGACATCCCTTTGTTGTTAAAATTCAACTACTTCAAAATCAATTACAAATTCCTAGTTCTATATCCATGTTATCTTCACATTGTCGGATTTGTCATTTAGTCAAGCAAAGATGTCTACCCTTCATTTCTAATAATCATATGTCCTCAAATCCCTTTGAGTTAGTGCATATTGATGTTTGGGACCCTTTTCATGTTAGCACACGAGCTGGTCATAAATATTTTTTCACTGTTGTTGATGATTGTACAAGAGCCACATGGGTGTATCTTTTAACTTCAAAATCAGATGCTATGACTGTTTTTCCAGAATTTTATAATATGATTTTCACACAATACAACACTGCCATCAAATATGTTAGGTTAGATAATGCTCCCGAATTAGCATTCCATGATTTCTTTCGTTCAAAAGGAATTGTCTCTTTCCATTCTTGTGTGAAAATTCTTGAACAAAATTATGTTGTTGAAAGAAAGCACCAACACATCCTTAATGTGGCTCAAGCACTTCTTTTTTAATCAAATGTTCCTCTTTGCTACTAGGGTGAATGTTTTAACTGCATTCTATTTAATTAACAGAACACCATCGCCTTTGTTGTCCTACAAAAGTCCCTTTGAGTTGTTGAACAACAAGAAATCCATATATTCACTTCTTCGTTCTTTTGGGCGTCTATGTTATGGTGCAACTCTTGTTAGTCAACGAACCACATTTACTCCATGGGCTAAGGCATCGGTTTTTCTTGGTTATCCTTTGGGGTATAAAGGATACAAGTACTTGATTTAGAAAGCAATAAAGTGTACATCACTAGAAATGTTGTTTTTCATGAAAATATTTTTCCATTTGCTTAGTCCATGCCTATTAGTGAACATCTTAATCTCTTTTCTGATCATGTCATACCTCGTCCCGTTGAGTCCATTTCTATGCATCCTTCTCACCAAAATCTCTCAACTTCTTCTTCACCTGAACCTATTGATGCTAACCAAAATCAAGCTTTACAACCTACATCTCGTCCTCTCCGTATAACAAAATGTCCAGCTTATTTATCTGATTTATCATTGTTATTTAGCTGCATATCAATTTTTCAACTTGTCTAGTCTCTCTTCTCCAGCTCCTTTATATCCCATCTCTTCTTTCTTTAGTTACCATAGACTGTCCAAATCCCATCGAGCTTTTGCTCTTGCAAATAGCACCCAAATTGAGCCTCAAACTTTCTCACAAGTTATTGAGTCTCAAGTATGGCGAGATGCTATGAATATTGAGTTGCACGCTTTAGAAAGCAATTGTAACGCCCCAAAAATATCCTATAATTTTTATAATATATTCCGGGTATGAATTGAGCAAACTTGGGTTTTTCCGAGAAAACTGATAAATTGTGAAAAGTGAAATGAATATATGAGCATATGATTAAATGTTATATGCTAAAGTGATTAAATGATTGAACCAGGAAATAAAACCAAGTAAAAAAGGGCAATTTTGGAATTTTGTAAAATGAGGACCTAAGGGTCAATTGAGAAAATGTTTTTGTGTCTAAGTGCAAATAGAAGTGATATATGTGCTATAAGGTAAATTGAGGCAACTTAAATCCAAAAATGGGTTTTTTGATGGTATCCGAACATGGCCTTAGGAGAAATGAGTGACTTAGGATACATTTTGGTCTTGGGAAAGCCGGTAGTTGTGCAAAGCGTTTTGGGTAGTGAGAAGAGAAAGCTAGGGTTTTGCAAGAAGAAGTGATTTTGGTGTGATTTCTTCCCATTCATTGCTTCTAAATGGTCAAGCATCTTGGGTGAAGAAGATTCAAAGGGGTTTAAAGGTAAGAACCAAAACCTAGATTTCTTTAAATGATGTTTGGGTTAGAAAAACTCTAATCCATCAATGGGTTTTGCTCATGGTTAGTTTAGGATGATGTTAAGGAGTTATTGGGAGTAATTCCCATGATTTGTTTTGGGTTTTTAGGGATTTTTGAAGAAAAATCGCAAAAATGAGCAAAATGGAAAATCTGGGCATCGGGCTCTACATACAGCGTGGGAACCTGGCCCGCGGCATAGCCTTACGTCGCGGCGTGGGTTGCCCTACGCCGCCCGGCTGACGAGTGCCAAAATGGCACCCCTCGGGTGCAGCTACGGCGTGAACCTTTGTTCACGAGTGAGAATTTTTTGATTTTTGTTTACGAAGTCTCATATTTATACAGATAGTTTAAGGACCTAATAAATGATTATTAGAGGGGTTGAATAAGAATGGCCAAGTGAAAAGCGTCACCGGAATGCGCCGTAGCGCCGACAATGTCGTTTAGTGTGATTAGTGCTAGTTCACTAAATATGATGTGTGTGATTTGCTAGGGTAGGTGAGGATCACCCCAACCTAGACGAGTGAAGACATGGCAAAAAGAAGAGATAGATTGGTTTTGTTCTAAGCCTGCTGTCTCGTTTAATTTGAAATGTTTGTTAAATGTATAAGAAAAGCGTATTGATTTGTTTTAATTGATTTGAGGCAATTGATTGTGAAATGTTTGCATATGAAAATTGCATGATTATTGAAAATGAACTGTTTATACAAATGTACATATTGTATTGTATTTTGATATAAAGGATTTGAACGCCCTTAATAGAATGTTAACCGTTTAATTCGCATTAAGGATAGATTGGTATACCAATAAGGGTCAAATTAGCAGTACTGCGAACAAATGTATTGATGTATCACTCTAATCCGTAGCCTAGCGGGACGGTATCGGTAGTGTTCACGAATTGATTTTTAATAACCAGTCAGTAGCCTAACGGGACCGTACTATGTTATAAAACAAATGTTTTTATAGGAGCTCTGTGTGGAATTATTGCCGGTATTCTAATATCCGTATACAAAAAACATAAGTTAAATTCATTAAGGGCATAATTGAATTGACTTTGAATTGTTGACATATCGGAATTTAAAAGCATGATTGCTAATTGAAATGAAATTAGCATTGTGAAATACATGATTTGGCTATAAATTATTTATAACATATGAAAGTGTATATTTGGGATGATCAATGAACCATAAATAGTATTATATGAAATAAGTATATATGTGTATTGACATTGATCATCAAAAAAGATTTGAAAGTTTTGTTTAGTAAAACTGCATGATTTGACTTCAACTGAAACTGAAGAATGGAATTTTATAGAACCACTAAGCATGAAAATGCTTAGCGTATTGTTTTTATCAATGCGTAGGTACCGAATGATAGGCAGTGATTGAAAGCAGACCCAAGGTCAAGGAGCTTAGAGTCATAGAGAAAGAATTGCGGTATGCTCCATTCATATGCATTCCTCCATTTCTTTTGAAAATTGATGTTTGTAAAACAATCTGAACTCTGAACATCTATTTTATGAATTATTTTGAAAAGGAGCAATATGGCTTTATAGTAATTGTACTTTTGTATCGTGTAATGTTTATGGAGCTTGCCCCAGGTGATCAACCGGTAAGATTTGGCAGCCTTATATTAATAAAATGTATTTGATAAATGGCCGAGGCGGGCATCCTCGGGCCCGGTTGAATCCTTGACGGGTCGGGCCGGGCTCGGGGGTTGCTACAACAATGGCACCTGGTCTCTTGTCACTCTTCCCCTAGGAAAACAACTCGTCTGATGTAAATGGGTGCATAAAATAAGTACAAAGCTGATGGCGTCGTTGAGTGCTACAAAGCTCACCTTGTAGCAAAGGGATACACATAATGAGGGAAGGTAGTGGTTACTACGGATACTTTTCTCCTGTGGCTAAATTTGTTACTATAAAAATTTTGCTCTTCTTGGCTACCATTTTCATTTGGTCTCTTACTCAACTTGATGTAGAAAATGCTTTCCTTCACGGAGATCTCATTGAAGAAGTCTATATGAATGTTCCCCCGGGTTATTCTTTCCGAAAGGGGGAGAAACTTCCTCCTAATGCAGTTTGTAGGTTGCATAAATCAATTTATGGGTTGCGTTAAGCTTCTCGTCAATGGTTCCATAAATTCTCAACTGTTTTGTTGGAAATAGGATTTGTTCAATCTGCTAATGATCATTCTTTATTCATCAAAAGTCAAGGTTATGTTTTCTTGGCCCTCTTGGTGTATGTTGATGACATAATAATTGCTAGCAATGATATGGTTGTTGTGACTTATTTGAAATCTGCCCTTAGTGAACAATTCAAAGTGAGAGATTTGGGTCTTCTCAAATATTTTTTTAGGCTTGGAGATTACACAAACAGTTGTTGGAATTTCTATTTATCAACAAAAATATGCACTAGAATTACTCTCTTAAGCTAGATACTTGGGTTGTAAACCAGCCACTATTCAAATGGAACCAAACCTCAAGCTTTCTAAAAAAGATGGTGATTTGGTGGCTGATCCTTCTACTTATAGGCAACTCATTGGTAAGTTGTTATGCCTTACCGTTACTAGACCTTATCTAAGTTTTTTAGTGAATCGCTTGAGTCAATTTTTGGCTGATCCTCGTATTTCACACTTACAAGAAGCTTTTTGTGTCTTGCAATACATCAATAGAACTCTAGGACAAGGCATGTTCTTCCCATCTAATCCAAGTATTCAATTGAAAGCTTTTTCAAATTCTGATTAGGCTGCTTGTCCGGATACAAGGCGATCAATCTCTAGTTTTTGTGTGTTTTTAGGTTCATCTCTCATATCATGGAAATCCAAGAAACAACAAATTGTGTCTCGTTCTTTGGCTGAAGCAGAGTATCTCTCTATGGCGAACACTAGTACTTGTGAAAATCAGTATTGGTTATTAGCCTTGTTAAAGTTTCCGAGTGCCTCATAATGAATCCCCAGCTACACTTTTTTGTGTGATCGAATTTATAAGTATTATGACAACCACATTATCATGGAACGCACCAAGCATGTAGAAATTGATTATCAGGAATTGTGAAGGCAATGCATGTCACCACATCAAATCAACTAGCATATATCTTCACTAAAATACTTCATCTAACACAATTTCACTCTTCTTTGTAAGATGGGAATTCATGATTTGTATTCTCCATCTTGAGGGGGAGTTTTACATTATTATAGCCCATTTCCTTATTTTTTTCATTATATATCATATTGTTCTAGAATGAGTTGATTAGGATATTTTTTGAGTTGTACATTGTTCGATTAGGTAGAGCAAGAGCACCCATGGAAAGATCTTTTTGCCACAACTACATATACCCACTATGTTAGCCCCTTTTTCTTTGAGAAATGAAATCAAATATTCTCTCATTTCTTCTTTCATTTGTTTCAATGTGATAAATAAAAAACGGATTTAACTAGATATTAACATTTTCCTTTAAAATAACTAGATATTAACATTTATAATTGTACTTTTAAATATTGATATTGTTATTTTTAGATAAATTTTAACTAATGTGAATAGTGTTTATTATTTTTATTTTTAAAAAATTTATGTTTAATATTCTATAAAAAATAAAAATAGATTCAAAATATAAAAATTTTATGAATATAGAAATTTTAGTTAGTACAAATTTTGATAAAAATCAATGGATAAGAGCTATTTTTAAAAAAAGAAATCAAATTTATAAAATATTATTTTAAAATATGAATATCTATTTATTTATTTAATAGATGATTAGTTATTATAAATAAATATATTTTTACATTAAGGATTAATAAATCTAATAATTATATATAATACTACAATTATTTTTAATAAAAAAGATTAAGAGTTTTTCTTTTTGAATAATTAAAAATCAGAGTTAAAAAAGCTAAAATTAAAAAAATTTAAATTAAAATGGTTTGTGGGGGTGGACGCGAGCTAAGGGCTAGGGGTGGACTGTCTGTGGGTGTTAGTGGAGGGAGGGATCGGTTCGGGCATAATAAGGGAAGATAGTGAATCTAATGGCGGTGAAAATTCAGAGGCAAGGATTGTTTAGTAAGTACTGGTGGATTTAAAATATATATATTTTAAAAATAATTTTTAAAATATTAGAGCTTAAACTGAATATTTGAGTGAATTATTAGATTGACCACATAAGATTAATAAATTTCACATATATACAAGATATTGCAAAGATTTTTGAATCCATAAAACGGTAGCGATTTTACACCAAATCGTCAAAACACTAATCGCACCTTACATCAAATCGCGCTTGTGCCACGCATCGAATTTTACATCGAAAACACGACTCGTAATTTTACACCGAAATCGTTTCAAAACACGACTCGAATTCTTACATTACGCTTTTATAAAACACCTAATTTCATAATTTACATCAAATCGCTGCTTTCAAGACACACGCATCAAATTTTACAGACCGGAATCATTGTTACACACTGTGATTTATCAAATCGCTATTAAAACACGACTTCAAATTTACATCGAATCATATCTTCAAAAACACATTCGTAATTCTTACATCAAATCGCTCGGTAACACGATATCTACACGAAGGCCATTTAAGACTAAGCATAGATTTCTAACATTTATTTTTATACCTTATTTTAAATAATATTTTTAAAATAATAATATTATTTTAAAAAGCCCGGCAATCGGTGGGATTCACTAAAACTCAGTTACCCATGTTAACATTTTTCCCCAAAATTCATTAATATCAAAAGTAAAACTTTTTGGGTATCCCTTTTTAATAACTTTCCCCAAATATTCAATGGCTGAATATTGTGAACACTGAAGAAGATATTGATTTATGATCATTTGAGTTGAATGTGACTAATTAATAAAAGCTGGATGGAAGACCTAATTAATTATGGTACCTGCTTAATTAATAATGAGTAGTTTATCACCATTTTAATTTCCTTTCCTTTTAAAGATTCAATTGCATTATTTATTTTTAATAATTTAATTAAGATGATAACACCTTCATTTTTGTGGCGTGAAAAAAATGGTTGGAAGTGGAGATGGAGTTGGAGAAATTCAAAAGCTTTTTGAACCACATGGCTAAAGTTGAAAGTATCAATAAAATACGTGGTTCATGTGAGGCAATTCTAGAGGTTTTGATATTAAAATATGAATATTTTAGACATTGTTGAAAAAGAAAGAGTATTAGAAAGAAAAAAAAACACAAAAAATATGAAGAATAGTTCCTTTTTGTGAAAAACGCAAAGAGGGCATGTCCAAGTTACAAATGTTGGGCGTCTTCCATTAGTGATGAGCTAGAAAATGGCTTGAGAGGGCGAGTAGGGTTAATATGATCTTTTTATTAAAATAAAAAATAATTTTAGGTCATTTTTAAAATTATTGTCCAATAAAACCGTCTTATGTCTCTAAAATTTTTAAATATAAGTTAAAAGACGTAATTAAAAATTATGGTTTCAGTTTTACATTAAAACGGTAATTAAAAATTGTGATTTTATTTTTTAATTAAAATCTTATAGTTAACTAAGACTTTAATTCAAAAATGATACCATAGTTTCTACTGTTTTTAAATTAAATTTAAAAGATAAAAAAAATTAATTAGTCTCTTACGTTGTATAAGAGGATCATTTTTAACAAAAATATCAAAAGTTGCTTTAAATAAATATTATTCTTTATAAAATGGTTAGTTTGAACCCAAACCCTGAGAGGGCAAACATGGTATTTACTTCAAGAGCATTATTGAATTCAAAAGCACTTTAGTTTAGTGATAATTACTGAAATCTACAATTATTTTTAAATAAATTTTCATTTTTATTAACCAAAAACAACCAAATCGTCAACATCCTTTACATGAATCTTCCTTATTAAGTTGTTGTGGAGCCCTTGCATTTGCATTCTGCAGGTCTGAAAAGGGCTTCCATTATTTATACCAATAATTATGCCTATAAGTGGAAAACAGCTGTGGCATTGACAACGAAGAAAGTAGAAAAAGGTAGAAATATGAAACATGATGTGACCTGTGCATGGAAAGTAGAAAAGTGTGGAGACACATTATTCAAGGAATGTGGCTACGAAATTTATTTCCGTCTTTGTTGGCTATAATTACTTGGCCATAATTTATATGTAAAGACGAAAACCTTCTCATATTTTTTTTCAAATTTCTATTTCCTCAAACTTCTTTTATCTAAAAGATCCTGACATTTATATGGGAGAATTATGATTCAGGCCTCTTATTTAACAAAAGACGTGAAAGTATCCAAATTAAACCCAAAACCCAAGAGATCTAATAAATTTAAAATCAAGAACGTAAAAATTTGAAAATACTTCCAAGCGCCCAAGGCAGAAAATTTTTCTCTGCTTTCTTTATTCAAATTTTTCTCTAAAAACAAGGAATCAAGTATTACGGTAAAAGATTTAAAACAAATTTCAAAACAGCAAATGAATTCACTATTAACATTTTATATAGCGAATCGAAAAACGCGTAGAAAAACCGTTTCCTCGTTTTCAAATTAAATTCAACCAAATTCAACCAAATACAAATGAAACGTATTTTCAACCAAATTCAAGACGAAACGTATTTTTCAAACGAAACCAAAGACAATACATCAAAATTTCATTCCTCGAATTTTTGGATAGCCAAAATTTTCATAACTAAACGCCTAAAACTATCCTTCCCAAACCCTCACCCCAGCGACTCACCTAACCCTCTCCCCACCAATCCCAATCAATACTCACGCTCACACAACCCCACCCCTACCTTCTTTTTTTTTTTTTTCTTGATTTTTGATTTTTTTAATTTTTATTATTTACAATCCGTTTTTAAGGTATTTTTTTCTTTTTTTTATTGTACTTTTTCATATAAATCACCCTCCATTTTCCCATCTTTAACTAAATTAAATTTTATAATTTTTAATTAATGTTATAAGATAATATCTTTATTTTCACTTATTTTGAAAATATACTTAACAAAATTTTTTATTTTAATTTATAATTATTGATTTATTCAAAATTATTTATCCATTTATTTTATTTTTACTAGATTTTTTATTAATTAGATTTAATAATTCTAAAATTTTAAATAATTTTTTGACATTTAATTTTAATAAATAAATTATGCATTTGAAAATCTACTAATAAAATGTCTTTATTTTAAAATTTCATTTATTAAATATCTATTTTAATTATATTTTATTTTATGTAATTAATTCGTGTTAAATATAAACATATTCACATATAACAATTAATAAGCAAAAAAAAAAAAATATATAAATATATAATAAAACAAATAATAATAGAAACACAAATATAATGGATAATGGATAGAAAATAGATTTGAGTTCATTAATTTTATTTGAGCTCACAATTATGGAGCTTATTAGATTTGTTACACATGTATAAGATATTTTCATTAATTGTACAGGACATATGAACTAAATGTACAATCCTACTATTCTTTAAGAATTTCAATTAATATCTAAAAACTCAAATTATTATTATTTCCTAAACAAGGATGAAGGACATTCCTTATAAATATTATTTGAACTCACGTTCATCTGCATTTTCTTAATCTTGTACATATTCAATTTATAACTACTTTAATTATAATTTTTGAAAAAATAAATTTCAATTCTTTTTTTTCTTTTTTTTTTCTGAACTATAAAAATGAAAATATGTTTACGTCACATTTAAGATCGAGGTTTATGACTGTTACAAGATACAAGATATTTACACCAATTATACAAAGAGATGAACTAAGGCATGCTGCAGCATATCGTCACTCATTTTCATGATTTTAATCCTCACACTCATCTAACGTATTTTTTTTAACCTTGTTCATATTCATTTTAAGGTATTTACACTAATTGTACAAGAGTTGTACAACCTTTTTTCAAAGATTTCACCACTTTAAACCCAAATGATTATTTCCTTAACTCCAAAAATAGAGGCATATTTATTATAAATAATGCTTAATTTTAATTTATTTCCTATTAATAATAACTTTTATTTATAATATTTCCAATTAATATTGTAATTTTATTTTTTACATATTTAAATTTTTCTAAACTTAATTCTTAAAGTTTAATAGAAGATATTATCACAATTACTTTTAAATTTTATCGAGTTTCAAATACAATTTTAAAATTAAATACTAAAACGATTGTTACCGATTTTTTGTTAAATAGTTAATATTTTTTATATTATTTCTTATCTTTATTTAAAATTTAACATAGATTATATATATATATATATATATATATATATATATATATATATATATATATATATATATATATATATATATAATTTTAGGTCTATAAAAAATTTATATTTAAGTAATAAAATAAGATTATAATATGAAAATAAGAAATTATTATAAATAAAAAGTTATTATATATATATATATTATAATCAATATTATTTATAATATATTTATTAGGTGGTTAATGTATTTATATATTAAAAGTAAATATAAAATAATAATTAATAAAGAAAATATAAAATAATGAATAATATTAAAATTATAAAATAGAAATGGCAAAAAAAAAACTGGGTGTATGGAAGGTTAAGTGGTTGCTTGGGGTGTCCGTAATCAGGTGAGAGATGTTGGCGTTTGTGAGAAAGGGAGAATATTTTTGTCTCGTCAAAACATGTCTTATGTTTAATTTGTAAGGAGCTGATGAACTCTTTATTAAATAAAGGGTCTCATTTAACCTAAAGCATAATTGATCCTCACTAACTACCTAATCCCTTTAAATGGATCAAACACGTTAATTTAGTTACAAAATTGTGACATGAGCGGTTGATGTGACTAAAATTTTAGCCTAATTAACATTAAAAGTTTGAAGGTTTAATTTGGGAAAATAAAGGACCCTAGTTACATCTCAAGCCCTAATTACAATAAATTAAAAAACTGCAAAAGGACTAAAGAACACCCGCGTGATATTCTTACTGTTGCTTCAATGGATTGTTGAAATGCTCGTGCCAGTCACAGACCATGTCCACCATCTGGTAGCTCTAGCTCTGTGCTTGAGATAATCTCCTCCAAATTATGGGGAAAAAAATAAAAGACGAAAGCAAGGTAAACCCATATGTTTTTCTAACCAATAAAACCGACCCATTTGTTTAATTTGCTTGAAATTATTGTCGTTTGAATTTCCGGTTCATAATTGAAGATTTGCCATACTATTTGTGCTGTTGTGAGTTGTCTTTTTGGTCCTTACTCGCAAAAATTGTTTGGGTCTTGGATTGTATAACAAGATAAGAGAGTCAACTGCTTTTGATGATGTTCTTAAAGTGTAAGATGACGTTTGTTTTTTTGTTTTTTGTGGAAATCAATTTGTTTTCAGCATTCAACTTTTTTTTTTTATAACTTTTTTATGACTTAGAATTTTAAAATTTTTTTACTAAATAGAAAATTATTTTTTTTAATGTTTTTCTATTAAGAAAACTATATAATATAATATAAAAATTATATTCTTACGATCAAATCAAACTTTCATAATCATTTTCGTGTTAATTAAATAAAAACATATATATTTTTAAAGTTTTATTTAAAAATTTATTATTTTAAATTTTGGATAAAAATTAAGAAGTTGATTTCTTTAGAAAAACAAACGACTAAATAATTAAATACAATACTATTCAAAACAAAAGTTATATTCAACATTAATTAAAAACAAACACCACCTCAAGATGTCGGGTTTGAGAACGACACCCTATTTTTGGAAAATTTGCATTTCGTTTTCCTAACGAAGATTCAAAGAAGTAGAAAAGTGTTTGCCCTAAATCTAATCGTAATTAGGGTTTTTTTTTTCTAAAGTAAAGCCCCCAAATTTTTAATGTTAGTTAGGACACAATTTTAACAACATCGCATGGCAATTTCACGACCTTGAGCTATGGAGATAAACATTAAAGATTTTTTTAAATAAAAAAATTTTTTGAGGTGTAAATAGGAGATTTGGAAAAGCACAAAAGTGGTTTTTTTTTGTAACTTTTCCCATAATTTAGTATACATGTCTTAAAAAATACTCGTGCATTAATTCAACAAGTTTATATCTAGGATTTGATTATGATTCAACAATACGGTTCATTCATAGGATTTCATTTTCTTTTATTTTATTGTTGTTATCATTTAAATCATTCAAATATAATTAAAAAAAAATTAACCTCATAATATCATTCTTCATTCCCTACGACAAAACATGTGGAGTTTTAGAAAAATAATACAAAAATTATAAATAAATCTAAAATAAATATAAATTAAAATAACTTTTAATGTAGTTTTTTTCTTCACAGCACTTTCACTCTCAGAATAAGATTCAAAAACGTGAAAGCCGTTTCTTCAAAAGATACTTTTAATATAAATTAAAAATTTTATAATTATGAAAGCGTGATTCAAAAGACGCTCAATCAAAATTGAACTTTGTAGAATGCCAAGAAACACTTTAATAATTCATAATTTATTAATATTAAATGATTTATTCAAAAGACACTTTCTATACGATAAAAGTACACTAGATTTATGAATATTTATCGCTTTTTTATTTATTTGAGCTAAATATCGAAAAAGGCCCCAAAACATGCCCTTATTCAAATTTATTTTCCCAACAAACAATACAAAATGTTGTGATTTCAATGTGCTAGGTCCGGATTTTATATTCAGATGTCTATGTAGTTTTTATATTCAGATGTTACTAGTCAATGTTATAACACTCGTAACATAATTGTAATGACAATAGCAATGACTGGAAATCCTTATTGTGATTATAAAAAAATGTAAGGAAAATAAAAGGGAAATCAAGAAATTGTTAAGTAATTCGATGCACCACATTTTATCTGTGGGCTCACGCCCAGACATTGAACCATCCACTAAGAATCAATATTACAATAACAATTTTGGACTTGTACACTCAAAACTCCCTCATTGATAATATTGTCGTAGTGAAGAATCTTTAAAATGACATGGTTTAACGAGCACTACTCTATCTTTTCAAAACTTTCTCCCAAACGTAATATAGTCTCCATGGCAAAAAATATGTTTGACACGAATAAAGGCAACTATGACTTTTCTCTCAGATTCTATACAAACCATAAAACATATTTATCCACTAGGAGGATTGAGGGCCAGTTCATACTACATTATGTATGATACAAAATATCATTTCCAATCACATATTTTAATCAACAAAACTTACCAAATGAAAGTTCCAAAAATCGTTAGAAATATCTTCAAAAATATCCATCAGATATGAGATCTCTTCCAAAACAATTCTTTAGAATATTAAGTAGCGTTTCTTCAACAATCTCTCCCAAAATATTCATGCACTTCTAATATCTTCAAAATATTCATCTCAATGTATTTGAAATTTTTACATATAAAACCATAAAAAGTCCTAACATAATGCAATATAATAAAATTGGTAGATTCTTGATCAAGCCCACTTAAAAGAAAACATTATGAAATCAATCTAAAAAATATTGATTTAAATATCATTATAAAAGAAAGCATTATGAAATCAATCTAAAAAATATTGATTTAAATATCATTATGATCATGTTTGCTTCATGTATGAGTGGATAAGAAATTATAATTAATACATCTTATATTCTTAATGCTTACTTTCTTCCAAAATTTAGAGGCTTAAGATGTTTCTTCCTTTGTGAGAGGCTATCCCATATTGGAAATGGACAAGGGAAAAAGACCTTCCTTTTATTCGAGAATCAAATTATAAATCTAAATATGTAAAGTCTGATTAAATGTAAATTCTGTAATTACAAATATGTAATATTTAGATTTTGATTGATTCTAGGATTTGTTTATACCTAGTTATTTTAGTAACTAGATTCATTTGATTCATTTGGTATTATTTATATGTTGTTCAATGAAAAATATAAGTTTTAATCTTCTATTTTAGTCTTCTACATTTGTGATCGAGCCAATGATATGAACCTCTCCCTTCTCCCTCAGTGTGACGCCCAATTTCCGGTAGTCCTGTCGACTACCATCAACCTACCTAAGATTCTACTCCAGTCATTGCGCATCTAAGTCTTGATACCAAACCGATACTATTTGCTCGTGGACATCGAGTTACTCGGCACCACCTCGATACATCCCTTCACTAAGATCCATTAATTCATATTTAAGTTAAAATATGAGACTAATACACTTACATACAGTCTGTAAGAGTCTGATCACGATTCTCTTACCAATATTACATACCCGACTATATTAGCAATAACCCAAAAGAATTTAATTACAATTCTTTTATACAAAATTACGTGCTAGAACTAGTTTGATCCAAGAACTTTTACAAAATGATTTATCAACCAGTAGAGAATACCTCCTACAAGGGCTACTTCCCACCTAAGTGCACATGCAATGTTCACTCAACATTTCACATTCACATTCCAACAAGAACATGTCAATTCTATATGGAATCCTACATGTCATGCCATTAAATGAGACGAAAATCATCATGTACCATGCGCCTGAGTCCTCACCAACTCCCTCACACAACGCCAAGCCTCTACGGTGAAAACCGTCATTCTAGATGACATCCAATGATCATTTTCAAAACAAATTTCACGTGTTTATAAACCAAAAGCTTTTTGGATGATACATCACAATGATCATTTTATATTCAAAATCACGCGCTTTTGTGTGGGTAGCGGATTTTTGGTGTCGCACCATAGGCTTTGCAAACCTAGACACTTTTACGGCCTTTCACCGTTGGGGACTATGTCTGACCATAATTGGCGGGTCTTTCACCCGAGGGGGGATCTATCCCTACTTGCTGATACTCGGTACATTGTAATGCCCCAAAAATACCCTAGAATTTTTATAATAATTTTATTATATATTCCGGGTATGAATTGAGCAAAACTTGGATTTTTCCCAGGAAAAATGATAAATTGTTAAATTGTGAAAAGTTAAATGAATAGGTGAGCATATGATTAAATGTTATATGCTAAATTGAGAAATTAATTGAACCCGGAAATAAACCCAAATGAAAAAGGGCAAATTTGGAATTTTGTAAAATGAGGACTAAAGGGTTAATTGAAAAAATGTTTCTATGTTTAAGTGCTATAAGGTAAATTGAGGCAACTTAAATCCAAAAATGGGTTTTTGATGTGCCAAACATGGCCTTAAGAGAAATGTGGGATATTAGGACCATATCTTGTGGTTTATTTGAGCCAAAAATGTTTTGGAGACAAGAGAGAGAGAGAAGAGCTAGGGTTTGGAAATAGTTGGAGATTGGTGTGAATCTCTCCATGTTTGTGCAAGATTTTCAAGATTGTTGAAGAAGAAGGCTAAGGCTTCAAAGGACAAAAGATTTCAAGGTATGACACAAACCCTAGAATTTCTTTAATGATGTTTGGGTTAGAAAACCCCTAATCCATCCATGGGTTTTGCTCATGGTTGGTTTAGAGGTTATTAGGATGTTATCGGGAGTGATTCTATGATTTTTTTTTTTTTGAGTTTTTGGAGGATTTTGAGAAAATTGCAAAAAGGAAAACTAGAAAATTTAGGCAACACGGGGCTCTACGTCAGCCGTAGGGAATCACCGCGGCGTAGCCCTACGCCATAGGGTGGGATGCCCTTGCCACGACGAGGCTGAGGTGCCCAAAAGGGCACCCCTCGGGTATGGCTACGCCACAGCGGAGTACGCCGTGGCGTAGACACTATTCACTAAGAGCAAATTTCGGATTTTTGTTCCGAAAGTCTCGTATTCGTACATCGATAGTATAGGAACCCTAATAAAGGACTAATGGGTGTTCAAATAAGGATAAAACAAAAATAAAAACGTATTGTACCTCGCCGCCTCAGCAAAGCGAAAGTTTAGTACGATTAATTGTTTAACCACTAAGAGTTGAGAAATTGTATTTGACTAGGTGCGGGTGAAGACGACAACCTGACCTAGGACTGGTATTGAAAGAGACAAGGGATCGATAAATTGGTTTGTTGTTTGTTGTTTGTTGTTTGTTGTTTGTTGGTTGTTGTTTGTTCTTTGTCTGTTCTCCGTGACTCAATTCTCATTTCAAGTTCTATTTGTGAAATTATATCTATATATATTGATTTGAATTATTAGTATTTGAAATGTTTATCAAATATCTGCATGTGCGTGTGTATTTGAACTATAAGTGATTTTACTGCATGTGAGTAAATTGATTGAAATGTATTGAATGACCAACATGACGGATTCACCCAACCGAATTATGAAGGTAATCAGATGTTGAATGTAAAATCACATTGCTATCGAATGACAAACAAGACAGATTTAATTAACTGTCAGTGAATGTCGACTTCTTATACTATATGTGAGATTGTATATTGAATGTGAAATCACATTACCATCGAATGACAAATGTGATGTGATTCACCAATCGAATATGTTGTGAATAAGCCGACTCAGTCATATGTGAGATTGTAATATCAATGCGAAATCACATCATATCGAATTTATGTCGTGACAGATTCACCAACCGACTTGTCGTGGATGTTGACTCTATACTATATGTGAAATCAGAACCTAAAGCGAAAATGATATTAAAAAGTGTATCAGTATAAGTATCTTTACATTACACATAGACGCTTGTATGTTGGCATTATTTTGATAAATGCATGATTTGTATTGAACTAAAATGGAATAGAGAATCAGATAGAATCACTAAGCATGAAAATGCGCTTAGCGATTGTTTTATCAATGCGCAGTACCAAGCGATAGACAACGACAAAGTTGCACTCCAGCCGGCGGAGCCTCGTAGCCATTCGTAAGCTCACTGAAAGATGCTTCGTCACATGCATCCTCACCATTTTTGAACATGACATTGTTTTGTAAACAAAAGGAGTTCAACTCCGAAATTATTTTCGTACTCCATATTTGAATATGATTTTTGGATATTAGTGTCAGAACGGTATAAAATGCCCTTTTTAGTTAAATGCATATTTTGTAAAGAAATTACATTGAATTCGTAAATGTTTATGGGATTGGCCCAAATTGAAATCGCTTCCGCAAAGATTTGAGAACGAAAACACTTATATAATGCAATGTATTTGATAAATGGATTTGATTAATGGCTTGGTCAAGGTCACCCCCTGCTCGGTCGGATCCGCCTCAATCTGCCGCCGCTCGGGGGTCGCTACACACATATTTTCTTTTCCATTTTATCAACCGTGGGACTCTGTTGGACGTTGTCCCATTTAACCAAGCCCATTTAATCAAACACCAAATGCAGTGTCGATTTACCAATCATTCACTCACACCCATTTAATGCGATGTCCCCATGCATATGCAATGCAAAAATGCCATTGGATGAATGCTATATGAGAAATTTACATTCCACACTTTACCGATGTCATGGACAACCACATCAACTGCATATGATTTCCATGCATCATTCCATTCATGTCAATATATCATGCAAGCATATATTAACATTCACATTCAACATGTCATTACATTAGGACACACATATTGACGTCCAATCAATTACCACCAAGCATGTCACTCAAACTCAAGCAATGACAACTTGATTCTCAAGACCAATTGTGGCATAGAGATGCCCACAAAACATTCCACACAACAAGCCATAATAGACCACATAATAAATTCGAACTCAAGAGAAACTAGCTCCCTAACAAATCCCAAAACTGACACAAAAATTAAACAAATTCTAAGTCAGAAAGGGGCCCCGAAATGGACCATAACTTGACGCATGTCCAATTTATTCAAAAGCCTACATCAACTTTACGATGCAAATTTACCTTATGGAGAATCACTGAATCCAAACTCCCTTTCTCAACCAGAAATCGCCCGAAATCCTGACAAATACAGACAGGTCAAAACAAGGCGCCTTGTGGCAATTCGAAATGAACCATAACTCGAAGAGGTCCACTGGGGTGATTCAAAAGCCTAACATCACCTCACCGATGCAACTACCCCATGGAGGACACTAGTCCACTTCCTCATTTTTCCGACCAAAATCAGTCCCAAAACTTGTGGTAGAGTGGAGGGTCATTTTCACATCACATGTCAATACAATAGAATACTTGGTGCAACGATCACATTTTCAGTAAATATGTGAGCACCAAATTCCATCCAATGGCATATGGTCAGATGCTATACGCAAAGAGCTTTCCATAGAGTCTAAGAACGTGCGAATCGTGAGTTCCAAATGAGAAAGATATGGTCAAGTAAAGTCGAGGCTTAAGGTGTGGGCGCCGCAATCGCACCAAAACCATGTACTCGCACTAATGCTACGCTTTGAAGCCCAAATCGCCCCAAACAATCCCACCAAAGACAAAGGTAGGAATAAAATCAAAATAGGAAAAATCTCTACCTCTTGGAACGTAGAAAACACCTTTAAGAAACCTCAAAACATCCTAACCCGCAAACTTTGATTTCCCCCAAATCTCATCTTTAGGATCTTTGGTGAAATCTCTTCTTTTTGGTGCCTACGCGTAGCCCTCGTCGAGGCGATGAACTTTAGTTCTTGGCCTGACGAATTCCGACAGACGAAACCCGAGAAATCGCCGAAGGAAACTTGGATTCTCTCTATATCTCTCTCTTTAACATTTCAAAAATATGATTTTGGGATATATTTTCCCAAAAATTAGATTTTTTTTCCTATTTATACATTAATTCTATGGCTCACGCCAAGGCCAAGTGTCCCACTTTGTTTAGTCCATTTTCGCCTTGCTCAAAGCTCAAATTATCTTATACGAACTTTCTTTAAATTATTACCCAACTTTCTCGGAATTTTCTCAAAATCTCGTTTTTGGGTTTCAATACACAATTTGTCAGCTTCTCGAAAACGCAAAATTCCAACCGTCCCTAATTCAAAAAATTCTCCTAGGTAACTACATTTAGCGAGAAGAATCCAACGGTGAGGTCCGTTTCGTCATCCAAGATTTAGAAATTTTCTAGGTTTTCAACTTGTACTATAGCGACAATTTACCGTTTTGCCATTTTTGAAAAATTCAAATTTACCTGAGTTTTACATTCTTCCTCCCTTAAAAGAATTTCGTCCCCGAAATTCATACACACATACACATTCCAAGTCACACGCATATGCAACCTTCATTTAATACCAAAAGACTAAAAACATACCTTCATCCTCAAATAGGAAAGGATACTGGGTACCACATAAAGGTCTCAAGGCCCTACGTCATCTCTCCACCTGTTGCCACACCACTCACTAGCCTCACTCTGGCCCAGTTTCGCAAAACTCGACATCTCTGGCTTATCCATGATATTGCACCGGTCCCTCCTCGAAGGTCCCATCCGCATTAACACAAGCTTGCCCCTAATCCAATTACACATGAGCCCAACTGAGCCAGACTTCCTGAAAGACAGACACGAATACCACATGAACGTCGACAAACTCGACGGCAGCTAACCCAGATGCAACTCCAGACCTACCTTCTCGAGTACCTCGAATGACCCAATATACCTCGGCGATGGCTTTCCCCGCTTGCCGAACCTGACCACTCCTCTCTTAGGCATTACCTTCAAGAAGACATGATCACCCACCTCAAGCCTCCGCCGCTCCGCTTCCACAGACACTTTCGTCTGGGCCTCGAGCCGTGAGAAGACGCTTCCGTATCAAATACACAACCTGCAGAATTCCTCCAATGCGAAGGTCATTCGCACAGCCAAAATAGGCGATGTACCAGGGTGTAACTCAATAACGAAGTCTACATCCCTATACCTGAGGTAATCCCAATAGTTCATCCGTAAAAACATCCACGTACTCACAAATATCCTGAGGTAGATCCAAATCCTGTCTCACCTCGTCTTCCAGCAGGCTCGCACCACCCCTACCAATTTCCCTCGCGCCACTTAGAGTCGCATTACCCGCCAGTAAAGCGTCATCTTATCCCCCTGAAACCTAACACAAATACCATCCAGTGTGTAGGCAGTAACCCTCATACGATCACAATCAATGACGACTTGATGTGTCATCAACCAGTCCATCCCAAGGATGACATCAAACTTCGACATGTCCATGACCCTCAACCCAAAATCAGCTCTAAAACAATCCCAATTCAGCTCAAAGGTAGGAATAAAATCAAAATAGGAAGAAGCCCTATCTCTTGGAGCGTAGAAAACACCGTTAGGAAACCTCAAAACACCTCCTAACCTGAAAACTTTGATTTCCCCTAAATCTCCTCTTTTGGATCTTTGGTGAAATCTCCAGGTCTATAAGGCACTGTCGGCGCGATTTAACTTTGGCTTTGGCCCGATGAATTCTAACCGACGAAACCCGAGAAATCGCCGAAGGAAACTTGGATTCTCTCTCTCTCTCTCTCTCTCTCTAACGTTTCAAAAATATGATTTTGGGATATATTTTCCCAAAAATCATATTTTTTTCCTATTTATACATTAATTATGTGGCTCATGTCGCGCCACGTGTCCCACTTCATTGGGGTCCGCTTCACCCCGAATAATTCTATTTCATTCCTGCTCAAAAAGCTTCAAATTATCTTATATGAACTTTCTTTAAATTATTACCCAACGTTCGAAATTTTCTCAAAAATTTCGTTTTTGGGTTTCAACAGGCACCCGTCG
Organism: Tetrastigma voinierianum; assembly: GCA_016808115.1. Lineage (NCBI taxonomy): Eukaryota > Viridiplantae > Streptophyta > Magnoliopsida > Vitales > Vitaceae > Tetrastigma > Tetrastigma voinierianum. Next base: position 379,658 of record JAEQBH010001534.1, read on the forward strand.
CCTCGAAAAAGGTGAAAATTCGGCAGTCTAGGAATTCAATGAAATTCGCCTAGGTAACTAGATTTCGAGAGATGAATCCAACGGTGAGGCCGTTTCGTCATCTGAGATCTAGAAAATTTTCAGGTTTTCAACTCAGACGTAGCGACACCCCAATCGCTTTTCCTTTCAAAAAAAAAAAAATTCAAATTTAACCTCCGGGCTTTACACCTAGTCCCTGGGCCCCTCCTCCAGCTCCCAGTCCCTGAGCCTCCTCCTGGGCCTCCCTAGTCCTCGAGCGCCTTTCCCTCCTCGGCTTCATTGTTCTTTCCCACCCTCTTTCGCCTCCCATTCGTCCTGTTCTCCCTGCATCATGGCTCAAGAATAGCAGCAAATCACGGTCCCCAATTCTTTAGAACCTACTTCACCTCTCACCCTCATCAACATCTCCCATCAAAACATTGTTAAACTTGCTTCAACAAACTACCTATCCTGGAAGCTTCATATTGAAGCTATTCTCATTGGCTACGACCTCCACAAATATATTGATGGCTTTCACCCTTGTCCATCGGCCATGACTCGCTCCGCTAACAAGGAAACTCTAAATCTGGATTTACTCTCTTGGATTCGCCAAGACAAATTGCTTTTTGGTGCTTTTGTTAGATCTATCTCCGCTCCCTTGATCCCTCAAATTCAACAATCCACCACCTCTCGTGACGCCTGGCTCACCCTTGCCAACACATATGCCCGTCCATCTCTTGGGCATATTAAGCAAATTAAGGACCAACTCAAGTCCCCCATCAAGGGTCCCCAAACAATCATTGAATACATGCGCGATCAAATGCCGAAACATCAACTTGTCGCTTTTAGAAACAACTTGATCATGAGGATTCATTTAATAAAATCTTGATGGTTGACGATGATTACAACTTTTCTGGCCGATATTAGTCCAAACCCATGACACCCCAATTTTTTGATGAATTACATGAAAATCGATCAATCGAGAATCAAGGCTAGACACTCACATTCGGTCACCTCGCCTTCCTGGGCCACTACCAATATGGCCTCTCGAAGGCCCCGCTTCAGTCCATTGTCGCCTCCGCTCCATCGACGACATCCCGCCCACTTCGCCCGGGACCCGGCCAACTCCTCGCAACGTCAGCCTCACCCATACCTTGGTAAGTGCCAAGGCTGTTGCACAATTTGTGACGCCCCTATCCCAAGGGTCCCGTTGACCACCGTCAACCTGTGGAAACTCCTGTGAATATCGGGTATCCCGATATCACACTCATTTGTCTCATATATGGAGACCCATTTCTGTATAATTTTCTTACAATTAACCAATTTGTAATGATATTTCACAAGAGTTTGATGTACAACTCTTTTACACTTTTATATGCCAAAATATATTAAAACTAGATTGTCCTAATATACTTTACAAAAATAATTCTCAAGGCCACAACCCGACCTTCTTCGTACTCACGGCCTCGAAGGAGCGCCGTCTTCTCGTGTACCTGAAAGGGGAATCCCACAACGGGGCGATCAATGCCCAATAGTGATAATCTCCTACGAGGGTTACTCCCAACCTAAGTGCTCATGCAATGGCACACCACACATTTAAGTAAAACATGCAAGTTCCTATTCAAATGTCTATATGTCATGGATGAGAATGTGACCACCCATACTGCCCACACCCAAACATCGACTCCCTCACGCATGCCTAAGCCAAGTCATGAAAACACTGATTTCAAACAAAAGGTTTTTGTTCTTGAAAACATAATATCACTCTCCGGCAAATTTACTGGGCAACCCTCCGAGGTGAATCATGATAACCTCCGAAACAAATATGGTCCATCTTGGAGCTGCCCAACGCATCACCCCAACAACACACAATTTTCATGTTATTGAAACAAGACATAACACACAACAAAGTCACCATCTTGACCCATCCAACTAGGTACCTCACGGCCCCTTCAAAAACATGAACCATTTTGGTTCCAATCATCCATACAACGCTAACAAACTAAAACCTAGAAACTTGGGCTTCCGCTTCAAAACCCCAACCCACCATACTTGACTGTGTGAAACCGGTCATGAAATCTCTCTATCCTCATCCCAAGTTTGAACTAAACCATATGGCCTTCACATGGCCTCCATAGACAGCCCATACCATTACCCACGCACATAGCTCGCCAACATGCCACTATGCAATGGTCATGTCATATCCCGACTATTCACCTCTACATAGCCATGCAACCTGCACACTTGGTGCAAAACATAGATTTTCAGAAAGGTTATGATCACCTACTTCCCTCTACAGACAGATATTTGAAATCTTGACTCAATGGGCTTTCCATAGAGTCCAAGAACACCCGAAACGGAGGTCGGACGAAGGAGTTATGACCTTCCAAAGTTGGAGGTCATATGTAGTCAAACCCAGCCGAGCTGACTTGACATGGCCAAGCTCGGCCTGACACCTACTGTCCTCCATAGGAAAATTAATGGAATCTTGACTCAATGGGCTTTTCATAGAGTCCAAGAACACCCAAAACGGAGTTCGGACGAAGAAGCATAGACCTTCCGGTCGAGGTCATAATGAGTCAACCCAACGAGGACTAGAACCGGATGAACCTGAGCTAACCTAGTTGAGCTCACCTACTTCCCTCCATGAACATGGCTAGAATCTCGACTCACCCAAGTCGATAGCCCAAGAACACCGGGAACCTGAAAGTTCGGGACGAAGGTTACGACCTTCCAAGTTGAGGTCACACAGTCAAACCCACCGAAATGACTTGACATGACCGAGCCGACCGACCGCCTCGAGCTACCTGAAACCTACTATACCCACAAGAATATGAATGGAATTCGACTAACGGATTTACATACCCAGCACCCAAAACGGAAGTCTCGACTCAAGAAGTTATGGCTGCTCAAGTTAGGAGGCCCTCGCATGAGTTAGTTCCACTGAAGACCTCTAGCCAGCCGAATTTAACCGAGCTGACTGGTCGAGCTGACTCTACAGCTGACCTTACACCGAATTCTATAGGTCGACCTCTACAGGCCGACCTCTCACTATTAGACTGCTCAGGTAAAAAGAACCATCCTGGTCTACGTCCAATTGAGAAATTCAAAAGCCTAACATAAAGTTAACTAATGTGGCTACCATTTACCGTATGACAAAGACCGCAACTTCCTTCTTCTCCCACCAAAAACCAGTTCTAGTCCGGGTTCATGTGTACTACCACAATGTGGCAACCATGGTTCAAAATACAACCAACCATTCCCCAGGCAAGACAACCACCACATAAACCCTTAGGTAGAAAGTAACCAAAGTAGGAGAAGACCCACCTGGAGTTTGTCGAAACTCACCGATTCCCGTCTCTAAGAGAAGCCTCGCCGTATGACGAACTCTTCCTCTTGTTCCGCTCAAACCGCCTGGCCTGATTGCCGGCAAATTCTAGGCAGGCGCGCAGCCCCTCTCTAAAACTCTCTCTTTCAAATCTGGTTTGCCTTTTCCTCTCCTCTCCCAACCGGTCGAGAAGATAGAAGTCAAGGTAGACAAGCCCTCTCACTCGCCACTGCCCAACCCTGCGGCTCCTCGACGCACCTTATCACCTTATCCATCTACCTCGATTTCCTCCAATCAGCGTGTTGCCACATGTCCATGCTGTCCCACTAATTTCAGCCTCGTTGACTAATTCAAGACTGACACGTGACATACCCAGAAGCCACTCAAAATGCCCCAAGTGTCCTCCACTACGCCGTCCCGAAACGCAAATTTCACAAATTCTTAATTAGAAGAAATTCGACGTGGTAGCTAGATTTTGTGAGATGATTTCAACGGTGAAGTCCGTTTCGTCATCCAAGATCTAGAAAAATTCAGGATTTTGACCAAAATTACCATTTTGCCCTTTTTCAAAAAATTAGATTTTCTTGGGGTTTCACACAATTTGTGACGCCCCAAAACCCGGGGGTCCGTTGACTAATTGGTCAACTGCGGAATATAGCCTGTGGAATGCCTGCAAGACATTTTTCACGAAAATTGGGCAAAGTCTCCTTTGTACTGGGAGCTCTACTCCAAATACAAAACCCGTACATAAAACCCGTCCCAAAATACCAATATACGCCTATGATTAAACTACACACTTTCAAATTCATAAACCAATACTCATAACAATGTATATATATCCAACTATCCAACCATAGTTCAAGAGTTCAAATTTTACTTTATACAACATATATTAAAATTAAAACAATTTAATACATGTAATACATCATAAATCTAAAGCCACAATCCGGCTTTCTTTCTAAACTCCTATCTCTGGGGACGAGCCGTCCCTCGACGCTCCTTTGTACCGTTAAATAATATCCCTCGACTGTGGTGAGCTAATGCTCAAGAGCGGAATCACCCTAAGTGAGCTACTCCACCTAAGTGCAATGCAATGCTCTAAAATAAACACACATTCAAGCAAATGCATGATCCTACTTGAATGTCTAACTGATCATCTCGTACTCGAGTCCTCATCGACTCCCTCACACTCGCCTAAGCCTCGTATGAGAATTATTATGTTTATTTGTTTGTGGACAACCCTCCGATGTATATATATATATATCAATTGGACCGTCTCCGACGATTGATATTATTTATGGACTACCCTCCAATGTATATCAATTGGGCCGTCTCCGACGATTGATATTTTTAGTGTGGACTACCCTCCGATAATTATTAGTTTAATAACCAACCATTTTCTCTAGACTCACCTCATGCACTCACTCCACCGTCCTAGGATGTCCCAAGGCATACTGGGCGATTGCGCCAATTCCATTACAATTTCATAACACATGCAAATATATAAACATGCATATATTCACATAAAAATTAAATCACACAATCATGTTATGTAATTTCGCATTTCATCACATCAAAATTAGCTTATGTGGGCTAATGATCAAACACGAGTAATTCTACTTGAATTACTCGACCAAACACATTAATTCACAAAAATTATTTTGTGAACACTATTCTCGAGAATAGTGAACCCTGCTACTATTCTCGAAAATCACAATCATAGGTTCATTTTGAGAACCCGGGTTTCACGGCCATTTCCGGCCTCATTCCAATCAATACATGATTTATAGCATTATTTATGCCATTATCAACCCAAACAGCCCCTCATGCTCACGGACGGCTCATGTTGGGTTCAATAAATTCAATAAATTCGGTCCCAAGTTTTGGGACCGATCAAACGGTCGTTCAAGGCCTCAAGCTAACCGAAACATTGAAAAACACTTAAATAAAGTAAACCCGTTATATAAAACCCCACCTTCCTAGTCATTTAAAACTCCTGAAATCGGAGTCCACACGTAGGCCTCTCTGCGTAGAACAACTTTCCTTCGCTCATTTAATTCCAACGGTCGGATTGCTTTAAATCTTATATAGTTCGAGGTTCTCTCTAAAACAAAACGAAAATGGCCACTGGATCTAATAATCTCATTTCCCACGTTTTTTGCTTCTTTGCATTTGGAGAAGACAAACACTATTGAGTGTTTTGTCTTATCCTCATTTAATCTAATTCTAAAAAGACCATTATGTCATTCTTTACCGCTACATTCTAAGACTATCTCTAAGCAAATTCATTTTCATCATTTCTCTACTCATACCACTTATACATTAAAGATTATACGCGACTTTCGTCAGATCGAAAATCGCTTTTACAAAGACCGAATCAAGCAATGCCTCGAAAAACGTGCCAACTCCGACTATCTCGGAATTCGACGAAATTCGACGTGCTAGCTAGATTTCGCGAGACGATTCCAACGGTGAAACCCGTTTCATCATCCGAGATCTAGAGAATAAATTCCGGATTTTTGACCGAAATTACTATTTTGTAACCGAAATTACGATTTTGCCATTTTTCCAGAAATTGGAATTTCTCGGGTCTTACACAATTAGTCACTCAGTCAATCAATGCCCGATCTACAACCTGGAAGCTACCACCGCCCGACATCTCCTTCCAACTCACCCGGGCCATCTCCTCTACACGCACAATCGCCAATGGCACCCCATGGCTCATGTTGCCACATCTCCGTCTCCAACGTCACCGACTTGGTTGTTGGATAGTGACGCCTCTCATCAAATCACCGTAGACCTCAACAACTTCACCCTTCATGCTTCATATGACGATCCATATGACATTGTCATCGGTGATGGTACTGGGTTACATATTACTCATTTAGGCTTAACTTCCTTATCTACCCCTTCCCATTCTTTTACTTTACAGAATGTTTTATGTGTTCCTGAAATGAAAGGAAATCTTATCTCTATCTCATAATTTTTCAAATCAAACCAAACATCTGTTGAGTTTTCACCCGGCATCACCGTAGACCTAGCTCAATGGTTAAGGGATTAAGGGTATAGTAACTGACTAGATTTGAGTTTGGAAACAAAATACTGCAACATTGTAAGGGGATTAACTGTGGTATTAGCATTGAAGAAAGAAGAAAAAGATGGAGATATGAAAGATGATGTGACTACAAACGAATGACGCCCCAAAACCCGGCGGTCCCATTGACAACCTATCAACGTGCGAAATACATGTGGATATCACATATCTCGATACCACCATATCGCGTCCCATTCACCGGGATCCATTCATGTATATATATTTTAGAAAAATATACAAATTTATCAAAACTGTTCATAAGAGTTTGAGTTACAAATCTCTTATATACAAAATATTACATGTAAAGTCTAGTTTTATTTTTTTACAAAAAGGTTTCTCAAAGCCACAATTCGATTTTCTTCACACATGCGGTCCCGGATGAGGGTCAGCTGCTTGTACATAACCCTCGCACCAGCGGGGGTCCTACGACGGCGCTAGCACGTTACGGCGACACCCCAAATCCGTATTGCCTGGCTGACTAACCAACCTCAAGTGAATATATGCGTCTCAGATCACGACGCATATTCGAGCAACAGCCTATTGGGCCCACAAACCAATACTCAAAATGTAAATATGCCAACTATATTCTCATAGTTTTCTACGCCGTTTCACAAAGATGGCACATATTTACAAAATATTTACCAGTGCCACATTTCTGCTTTTCTTCGTGATACCCCATCACAGATCGCCTCCCCGGATAGTCCCTGCACCGAAGGGGTCTCACGACCTACGAAAGCAGCCCAAGAGAAAGTTTTCCTACAAGGGTTACTCCCCACCTAAAATGCACATGCAATGGCATATATAAACAAGCAATCACATTCCATACAATTATTCACTATTATATGAAATGGCTATATCATGCATGAGATGCAACCCCTCATGCTCCCAACCCGAGTCCCAACCGACTCCCTCACACTTGGAATGCCAAGTATAAATAAAACCAGTCACACACCATTTACTAAACCACGGCACCCTCCAATTTTAAGCATCAAATTCTTTTTCCTTTATTTTCAGGCTGACTGATTTCTAAGTTTACACCGCAAGACGCCGCAGACGTCTTTCAACATTTTCACGAACTTACATCGCCGGATTCATGTCTAAACCGTGGCAACATTTGTGCACTTTCACCCCGGAGATCTACCCCAACTTGCTCCGCCCAAAACATGTAATTTATCATTTTGATCATTTTACACACCTGGTGAATCTCTACCTCGATTTTGTCCCATTTTTCCTAAGTTCACTAATCTAATACCAACACCGGTAAATAAACCTTACTGCACCCAAATCTCGACTTGACGCGATGTGACTGCAGCATATGAAATGCATGATGCCAATGCATTGTTTTCCCTCATGTTACATGCATGAACGAGCACTACATGAAACATTTACACCCATGGAAAATTATACTTATACATATAATTCTCCATGCAAAACATATTAATACATCAAATAGCATGCATCAATATCACATGTTTCCACACCACCTGCCTGTAATTCTCGACCATTCAATGTGGCATTTTACCATCCCTTCACAACCTCGAACCAATCCTGCCCAAGCATCATTATCACAACAACAAACCACAACATCTAGAAACTTTCGCTTTGGCCAAACCTCTAACTCGTTAGTCCCGAAACCCACACAATCCATACCCCTTGGGCCCCAAAGCTCTAACTAATTTACACGACCTCTCATGGCCTCCCACAAGCAACCCCTACCATTATAAAGCCTTGCGCTAAAAGTAACCCAAGTAGGAAAATATTCTACCTGAGTTTGTCGAAACTCGACTTTTTGGCGCCCACACGCATCCTAATCGCTGCACCAACTTTAGTCTCGAACTTTCGAATCGCCGATCGCCTCAAACCCGAAAATCCTCCTTTTCCTTTCCTCCTTCTCCTTTTCTTCTTTTTTTTTCTCTACCTGATTCTTTCCTTTCTTTTCTTTTCCTTTTGCCTTTTCTTTCCTTTTCTCTTTTCTCATTTTCCTTCATTTTCCCTCAATTTCTCTCTTCCTCGGCCATTTTCACCTCTTTAGAGCCACCACACATCCGGTCAAAGGAGGCAATTTCCTCCTCATTTCCTCAAAAGAAAGGTGTGGCTCTCCCTTTTCCATCATTTTCTTTTAATTCATAAATCCCCTTTATGACATCATGCACTCAGTCGGGGCCACATGTTTACGGAATTATGTTCATGCGCTTCAACGTGGAGCTATTCCTTATGCCAAGTGTCACTTTCTATGGTGCCATGTGGCATCTCCTTACACTGCCATGTGTCATCCGACACCCCATCAGCTTCGAAAAACGTGAGACCTCGACCACCCTAATCCAACGGGCCCGACGTGCGAAATTTCACCGCGACGATTTCAACTGAGAAGTCCGTTTCACATCCGAAATTTAAAATCTGATTTTCAGTCAAATTAATATTTTACCCTTTTTGAAAATTCGTGGATTTTTCTTGTATTTCACACTGGTAGCGATAACTCTTACAAGGGTCGCTTCCCCACCCAAGGCAATACGCACGCCATGTTCACACAATAATACACACATCAATATTCCAATGAAGAATATGCCAATTCTACATGGAATCCTACATGCCATGAAACGAGATGAGACTCATCATGCCCCATGTCCCCGAAAGTACTCACCCCACTCCCTCATTACGCTTATGCCAAGCGCGTGAAAAACCGTCATTCTCGATGACATCCAATGATCATTTTCAAAACAAATTTCATTTGTTTATAAACCAAAAGTTTTTTGGATGATACATCACAATGATCATTTTATATTCAAAATCTATGCGCCTTTTTGTGGGTAGCGAATTTTTGGTGTCTCACCGCGGGCTCCGTAAACCTAGACACTTTTACGACCTTTCATCGATGGGGACTATGTCTGACCATAATTGGTGAGTTTTTCACCCAAGGGGGGGATCTATCCCTTCTTGCTGATACCCGGCACATATTTTCCTTTTCATGCAACCGTGTGACTTTGATGGACGTTGTCCCATTTACCGAGCCCACTCAATCAAACACCAAACGTAGTATCGATTTACCAACCATACACTCATACCCATGAAATGCGATGTTTCCCATGCATATGCAATGCAAAATGTCACTGCATCTTATCTCATGTTACATGTATAATGAACACTACATGGAACAATTTATAACCTATACTTTATGCCAGCATCATGAATAATTATATCAGCGATATAATTTACATCAATTCACGCTAATATATATAACACCAATATATCAACATATTTACACACATTCAAAAGATGGGTTATAAAATTTCCAAACATAACACAAAATAGTCCACACAAACTAGCCATTCTCTACCATAAATCCCATTGATGCCTGTGTCTTGGAAATAATCAGACCCAAATTCAATTTCTATAATTTTTATTTTATTTATTTATTTATTTATTTAACAAATTTCAAGACTGCCATTAATCCGCCACAAATTCGCCATGAAGCATCCTCAAAATCGCCGAAACTATCCCAAAAAATAGTTCCAACGTCCGAAAACTCAGTCCCATGGTTGAGGTTGAACCACACGGCCATTTACATCCCTCAGATTAAGAGGAACCAGTGTAGGAGAAAACCATACCTCTTTTGTTTTTGGCACTTGCTTGTAGCTCTTGTCAAGTAGACCAACTTTAATTCTCGGACTAACGATTTTCGACCGTCGGAACACCGGGAATCGGAGCCCTTTTCCTTTATTTCCCCTTTCTCCTCCACACACAGATTTTTCCCTCCCCCCATTTGTTTTCCTCTCCTTTCTTTCCTTTCTTCCTTTATTTTCTTTTTTTCTCATTTCTTTTCTTTTTATCCTTTCCTTTCTTTCTCTATGTTATTTGATCCCAAAAGCAAACTTCCCTCACTCTTCTCACATTTTAACTCCATTTTCCATGTGCCATGTGTCACATGGACACATGCACTAGGTGGAAAATTCCACACCACATGGCTCTCATGCCATGTGCCCTCCTCTAAGATATCCATGTGGCACCACTCCATGTGTCATCCGACACCTATGCCTCGAAATACGTGAAATTCCAACTATCACGGAATCCAATAAAATTCGACCAGTAAATTAGATTTCCCCTCGTGGAGACAATTCCACGCTTAAGTCCGCTTCATTGGCCCGAGATCTAGAAAATTTCGTGTTTTCAACCCGAACTATGACTCATTAAATTACCGTTTTACCATTTTTCGTAAATATTGTATTTTCCAGGTTTTAAATTCTCCGCTCCTCGCGAAAAATTTCGCCTCGAATTACACACATACCCCTACAATATCATGTATATGCAAATGGGCCATTTAATTACCAAATGACTAAACAAAGCACCTTCATCCTTAAATAAGAAAGGATATGGCATGCATCGTGGTCCTCGCGCTCCCATGTGTTGCTCCTTTTCCTTCCCCTTCTCTAAGGCTTCCACAACACCTTCACTAGACTCACATTCTTGCGTTGCAAAACCTGATCCCGACTATCCATGATACGCATCAGTCCCTCCTCGAAGGTCCCATCTGTATCAATAATAAGCTCGCCCCAATCCACTACATGAGTCTGATCTGGAGTGTATTTCTGGAGCATGGAGACATGTAATACCTCATGGACATCCGACAAGCTTGACGGTAAAGCCAACCGATATACAACTGTACCCACCCTCTCGAGTATCTCAAAGGGCCCGATATACCTCGACGATAGTTTCTCCCGTTTTCCGAACCTGATCACTCATCTCTTAGACATCACCTTTAAGAAGACATGATCACCCGCCTGAAACTCTAGATGTCGTCGTCGTCTGTCAACGTAACTTTTTTTCCGACTCTGAGCCGTGAGAAGACATTTCCGTATCAAATCCACCTTCTCAGAGGTGTCTCTAATCAAATTCGGACCAGTGGTGGACCTCTCTCCCACCTCCGTCCAACAAATCGGAGATCGACATGACCTCCCATATAAAGCCTCATAGGGTGCCATCTGTATGCTCACCTAATAATTGTTGTTATAGGCAAACTCTACCAAGGGAAAATGCTCTTTCTAGTCACCTTTGAGATTTAGGACGCATACCCGCAGCATATCCTCTAAAACCTGTATGGTCCTTTCTAACTGGCCGTCTGTCTGTGGATGAAAAGCAGTGCTCATCATCAACTGTGTTCCCATGACTCTCTGGAAACTTTTCCAAAGCGAAATAAACCTCGATCCTCGGGTCTCGATACGATAGAGGATCGGAGCACCCATGTAACCGGACGACCTCTCGTATTTATAACCTATAGAATTCCTCCAGTGTGAAGATCATCCGTACAACCAGAAAATGTGCTGACTTGGTGAGCCGTTCCACTATTACCCACACCGCATCATGCGTTTGCGATGTCCGTGGAAAGTGAGTCGCAAAATCCATCGTGATATGTTCCCACTTCCACTCTTCTACTTCCAGAGGCTGGAGTAACCCTGCTGGCCTCTAATGCTCAGCATTTACCTGCTGACATGTGAGACATCATCGAACAAAGTCCACCTTATGTTTCTTTATCCCACTCCAATAATATTGACGATGAAGATCTCGGTACATCTTTGTGCCACTTGGATGCACTGCAAAACGAGAGCAATGGAACTCCCTGAGAATCTCCTCTCTCAAATCTATCAACTGGAGAACCACAACCCGTCCCCTATACCGAAGGCTATCATCAGTGTGAATAGCCCAACCTTCATCACTTGCACCTGACTTTACCCAGTCCTTGATGAACGATATCTATGTGTCCTGTCCTTAGGACTCAATCACTCCGCTCAGTAGGGAAAGCGTAGCCATTAAACTCCTCGAAACACTCTCGAGCCTCGATCATCAGATCAGATTCTTAACCGCCCTAATAACTTCGAAAAGTATCCGCATTCCCTGAAGCTACACTGACAAGACTGCGGACTTCCAATCAATGCTGCCCACCATATTTGCCTTACTAGGATAGTAATACAAAGTGAAGTCATAATCCCCTAGATACCTCATCTATCTGCGCTGCCTCATGTTGAGGTCCCACTGTGTAAAGATATACTTCAGAATTTTATGGTCTAAGAATACTTCAAACTGTTCACCATATAGATAGTGGCGCCAAATCTTCAAGGCAAAGACTATAGCTGCCAACTCCATGTCACGTGTGGGGTATTTCCCATCGCTGGCCCTTAGCCAGCCTAGGAAACATAAGCTACCACCTCCGGATCGCATCAAAACACATCCCACCCGTCCTAAGCATCGCAAGACAATCAGTGGAACATCCGTCCCATTGGGACTATCGTAATAGGGGTCAAGTAGTTCTTTTCATTCTCGAATGCCTTCTCACACCGGTCATTCCACGCAAACTTGACCTCTTTCCTCAGCCAATCTATTCATAAAGAACTAGCTCCGGGAGAAATCCTCAATAAATCTCCGAGTACCTCGCAATCCCAAGAAACCACGATCCGAAGCACTAACTTCGGCCTCTCCCAACTCATAACTGCCTCTACCTTCTCTGGGTCCACTAATACACCCGAAGTTGACACTACATGTCCCAAGAATTTCACCTTAGTAAGCCAAAACTCGCACTTACTGAACTTGGCGTATAACTGATGTTATCTGAGGGCTTGGAGAACAGTCCTCAAATGATCCTCATGCTCCTCTTCTGTCTTGGAGTAGATTAAGATGTCGTCAACGAGGACTACCACAAACTGATCTAAATAGGGATGGAACACCCTATGCATGAGATCCATGAATTATGCTGGCACATTTGTCTATCTGAAAGGCATCATTGTAAACTCGAAATGCCCGTATCGCGTCCTAAACGTTGTCTTAGGGATATCAGCCTCCTTAACTCTCAACTAATGATAATCTACGCAGATCTATCTCGAGTAGACCTCGCGCCCTCTCAACCAATCAACAAATCATCAATCCCAGGCAATGGATACCGATTTCGATCAGAACCCCCGTTCAACCGCCTGTAGTCTACGCACACCGGCTGGTTCATCCTTATTCTTAGCAAACATAACCGGAGTGCCCCAAGGTGAAGTGCTCGGTCTAATGAAACCTTTGTCCAATAATTCATGTATTCGGATCTTGAGTTCCTACAACTCAATCGGCGCCATCCTATGCGGAGTCATAGAAATGGGTGACGTACCAGGGTGTAAATCGATGACAAAGTCTACATCCCTCTATGGGGGTAATCTCGATAGCTCATCCGGAAAGACATCCCCACTGTAAACTACCCGAGGTGTGATTCTCGACCTTGTCTCACTAGCCCTCCGTGGTAAGGCTTTCAGCCAACCCATCAACTTTCCCCGCTATCCGAATCGCATTACGCACGGGGTAAAGCACCGTGCTTATCTCCTTGAAACTTAACACAAAAAATCGTCCCGGTGTATGCAAAGAATCCTCTTATGATCGCAAAACAATCCACTAATTCTGCGCCGTCAACCAATCCATCCCGAGGATGACATCAAACTCCGACATGTCCGTGACCCTTAGGTCCACAGTGAGTAGGATCCCGGAGATCTCTATCTCATAATCCTAACATATCAGATCAACACTCACCCTAGTTCCTAGGGGAGATCTTATATGCAACGACTTTTCCAAGGTCTCAACCTCTAAGCCCAATTCTTTCACACATGATGCAGTAATGAATGAATGCGATGCACTAGAATAAAACAGTATCCTTGCCCAAAGGCAATATAGCAGAAACATACCCTATATAACCGATTGATTTATGTGCTTAGTCCGTGGTGTAATCTGTAGACATCGCTGTCCCCGGGTCCCGCCCCGTGAGCCCCGGTCCCCCGACCTCGACCCATACTCTGGCCTCTCTAGTTTGTCTGTGAAATAGTAGGTGCTTGTGTAGCACCTTGGGACTGATACCGTCTTCATGGTGAGGTAGGAAGGAACAAACTGCGTTTATGCGTGTCCCATTGATAACTAGGATTATGGTGTCCCATAACTCTGGGATCCCTGCCTCTGAGGGCAATCCCGTCTAAAGTGTCCAAGCTGGTGGCATTGGAAACACACCTTATGATGCCCTAGATGGCTAGGAGCCCTGAAGTGCATCCCATCTTGGGATGACTGATCCTGGCCTTAGCCTTGGGAGCCGCGGCCTTGTCTCTGAAACCCTCGCAGAGCATAAGTCCTCTGCTTCTTTCCTCAACTAAAAGAAAACTGGTTCTCCTTTCTCTTTCCACTAACACCCGCATCCCTGATGCTCTTTGCGTCATCAATCTCTCTTTTGATGGCCATAGCTGTCCTGACCATAGAGTCCATATCTTGTAGGAGAAGTCCCACAATCTTGCCTCGAATGAACAATTTCAGACCATTCTCAAACTTCTTCACTTTGGCCATATCTGTGGCCACATAATCATCCGCGAAACTTGGTAATTCAGTGAACTTAGCCACGTATTCCAGTACTGTAATGGCTTCCTGTCTCAACTCTAGAAACTCTTGAGCCGTGGCATGTCTAGCAGATGCTGGGAAGAACTTGCTCATGAAGAGCGTACGAAAATCTGCCCAAGTCATTGCCTCTAAGTTCTTGGAGGTCTTGACCCAATCTCACCATACATGGGATTTACCCTCTAGCTGAAATGTTGCTAGTCTAATCCGTGTAGCATTGGAGGTGATTTCCATAGCCTCCAAAACTTTTTCAACTTGTCGGAACCAATGGTTAGCCACCATCGGATCCCCCTCTCCCATAAATGTTGGGGGATGATGTGCTTTACACCTTTGGAGGTTACTCGACCCTTCCTGACCCCCAGCTGCACTAGCCTGTGCAATAGTGGCAACTGCAGCCCCATAGCCTCTATAAAAGCCTGTTGGTAAAAAACAGGTGATGGTTGACTATTGCCCCGTTGACGACCTCTACGTCCCCGTCCTCGACTTGCCATCTACACATCTCAATTAGCAAGATGAGATTTTTTTTCTTCTTATTTCCTTAGTGATACATAATGTCAAACACTAGTAAATATCTGTTCATGGACGATCATGCTCATTTATTTTCCGAACCCCTATGGTTATGTTTTCTAACCCTAGTGTTCTTTGTTTTCTATATACAACCTATCATGCATATAATCCACACAATATGTAACAAACATTATGTAATACACATTATGTAACATAATCATCACACAACGATTCACAAGAATGCACAATGAATACTTTGATACCAAGCTATGACGCTGATATCAGACATCGAGCCTTAGGCATTCATAACCTAAGATTTGTACTATAACTGCATGTCCTAAACCCATGCCCACCAAGCCCTAGGCACTCGTATACCTAAGCTCTGATACCAAGTTGTGACGCCCCAAAACCCAGGGGTCCCGTTGACAATCCATCAACGCGTTGGCATATCTTGATATCACCATATCGCATTGTAATACCCCAAATTATACCCTGACATTTTTATATCATGTTTAGGATATAATAAAAGTAAATGTATATTTTTTCGGAATAAAATAATGCTAAAAAAATAAAATAAGCAAAACCCGGAATTAATACAAAAGCCAAGGATAAATTAGTAATTTGTCAATTAAGGACCTAAGTGACATAAGTTAAGAAGCTTATATGATAAAGCAATATGTTAAATCGTAGCCGCATATGAATCGAAATAAAAGGGACTTAAATGCAAGAATGCAAAAAGAATGCAAAAAAGGGTTTTGGCCAAACATGTCCTTAACTCAAAAAATGGGATAAGACTAAACAATTGGTCTTAGAATTGGGGGAAAAAGCTAGGGCTTCCAATAGAGAAAAGAAGAGAAAGAGAGAAGAGAAGAGAAAGCAAGTTTAAGATGGGCAAGAGAAGAAGAAAAGAAAAGCAAGGTATGAAATTTTGTATGGAACTTGTTAGGAATTGTATGGATACTTGTTTGGAGGTTTAGAATACCTCTTTTTGTGTAGAATCCTTGTTTGGAATAAATATTTAAGGTATGGATATTTGATGGAATGGTTGTTTGGTTTGGTTGTGGTCCTTAATAGAGGAAATATTTGTATAGAGAAAATGTTAGGTTTTAGGGGAGATGTTGTCCATTTTTTTTAAACCCATGTTTTTTTTTTCCCATAACTTGGTCATAACTCATCCAAATTGAGTGATTCAAAATCCTGGGTAAATTAGACTTCTAGAAGAACAAATATCCATGAAATAAGTGTATCTAAATTTGACCCCATTGGACCCGTAAAAATTACTAAAGTGAGACTCGTTGGTCAATTTCGTTCGGGGCTGATATTGTGCTGGTTTTGGAATAGTTTTGATATTTAGGTCATAAGTTTAGTTTCACTCATCCAAATTAAGTAATTCAAATTTCTGGGTAAACTAGACTTCTAGGAGAACATATCTATCTGAAATAAGTGTATCAAAATATGGACCCCATTGGACCTAGAAAATTCGTCAAAGTAAGGGAATAATTCGTCCTGAAACTGGTCGCTGCAACGTCCCTTAAACTCGGCAATTCCAGGCTGTTTAAATCATAACTTGAGTTATACTAGTCCATATGAGGTGATTCAAATTTCTGGACAAAATAGACATATGGGAAAACAACTTTCATTAAGAAATTATGGTCAAATTATGTCTCTATCATTCCTAGAAAATTTTCAAATATAAGACACAATTCCAAATTCTGTTCCTGGAAATTGTCCAAGAGCAGTTTGGAATGTTTAGACCATATCTCCCAAATTAAAAGTCCAAATGACATGATGTTTGAACCATAAGAAACTTAAGACATAGGGGTATATTGAGTTAGAAGATCACTTTCTCTAACAACTCCGCTTACGGTCAAAATTATAATTTAAAAGGACTTGGCAAATGTCGAACTGCTCATGCGTAATTGGTTACTTTAAACCGAAATTGTATAAATGTTATATAAATGTATTGTTATATGAAATAATGCATAATATTAAGTTGATCATGATAACATGTGCAGATTTAAAGAGAATACACGTATAATTTTTGTTATAAGGAAAAATGCAAAGTACAATTAAATGTTTATAAGAGATTATTGATAAATCTAATATCTCATAAGTATACATGATATCAAAAGAAAGGTTCATGCATATGAGATATCTTTTTCTGATACCTAAAAGATTTTTAAGAAAACATAATAAAACTGATTGCATGTTTATGACCGGGTAGTTAGATAGATAGGCTATAGGGATAACAATCCTGCAACATATAGTTTACCGGCGCAGTACCTGCTTGGGTCGGGATGACACATCCCGTCTCTACCACATGTCGCCTCCATTCTGGGTCATCATACACAATTTAGTTTATAGATCACTGTCTGCATGCCAGACAGCACTCACTTGCGCTCTTCTCGTATCCACTTCTTGAATATGCGTATGACATAAGATGAGATAGTAAATTTCTGTAATGTTATAAAAGACGTGAAACATGAAAATGATGTGACATGCAATATGTAATTTAATTATAATGGTATGAGAAGTAACATGTATTCTGAATAAAATGTTATGAACTATTATGATGATTGTTATAGTGGTCGTGGTCGTCCATATTTATGAATTCCCATTAAGCTATAAAGCTTAGCATGGGTGTTTATCCGTGTAGGTACTGAAGAGGACGTCCATGATATTTCGCATACAGCAGGGCCAACACAATCGGGTAGAGTCCATCACGTAGGTTTGAACTCGATTTTAAGTGTAAATGTAAGATTTTGGAGACAAGTAGAACCTAAAAGTGCAAGTAAATGGGACTCGTAATATATGTACAAGACACTGTGAATACCACTATGGTGTATGTATAAGGAAATATTTTGTAAGTTTATATTTTCAAGATAATTGTTTAGAATTATATAAGTTAATGTGTTTACAATTTCGCATTTAGACACTTTCCTAACACCGGGTGCCTAGTTAGGGAAGTCACACGCGTCCAATTCACCGGGATCCATTCATGCATATAATTGTAGAAAAATATACAAATTTATCAAAACAGTTCATAAGAGTTCGAGTTACAACTATCTTATATACAAAATATTACATGTAAAGTCTAGTTTTTTTTTTTTTTTTTTTCACAAAAAGGTCTCTAAAAGCCATAGTTTGGCTTTCTTCACACTCGCGGTCCCGAATAAGGGTTAGCCACCTGTACATAACCTGCACCTGAAAGGGGTTCCTACGACGAGGTGAGCAATGCCCAGTGAAGATAACTCCTACAAGGGCTACTCCCCACCTAAGTGCACATGCAATGCCATATTCAAACAATAATACACACATCAACATTCCAATGAAGAATATGTCAATTCTACATGGAATCCTGAATATGCTGGCGAAACCAGGGATGAGACCATCATGCCCCATGTCCCGAGTCCTCATCGACTTCACATGCTTATGTTGGCAGAAAAACTCGGTCATCCGGGATGACATCCACGATCATTTTCAAAATCAATTTCATTTGTTGAGAACCAAAGCTTTTGGATGATAATACAATGATCATTTTATATTCAAAATCCAGCTGATTTTTCGTGGGTAGCAAATTTTGTAATCTCACCGCTGCCTCAGAACCCGACATACTTACGGCCTTCACCTGATGGGGAACTATGTATGACCATAATTGGCCGGTTTTTCACCCCGAGGGAGGGATCATCCTTCGCCTCGATACCCGACATTACATTGGCCATGCAATCAGGATGATTCTCATGACGCTATCCCAATTGTCTTAAGCACACCTAATCAAACACCAAATGTAGTATTGATTTACCAACCATGCACTCATACCCATGAAATGCGATGTTTCCCGTGCATAAGCAATGCAAAATTCCACTGCATCTTATCTCATGTTACATGTATAATGAACACTACAATTAATTATAACTCGCGCGATGCCAAGATTCACTGATAATTATATCGAAACATATAATTGAGATTAATTCATGCTAATATATTATAACAATGAAGAGATCAACATATTTACAAACACACTCAAGATGTTATAAAATCTCCAAAGAATAACAATAATAAAAATAGTCCACAATGTTCAGCGATTCCCCACCATAACCAAATTATACCCGATCTTGGAAATAATCCGGACTTACATAATTTCAGCTTATTTATTTATTTATTTATTTTTTTAATAAACAAGGAATCATTGAACGCTAATCACATGGAAGGTCCAACTCGCCCAAACCGTTCAGAAAATGAATTTAATCGTCAAAATCCATTCCATGAGATTCTCAATTTTGCTCTAACACTTCAGATGATCTCACACACTACACTCACCCATCGTTTTCATATAATACCATTAGCTCCTTAAAGCCAATTTGGTCTGAGTTTCGTTAGCTCGAAGGTATCAGTTATACACAGGTTCGCTTAGTACATCACATTTATTTTTTTTGCTTATCGCATCGCTAGAAGTAAGTAAATTCCTCGTTTAGTTCAATCAAAGTTTATTAGAGTATGTCAAATTCTGGAGACTCGACCTTGTTTCACTATATCTCCCTTGTCCCAACTCGTAATTGTTCACCGCTTATTTGTTGACTTATCGGCCATAGATGCTTTTTGTTAAAAATTATAATTCTTTGTCAACCGCTTGACTAATCGGGTTTGACTGGTTCATCAGTGGCAACAAGTATACACAATTTTTGATGATTTTCAGCAGCAACTCCTCCTTTGTTTCGAACTATTATATCTCCCCATCTCGGACTTTAACGTCTAATTTTTTTTTTGTTATCCCTTATTCTTCTGTAAATATCTATAAAAAGTTCGCACTCTTCTCAATCGGATGACCCACAGTAGATCCGGTTCAACCGGGTTAGTCTGGCTCGCTTGTGTGGAGCGCTGTTTCGGGATTTTTGAGCCCAAAACCTATTTGGTTCAAATGATGTTCCAGCTCTAATCATGGGCAGTATTGTCCATTCCTAATCTTGGCTGCCATACATGCAGCCCACCATGAACTACAGATACTTAGAGTGGAATGTCAAAACAAGATATCTGTACTTGCATGGAAAATGGTGATAAAGAGTTAATGGGGAAGCTATTCGAGACTGATCAGCCTCTTCCTAAAGCTTGAAGGTGAAAAACCAGGTAGGCCCAGATGCCGAGGTGGGAATGAGTACAAAAGAAGAAAAAGATCAAAAGTGAAAGAGATCTTTTGCGCAGACACCTTCCGAGCCCAAACGCCACACCATCTCTAGCCTCGATTAGCTTGTTTCTCTCGTTTGCAATGAAGATAAAAGAAGAACTCTGGCCCTCCAATTTATTCTTGAAGAGATATCTGACCAAATTTGAGGTTTCTCCTCTAACTATGTGAGCTTGCCACACTACACTACAGAGTTTGCTCAACAGTCATGTGGGCTTTGGGTAGTTTATTATTTGGTTGGTTCCCCACCATCCGAGCGCAGAATCGATCACCGCTGTTTTGTTAGATTTCTAACTATTTTATAAAAGTTCTGAAAATGAGAGTCCCTCTCAATCATTCTGATCTGTCTGAAAACTGCATCACTGTCATTTGTGGTTAGGGTCATGAAAGGCGTGGGCTTATAGTTTGGTAGGTTCTTGGTTGTCTCTACTCATCCGTTTGAGAATTTCATCACCATGTTTTTTTAGATTTAAACTCCTTTTATAGTTTAGGAAATTTTATGGTTTCCTGTTAATTAATTGAGTTTAAAACAAGATTAGCCTGCTCATTTAGGTTAGGCTTGAGTGTGAGTGCTTATAGTTTCGCTTGGTTTGAAGGTTCTCTGTTCAAGAACTTAAGCTGAGAATCGATCACCGTTTGTTTTTTTAGATTTATAACTCTTTTATAAAGTTCTCAGAAAATGAGAGTTTCTCTGTCAATTTGGACTGGTTTGAAACAAGATTAGTCGGTTCATTTAGGTTAGGTTTATATGAAAGGCAAGCCATGGTTTATTGTTTTGGTTGGTTCTTACTCATCCAAACTGAGAATCGATCACCTGTTTGTTTTTTTAGATTTATAACCTCTTGCAAGTCTGAAAAACTTTTATCTCTCTAAGATTTGACTTATTTGAAAACCACATCACTGTCACTTAGGTTAGAATGCAAAGCGCGTGCCATGATTTGGTGTAGGTTTTGGGCCGGTCTCTCACTCCTCATCCTGAGCTCTGAGAACTGATCAACATTTGTTTTGTTAGATTTCTAACTCTTTATAAAGTTCTGGAAACTTTGAGAGTCTCTCCTCAACGATTTGGACTGGTTTGTCAAGATTAATGGTTCATTTAGGTTAGGTTTGCAGGAAAGGTAGTTTATGAAGCTGGCTATTGGCTGGTTATCACTCATCCTGTTTCGAGAATCGATCATCGCTTGCTTTGTTAGATTCCTGACTCTTTAGAAAGGTTATGGAACATTTTGAGAGCCTCTCTCAACGAGATGGACTGGTTGGGAAACCAGACTAGTTGTCTACGAGTTAGGCTCAAGGTGGAACGACATTTTGGTAGTTTGGTTTGTTTTGGTTGGTCTCTCACATCTGAGCTGGAGAATCGATCACCGCTTGTTTGCTGTGATTCCTGAATCTTTTGTAGTTATTATGGAAAATTTGATGGTTTCCTTCAACGATGATTGCTGGGAAACCAGATCAGTCGTCTACGAAGTTAGGCTCTGGCAGAACGCAATTTGGGTAGTTTGGTTGGTTTTGCTGGCCCCTAACATCTGGTTCGAATCCACCGCCCAATGTGACAGATCTTGACTTTGTAAGGATGTGTCTCCAAAATTTTTTGAAATCTTTTTCAACCGTCCCGGATTCTGTCGTGTCCCCAACCTGCCCAAGCTCTATTAGGTCTTGGCTTGTCGAATGATAGTTTGGATACTTTTCTTTGCTCAGTTAGTCTTGGTCACAGAAATTTTGAATCAACTTTCTTATTGTTGGATTCCGACTTTGTGGAGGTTCTTCTTCAAGAACATCAGAATTTTTCAACTCGTTTGATCTAGTTAGAAACTGTATCCAACCCGCTTGCAAGATGCCTCATGGTGCTCTACATTTGGTATGGTATGGTTCAATCCCAATCTATGGATGTTTTAGTTACACTTGTGAAACCTCGTAGGTCGCCTTTGGGTATCCGAGTTCAGCCTTGGTCAACAAAAGAAAGAGCTGCAACGTGGGATCGGGTATGTATGAATAGCTTTGTGGATTTAAAGTGAATGTGTGCTAAAGTAAGCAAACCACTTACCCATTTCACCGCTCTTTCTTTTCGTATAGGATCCAATATTTTACTTTAAACGCACGATGTATGATGTATTATTTGGTCTCTATCTATTCTCGCTATATAATGCCAGAATCCTGGGAAATACGCTGCTGGTATCAGATTCATACGCGCATACGTGTGCTCGATTTATACATTTGTGATGCATTTGAGCTTTTCGAGACCTCTTACGTAGGGCCACAGTGACTACGTGTATATGCTTTAATGTCAGTAACGACTCACATGTACGCGCTTTCTTGTCAGCGGTTTCAGACGCCATATGTTTATTTTCGCTTAACTCGATGTAGCCATGGGCCGTGGACCACATGTGTACACGCCATTTGCTCTTTGGTTGAGTGTTTTAAGTATGCAGATACCAATTAGGGGTTGGTCTCATCTAAGTTGTATGTTTAGCCTAGGAGACTATCCATCTCGTGACCCATATGCTCCACATACCCAATTCACTAAGAGAGAGACCGAGTTCCCGGCCTGGGGAGGGAAAGCACTTTATATGAGGTACTCCTATAGGTAACCTAATTTCCTAACCTTAAATCTAGTTTTCAGATCGCTTTTTTCCATACCGGAGTCATCAGGGCTTGTCTTACTGTTTTCTCTTATAAAATAAATAAATACAAAATAAAAAAGTAAGTGGCGACTAAAGAAAAACTATCCCCTCCTGAGGACTCGATTTTCCAAAAATTCGAAAATCAACCCATTTTCCTTCCTTTGGGAAATAAGTTGCGCCGGCCCGTGATCGGGTATCGGTCCACAAATTGGCGACTCCATCGGGGATCGAACCCGTAATCTCCGATATTTCATAAGAGGATCAAACTTGAACCTGAACGGGCCTACTGACACATGCCTCTAACTCCGTAAGCTCTTAGGCTACATAGATAATTGATGATCATACACTTGATTGGTATTTGGCCTACATTTGTGATTTGTCTATGCTTGTGTGTTCAACTTTTGGATTATAGCATGCTTTCTCATTATTGATCGATATCTAGATATAACATTCGGGATTAGGGGCTTAGAGACTAAGAACAAAATTTGTAGATAGCTTACCTTTTGCAATGATTTGTTTATGGCTTAATCTGCCTTCCTCGTGATGGATCGCTTGCTGCTGTGCTTGGGGCACCATTGTATCCCCTGTTTTTGAATCACTAGTCTTGGTCAATTATTCATCTACTGCTTGAGCTTCTGGGAGCCATCTCAACCTGTCATTTTCACTGCTGGGGCTTGGGAATAGGGCCCATATTAAGGCTTATATCGATGTAAGGAGCACTATGGAGATGACTAGATGTCCGAGTAATGAAGACCTGGGATAGCCTGGTTGATTTCCTCATGGATACTTGCGTGCGGGCCGTGTGTCCTTGTATGTTGATTTACTATTGATTAGATCTCGGTCGTATCCTCGTGCGCACGGTCATATAGCCTTTTAGGACTTGCCTCTTCCTCATAAGGCTTCTCTGTTTCATCTTACCCCAGGTGTATTACCATGTCAATCTCGCCCCAGATGTGTGGAGCCATTTATCGATTAGATGCTAACATCACACGCCCGTCAGCTCATTCCCTTCGAGGATTTCATTATGGGATTGCATACTGGATTGATTTATTGATAGTCACTGGACCGACATGCCCTCTTTACTTTCCGTGATTGATTAAGAGCGACTCGGTTCCCGAAATTGATCTGGACGGAGTAGACTTGTTAGAGATTCAGATCCACACGCCGCCATAACGTACATCAAATCATAGAGATACGGACTCGTGACGCTGCATCGTCATCAAATAGTCAGAGATTATCGATACCATGGCATCCCCGATGCTATATCGGGATCGACGAGGATTGATGGGCATCAGCCCAACCATTGCCAATTTCAGAGCACGATGACTCTACTCCCACTCCTCCACCACAACCACACCATCATCCCACCCACCGTACAACAGACACACGCCCACCCCACCACCCCACCATTATCCGGACCCACCGTACGCGCCAGACTATACAAAGCTCCACCTCCACCACCACCACCGGTTCAATCACCCGCAGTGTTGGAGCTTTTGTTCTACATGTATCGACCGGGACCATGCCACATCTCGTTATGACCCCTGCATCGATTATCGATGACACCTCGCACCTGACTGATAAGATCAGCGCAGGATCGTGTCTCCATGTCATGGAGTTATAGGTTGGGATCGATATGACGACCTTCCAGCTGGCAGCCTTGCTGTTGAGTTCCGCATGCCGCTACATTGAGAGGTACATCGGATAGGGTGCCCCGCATTCACTTGCGCTATACAAATACTGTTATGCGCTGCATAGATCAAGAGGCACGATGACTATGTTTTCCTCCGTCACAGCAAATGCCACGTTGGTTTGCATCATTGTGGTCTCTTCGAGGCAGGACATGGGCCTCGATTTGGACAAGAGGTTTATTAGACGTATTCTTTAATAATCGTAGTGGACGATACCTGAGAGAGTCAAGGCCTCAAAAGTGCAGGCCCGATGAGTCATTACTTCATTTATCTCCGATGGAGGGAGAAGATAAAATAGATTGAGATAGACCCTCGAAGCGCTGATCAGATCAAAGATGATTATGCGCATCACTCGCGGTTATAGGCATCCTTCATGGGCCTCCAGCCGCATGCACTCTCGATCATTGGTTCAGCCCTACGGCATCGGGAGGGGAGGGCACATATCTAGGAGGATTATGGGCGCACTCTTCTCCTTCGCACTAAAGGGGAAAAGCCAGTATCGGACCCACCATCGATGTTGGAAAGCATTGGCATGACAGTACACACGTCCCAACAACATCAACAAATGTCCCACTGCCACCATCAGACAGCTGACACTTACCGATGATGGGGATGGGGCCAAGACAATTACCATCATTTCAGTCGGTTTACCTACTTCTTCTACATCCGCCACCACAGCCATGCTACACTGTGTGCCTCGCAGGCCACTTGCATAGTACCATCGCCAGCATAGAGCACCACCTCCACCGAGGCCTGGGCCAGTAATTTACACAACTCTGATGCCACCGATCCGAGCATTTCAAAGATTGGCTTCGCGGGGTTTGATTATTTCACTACCACCCGCATTCACAATTATATCATGCCCTACTCCCACCCGGATTCAAAAAGGTATGTTCACGTATTTATCATCAAAGAGCTGGTCATGATACGCATAATTGCGTCAGACCAAGCACGCTATTTAGGACTTGATTGATCAAGGTTTGGTTGATTTATGACGTCCTACCGTGACTACAGACCCACTACCCACTCATGACACTAGAGCTGTACCTCCACCCCCGAGGGGTGTACATTTATTTGATATCGGGCAGATGAGGATTCCATGATGGGATGGGATGGAGAGGCTCCTCACCAACTAGTTTGTATGCAAACTCGATTTTATGTATACACTCAGTGGCTCACAGGGTCTTCACCATTTAGATTGATTCCGTATGATGTTCCTCGACAGACAAAGAATATTCTAAGATATTCTGCAACATGTTCCTCCCATGACACCTTCATTCTCGTTTCTCGGAGGAGTATAACAAGATAGAGATGTTCCGATTGTTACGAGGAGTGGGGAGTGGTAATGCACCTCCAAATCTGCTGATAGACTTTGCCTACTACTTCGATGCCAGAGATGATCCGAGTAGATGATGTACGACGCCACCGGCACCACTCGTGCCCGCATTTCCATTTGGTTATTATCATCCAGTGACACATGAGATGCGCTGATCGCCTCAGTCGATTGAGTCGACACTACTACTACCCCCGAGGACTGACCTTAATTTCTAACAATGGATGTGGCTACATGCATAATATTTTCTCGACAATGATTTACCACTCCAGGGATTAAGCCATGTTCGTCCCTTTATTCATTGATGCTGCTTGTTCAGTCGTAAGGTGCCATCAAGCATCGGACAATGGCTCGCCCCTAAACGCTTGTCCACCGTTACCGCCATTGCTTAGATTTTCACCATCCGATTTGGGCCATCCACACATCACAAAGCTTATGATGGGACTCAGAGAACAGCTTTTGGGTACACTCAAAGACACATGTCAAGTGATTGACCATTCATACTCCATACTCTTTCAGATTTTGAGGATCCAATCATCCTTTAACCTACTTCTTGGTTGCCCTTGGATTCATGAGGCGGGTGCTATACCATATTCCCTTCATCATGAAGTTCATACATGAGGGGCGATCATCACGATACAAAGCCCCGATAGAGATGTTATTACTTCCTCCGAATCAAAGGCATCAGCCACAATTGAGGATGACCTGTGTTACTTGACCGGGTTTACATTCGACGGTTCAGGTTGTTAGCCTAGAGGATGAGATCGCAGGACATGGTACATGTCATTCGACTCACAAAGATGCAGCACTTCGGGTGCTTAGCATGACGAGAGGCATGTCTTATATGCCTGCTCAATGGTCACGCAGGGGCCGCGCGAAGTTTACTATTACAGCTGATCATGACATATCTTATGGGTCAGTCAGCATCCCACCTGCGATGATGCGCGACACATGGCACGATCAAGGCAGAGATGAGCCTCGCATGCTGCATTCCATCTCGACATTATCCCCTTCGCCCATACACTTTTCGGGCCTGTCGACCATTTACCGTAGGAACGTGAGTATGCACCCCGCGATGAGGTTAATCAAGTTTCAAAGATGGTTGAGATCCAGGCATTCACAAGATGCCCTAGGACAGATTTGTTTGAATTCGAGACCACCAAGCCACCTGCCAAGGTCGTGACAGCTGCACCCCATCACCTGGATAGCTAGTGAGGTGTTTTCCATAAAAGCTTTCTTGAGGAGATCCCCGACCATGATCTACCCATGGATTTGGGGGATGAAACCGATGGAGCGACTCTTCCGGGAGCACCTACATGGACGAGATGGACATGATAGGCACCGGTCAAGCTTCTCGATGGCAGCCTCTACGAGGCCCCATTCTCGCTGACATGTCTGGGAGCCACATGATTAATTCGATGCCGACACTTTATGACGCTTGCACTGACACAATGGACATGATCGACACCGGTCGACTGGAGTTCCCACCTCTAGCCCCGATTCGCTTTTACGTGTTTGGAATTTCTATGCTCGGGAGTTTGATGATGGGCTCTCATGCTACCGATATTACTCATGATATCAAGCCGTTGAGGGAGCGTCCGACTCACGTGGACCCACCTCTTCTTTGACACTATCCCGGTTTGTCCCGCTTTGGATGATACTTATGGCAATAATGACATGAGTATTTTCAGCATTCACAGTCGCCAAAGATTTTCCTTGATCGCACCACCAAATAGCTCCTAAAGACATGTATACGATGTTAATGATATGGGAGACACAGATGACCCACTAGGTGGTCAATCAGAATCTAATTATGATACATAGGACAGTTACTCTGCTTCATAGCGCTTGAGTGGATAGATTTTGGTGTACCATCAGCCTTAGATTAGATCGCTCTTCCCTATCTCCCAATGAGAAGAGTAAATTGATTGACATGCTCAGGTCATACTTATATGTATTTGCATGGTCGTATGAGGACATGCCAGGCCTTAACCCCACTATAGTTCAGCATCACCTGCCTATTTTGCCACATGCTAGGCCGTGACACCCTCGACGAGTCTCACAGAAGTTAAGGAAGAAATTCGGCAACTTCGTGTCAAGTTTCACAAGGTCATATCCTTGAGTATCATAATGCCTCCCGTTCCCAAAAAAGGATACGTTGTTTGTGTTGACTTTCGAGATTTGAATAAGGCCAGCCCTAAGGATGATTTTCCCCTCCCACACATCGATATGTTAGTTGATAAGATGGCGTGTTGTTCGCAGGTTGTCCTTCATGGATGGGTTTTCTCGGGTATAATCAGATTACTGGCCCTGCAGGATGGAGAAGACTTCTTTCATTACTGAGTGGGGTACTTACTGCTATCGGGTTATGCCATTTGGGTTGAAAATGCAGGGCTACCTATCGTAGAGCCATTACTACTCTATTCCATGATATGATGCATACAAAGATGCTGCCGAGGTATACGTGGATGACATGATAGTGAAATCCCAAGGCTGTATGCATCACTTACAGCCTCACGTAGATTCTCTTCGAGAGGACTGGCAACTTATTGAGAGATTGAATCCCAAGAAGTGCACCTTTGGGGTAACTTCTGGGAAATTACTAGGTCACATTGTTAGTGAGCACGGTATAGAGGTTGATCCAGAAAAGACCAAGGCCATACTTGACATGCCAGCTCCGAAGACTGAGAAAGAGATCAGAGGCTTTTGCGTACCATAATACATCACTGCTTCATTGCTAGACTAATGTACATATGCGAGCCTATCTTTCTGCCTTTTGAGGAAGAAACCACTTACGGCTTGAATGATGATTGCCAACAGGCTTTTGAGAAGATTAAGGAGTGTTTACTTTCTCCCCATTTTTAGTGCTTCCCACCGTAGCGCCCTCGTCTCTATTTGTCGCCGATATAGTCAGATGCATGTTAGCTCACCATGATTCAGAAAGAAGCGAGCCATTATTATCTAAGTAAGAGGATGCTGGAATACGAAAGTACCACTTATGATTGAGCATGTTATTCGGGGCTACTGTGAGGACTAGGCACTGGCGTAATGTAGTATTCCATACTTTCGTCTCACGATTGGATCCATCGAGATATTTGTCTCGACCAACTGCTCGACCGGTAGGCTCAAGCGAGATGGTTGGTTCTATTGACAGAGTTTGACATTCAAGATGTGACACAAAATCTAAAGGGAAGCATATTGGCATCATTGGCTTCTTTCTAGTATCCGATGATAGATCTATTTGACATGATTTTCTAATGAGCAATTTGTTTCAATGACATGCATTATAGGATGGCAATTGTATTTCGATGGTGCCTGAACTGGCCTGGGTTTGGTATTGGTATCTTATTGATATCACTGATGTGGTGATCACATTCCTGCACTAGCCTGATTAGTACTTCCGATCATCACCTACAATAATAATATAGTCGAGTACGAGGCTTGCATTACGGCCCAGAGACTGCGCCGGATCTCGCATTAGACAGTTTGAGATCCATGGGGATTCCAATTTAGTTATACAAAGAAAACCCAAGGTATCCGGGAGGACTCGAGTGACGAGAAGTCAAGCCCCACTATGCTTACTTAGACCCATCACCGCTGCCGATTTGATGAGTTAAGATATATACATCCGCTCTAGGGCAGAGAACTGGCTGGTTGATGTTAGCCACCTTAGCTTCGTGGGTTGAGATTCCGCGGAGTGACTATGATCATTGATGCGATTGAGACCACAGTTCGCACCCTACTGTTTGATTGATTGAGATATTGAAAATCGATGATACCATGGTGGTCATGATATCGGGCTTATGTCATGTGGCGTTTACCCTCAAAACAGCCCACACCCCAAAGGATAAAGAGCATCGACAATGGCCACCATTTGTTATTTGTGGGGATGCCCTTATAGGAGACTGACCCGATGGCTCGTTATTATTATGTCCGGACTGTGCTCAAATCAAGTAAACAGAGAGGTCTATGCCGAGTCTCAGGGCCTACAATAGAGGCCACATGTTAGCTGAAGATCATGAGGATTGTTGACTATGGAGACAGATTGGTTGCCGCTAGTAGATGTCTCGAAAAAGTCAATAATGAGATCATACATATGCCACCTTCAGTTGCATGCACTTGTCCCCTCGTCGTCGTCATATGGGGTATTGATATTATCGGGAAGATCTCACCCAGTCTTCTAGTGGTTATACATCCTAGTGGCTATTGATTATTTCACTAAGTGGGTGGAAGCTACTCTTATGCGCCGACTGAGAAATGAGTGTTTTCACCCATCGATCGCACATTATCTATCGATATGGGGTCCCCCAAGAGTTGATCTCGCATAGAGCCATTTAAGAGGCTTAAGTGGATATGACCGGCCAAGAGTATGGTATTCAAGATCACCATCATCCCGATATAGGCCACGTAGACTAATGGGGCGCTTGGAGGCCGCTCAATAAGAATATAAAGAGGGATTTTGAGAAAGATGGTTGAGACTTTCTGTGGATTGGTCGAGAAGCCCTTCAGATTGTGGGCTTATCGTACATCTTTTTTGTACTTCTATGGGCCCACCTTATTCTTTGGTATATGGCATGGGAGGCAAGGTTTCGCTCTATTGAAATCAGATTCAGGGTCCTTAAGAGTAGCATTGTGAGCACGGGGAGAACCGAGAGACCGAGGGGTTCGGGCCCTGCTATGATCAACTCCAACCTTGGATGAGAGGATTGAGGCTAGATCATGTTCGGGGCTCATCGTAGGAAAATGACTCCTGCATTTGAAAAACAGGTCAGGTTTGCGTACACATATCTCAAGGTCCTCCGGATTGATCAACTAATCTAGAGTTTAGGACCGTGACTTGAGCTGGGCCTTATATCATCCAAGATCCCACTAAGAGGGAGCACCGCTGATGCACTGGACTTAAACGCCCACGAGCCAATAATGTGATCAGCTCAAGAGGTTTCACGCTAGAGATCATAATAGAGTGGACTAAAAGGCCACCCATTTTGAAAGTGAAACATATTCCTTTTGCACACCTATACATCAGATATATCCTGGCTGCTAATTTTTGTTTCACGCGCTTATTATAGCCTATTCTTTCATTCAGCCTTGCATGTTTTTTTCTTACCTGGGTTGGGGGCCTGCCCCTGTGCTTTTTACATATTAATTGGATCCGTGGAGCACAAATATAAGCATTTCAGGTCATTCTTCGTTTGTTCTTTTCTGATCATTGTTTGTTTCTTTCTCCCCCATTGTAATTCATTTAATCAATCGCTTTTGAGTCTTAGTTTTTTATCATATCTATTCATTTCACTTTTATCTCCTCTTTTGAGGTGATGATGACGTGCTCTCATCCCAGCTAACAATGTGGTCATTGGGCTGCCCTTATCTCACTGTAGTTTTGATCCTAGATTCTTAGGCCGAGGGGACCATTCCAATGAATACTGGGAGGATTTCTTCTCATGAACAGTTAGTGTGGCATTCGGCCTATTTGGTTGTTCTGCAGAAAAAAAAAAAAAAAAAAACAAAAAAACAAAAACAAAAAAACAAAAAAAAAAAAACAAAAAACAAAAACAAAAAAAAACAAAAAAATGTTTAAGACATTCTGTTACTCATTTAGTCGAGATTTATATTATCTCTCCCCAGGTTGATGCAGCTATCAGGCAATCTTCTCCATGATTTAACACATTGGGTATGAGGGTTTCCGTTGGAGTCAGACTAGTCCCAGATCATCTCAGATCACCATCCATCTGATAGTGACTTGCTTTGATCGACGCCTGCATTGAGTTGTTCGTCGTTGTCACACATTACAGCATTTGTATCCCAGCAAATTGCTTTCTTCCTTTTTCAGTTTTATCCATTCATCATTTTCTTATCACTAATCTTCACTCTTATTGACTATCGTCTCACTTTTGGTTTTGATTTGTCCTTTGCACTCACTTTGTCAGTCGACATTGTTCATTCTGGATGTTGACTGAAATCAATCTTTGCTCATTAATGATCCTTTGACACTCACATTGCGCTGCATGCTGGCTCCTCCTGTAAGAAGATTTATCGTGGTCAGCCTTGCCTCCCATCACAAGTCATTCAATCTTTCACCCTGCTCACTACGGGTCCTGAGCCCAATAATTCCAGACTACGCAGATCTCTGTCGTTTCAATGATTCTTATACTGGATGTTCATTCCACTCGATTGAGTACTGGATGTCGACAGGTCTCTGTTCTTGGGAAGTATTGAGGGTCACATATTGCTTCTCCATTTAGTTTGCTCGGGCTTCAGTCCATGATCGATATAGATGATACAGAGCTGGACCATGGATAGCCCATTAGCTTGATGCTTTGACATCGCCCATTAATTATAGCACCCCACAACATCATATAATAATAGCTCACGACACACCAAACCCTTATTTCACCCAGAGACATTTTGGCATCAAAGTTTGAGTACGCCCAAACATGTACTCGGGCTTTCCACAAAATGGAGTGCTTCAAAGGCCAGTCAGCAGATCTACTAAGATTCGTTTAACTTAACAGGGCAACACTCAAAATACACCCCATATGGTTAGTCTATGCTCATTGTTCTGTACAAATTTCAATCTGCAAATTATTTCGCAGTTTTTTACCCACAGGTAATTATATTATTCGTGACAAACAAACACCCACACCATCGTCTATGGGAACCTAAACTGACTTGATTTTTCTGAATGAGTGATCAAGATGTTTTCAAACTCTCTCCACCTGAATCCGTGAATAAAACATAGAGGATTCATTGGCATGCTGATATAACCCAGATCCAGGCTGAACCCTTCTTTCCAACTCGGTCATCTTGGTGGATTTATCCCTGTGCACACCCTCAGGTCAGCCCTGTTGTTGTCTATCTCACACTATCAGGCAACTCTCCTGAATGCACACCACAACACTCCCTGGGTCAACAAGGTCAAGATCCAACCCACATGATCCCAAGCTCCAACATACTCAGGCTCTGCCTCAGCCCATCCCATCCCGGCTGAGTCTCCCAGGAGCCCTAGCCTAAGTAATCCCACTTTAATCCATGGCTCTCCCAAGACTCATCTTGATCCTCATTTTCAGATTCCATCCCGGCCCTCCCCGTACGCCCTGATCCCTCTCCCATACTACTGAGATCTCACTTTTCAGCACGCCCTGATTTTACCTCTTCCATAACGCCTTTACTCCCACTTTTCCTGATCAATCCCAATTTTACCTTTCCTGACACACTTCGCAGATCTCAATTCTTTCCTAGACTTTCCTGATCTACCTTTCCCTAGCATCATCGATCCTCTGGCACTCAGCCTACTTTATTCTTTCAGATTTCAATTTACTTTACCTCTTCTCCTATTACCGATCCCTGAATTCTTTCCTGATACTCCTGATCTCATCTTTTCCCGTGACTCACCCTGATTTAATTTCTCCCATAATGTGCATCTCAAATCTTTCTCTACATTTTCCTGATTTTAATTTTCCCTGCATTTCACTCTTATCTCCTTCTTCTGCACTCACTTACTTATTTTTTCTCAAAGATTTCCAACTTGATTTTAAATTTCCACATCTCCTGATCTCACCTTTTTCCTGACTTCACCTTGATTTACCTTCCCATGGTCTACCATCCCACATCTCTTAGATCGTCTGATCTCACTACTCTACACGTCCCATCCCCACTCAAAGGCATCTCATCCATCTTTCCAAATCACCCACTTTCCCTTCCTCTACTCAACTGATTCTTACCCTCCCTACATCACTCCATTTGGCCTTCTCTTCTGCACTCTACTGCAGATCTCAACTCCTTCTAATCATCAGATCTCACCCTTCCCACCACTCCATCTCAAACCTTTCTGTGCCTTCCTTAATCCTCCTCTTCACAGCCTTGGCTCTGATTTCACCTCCTCCCACGCCCCATCATCTCTTCCGGACTATCCACTCACCATCCTCCCTGCACTCACGCCCAGTTTTCTCAAGTCCCCACCCTGGTTTAACTTTTGTCCGTCAGCCCCAAGACGCAAGTGTGACAAAATCGTTGGTCATCCCTGCCTTCACCAGAGCCCATTCAACCTTCCGGCACCACTACACTCACACCCAACTTGATCCACTCAGTCCATCCACCTTACTGAAGAGGGCACATTCAGGAATCACTCGGTCCCCCACCACTTGCATTTGATCTGCTGGTGCTCACAATTCAACCACTGCTCACATAACAACTACTAGCATCCTTTGAGGCCAACTGGCCCCATCTCCTGGCCAACTATCTCACAGAGCACAGTTCACTCAGAGTCATCATACTATTTTGCCATTACACCGCACAGCAAGTGGGTCCCCCAGGCCTTAAATCTAACTAAAGTTTGATGAGGATATCAAATCGAGCACTGGATCTCGGCTCTGACTCAGACTCCTCTGTCCAACTTTTAAATTATCAACTGGCTGAGTTCTGCTGGATCTTTACTGCCAAGGAGGCTTTGCCAAAAATTTATACTTTTTGTCAACCATTAATTTAATCGGCTGGAACTGTCCATCGTAAGGGCAAGATACTGTAACACAATTTTTGGATGACTTCTATGAGCACCCCTCCCTTTGTTTCAACCCACATCTCCTTCATCCGACTTTGAAACTGTCCACCGCTGCTGGCTCTATTCAGAACATTTTTTACAAAAACATAATTTTCCTAACCTGATGACTTGGTTGGCATCCTGGTCTCAACTCGTTAATAAATGTGGTTTAGTGGAGCGCCGCTAGACTTGGTCTAAACCTGATTGGTTCAAACTTATAAGCTCCAGCCTGAATTTAATAAGTGTACGGTAAATCCATTTGGGCCCCTGGCTTTGGGTTGAGATATGGAAATCAATCATGAATCCAGAAGTATGGATATTAGAGTGGAATAAGTTTGAAAATGAGAAGATGATTCAGCCAAATGGAAAATGAGAGGAAGAGTTAATGTGTGAAGATTCGACCCACTCAGCTCTTCCAAAGCGAATGTGAAAAACTGGTGTGGGAGTCAGAGCTTGAGGGAATGAGCAGGCCGCATGATAAAAGATTCAGCGAAAGAGATCTTTGGCTTTAGACACTTTCCGTCTCAAACGCCGTTAATTATCTTCATTGGATGCTAGTTTGTTTTCCGCATTATGGGAATATGCGCGAACAGACCGGTTCACTTTATTTTGAAGAGATATTCTTTGATCAAATTTGATATTCTCTAACTGATGTGAGCTGTTTTCAATAATCATAATGAAAGCCGGTTTTCATCAGCTTTCTCACTGGCAATGGTAGTTTGGTTTGTTTTTTCTTGTTTATTCACCACCTGAAGTAACTAATTCACCGTTGCTTTTTAGATTTCAACTCTGGCAAAGTTCTGAAAATGAGTCTTCTCTTAACCCATTTGACCGTTTGAAAAACCAGATCACCTGTTCATTGGAAAAGTTAGGCTTTATGCAGCGCACATGCAGTTTGGTGAGGCTTTCATCGTTCTCACTCATCCCGTTTTGGTAATCTGTAACGCTGGCTTTTTTGACTTCATAACTTTATAGTTCTGAAATCTCATACTTCCAACACTGGACCTGGCTCAAAACGATCAGCTCGCTCATTTGAAATAGTTTGCGTGAAAATGCACTACAGCTTCATCAAGGTTTTTCTGGTTTGTCCCACCAATCTGTTTAGAACCCAACTCCACCATTATTTTTAGATTTCAACTCTTTTATAAAGTTCTAGCACCTTTAGTTTCTCTCTGCTCAACTTGATCTATTTGAAAACAAGGATTAGTCGGTTCATTTAGGCTAGGCTTATGCAGCAGCAGTCACATAGCCTGGTTTGGCTTAGCTGAATCTCACCTCATCCCAGGCTGAGAACTGGATCACCGCTTGGAGTTTCTGTTAGATCTATAACCTTATAAAAATTTTGGAAAATTTATAGCCTGGGATTGGACCATTTGAAAACCAGATCACTGTCTCATTTGAAGGAAGCTATGCAGCAAGCCATGAAGCCTGGTGAGAAGCTCAGTTTAGTCTCACCATCCGGTTTCAGAACTAATTCACCGCTTGTTTTACAGACTTCAACATTTTACAAAATGAAAAATCGGAGAGTCCTCCTGTCCATTTGAATCGCTTGAAAACAAGATTGAATTTTCATCATTTGTTAGGCTTCGCGCAAGGCGCCGCGCAGCTCGGTCGGTTTCGGCGCTGGTCTCTACCTTCATCCCACAGAACTGATCACCGCTGCCTGCAGACTTTAATTTTTGAGAAAGTGTCATGGAAAATTTTGAGATCCTCTCTCAACTGAGAGATGGACTTTGGCAACCGTGACCAACTGTCTCATTTGAAGAATGCGTAACTGCATTTGAGTAGTTTGGTTTGTTTTGCTGGGTTCTCACTCATCCGAGCCGGAGACCCATCACCGCTGTTTTGTTAGATTCCTGGAATCTTTAGGAAGGTTATAAATTTTGAGAGGCCTCTCTCAAACGAGATGGACTGATAGAAACCAGACTGGGGTCGGTTCATTTGTGCTGCGCCAGGCGAACGACAATTTGGGTAGTTTGGCTGTTTGTCAGCTCTCACCATCCGAAATGAATCGATCACCAGTTTGCTTGCATTCCTGAATCTTTTAGGAAGGTTCTGAAAATTTTGAGAGCCTCTCTCAATCTGAGATGGACTGGCTGGGAAACCAGATTCGGCCTGTCACTTAGGTTAGGCTCAAGTGAACTATGAATTTGGGCAGCTTGATGGCTTTGGCCGTGGCTCTCACTCATCCGAGCCCGAGACCGATCGCTTGTCAGGCAGATCCCCGACTTCAGGCTACGCTCGAAATTTTTCGGAATCTTTTTCAACCGTCTGACTTGGTTAGAAAAACCAACCAGCCATTCATTAGGTTCAGTTCGCCAATGATAGTTTTTTGATACTTTTCTTGCTTGGCTTAGTTTTTGGTCATTACCAAATCTAATCGTATTCCTTTGTTTTGTTGATTCCCCGACTATGAGAATTTTTCTGACAATGTTTAATCTTCACCTGCTGAGACTAGTTGAGTAAATGTATTCAACCTGGTTTTGCAAGATGTTCTTCACGGGCAAAATTTCCCATATTTTGTAAAGACAAGCCAACTCCGAATCTATCATGGCGTGTTCTTAGTTAACAATTCCCAGAAACCTGTAGTCGCCTTTGAAGTCCAGCCAGTTTTATTTGAACAAAGTGGAGGTAGTGGGCAACATGTGGGATTGGTATGTATGGTTTAGCTTTTGTGGATTTTAAAGGGAATGTGCGCTAAAGTAAGCAAACCACTTACCTCCTTTCAAATCCGTCTCTTTCTTTCAGATGTAGGTGATCCAATATCTGTTTGAAAATGTCAATGAATGGGATGATGATTATTCACTCTATCATTCCTCGCTATACATGCATACACCCTGTACATGCTTAGTCAGTCAGATTTGTATTCATATGCGCATACTGCCGCCGGACATATTACTTAGCATGATTCGAGCTTTTTCACGACTCTTTATGTAAATACGGCCAGTGACCACACGCGTATACGCTTTAATTGCCAGAATGAATTTCACATATTGCCAGTTGAGCCAGCCAAGATTAATGCCACATGTTTATTGGCTTAACCTGATGTAATACAAGGGCCGTGGACCACAGTACACGCCATTTGCCTCTTCATGAGTTGTTTTGCTACGCTGGGGATACCACCAAATTTGGCCTGATCTAAGTCGATGTTTAGCCTAAGAGACTATCCGATCCGCGAATCTATACGCCTCCCACATACCCAATTCACTAAGAGAGACCGAGTTCCCAAGTCAGGGTAAGCACCATACGGCGCATCTTCCGACAGAACCTCGACCTCCGAACCCGGTGACCTAGTTTTCGCACCGCTTTTTCCATATCGGAAGTCACGTGCTGTCTTACTTGCCCCTTTATAAAATAACAAAAAGTAGTTTCACGACTTCAAGTTAAAACCTATTCCTCCCTCGAGCACGGATTTTCCAAAATCTTCGAAAATCAACCCGATTTTCCTTCCATTTAAAAAAGCTGAGTCGAGCATTTAATGGATCGCAATGGTCCACACCATGGTTAGGTTGAACCACACTGGCCATTTACTTAATTCTGACAAGAGGAGCTAATGGTGAGTAAAACCCTACTCGCTTTTAAGAAATACCATACCTCGTCAGCAGACCAACTTTAATTATCGGACTAACGATTTCTGACTGTCGAAACACCAGGAATCAGAGCCATTTTCCTTTCTTTCCCCTTTCTCCTCCACGCACGAATTTTTTCCTCCTCCCTTTTGTTTTCCTCTCCTTTCCTTCCTTTCTTCCTTTTTTTTTTCTCATTTTTTTTCTGCTTTCCTTTATTTTCTTATAAGCTATTTGATCCCAAAAAGGAAACTTCCTCACTTTCCTTACATTTTCACTCCATTTTCCATGTGCCATGTGTCACATGGACACATGCACTGTGCCAAGAATGCCACAATTTCCGCTTACTCATGCCACGCTGTCCTCCTAAGATTTACGCAAGACCACTCCACGGCCATCCGACATCCAAGGCTCTTCTCGAACACGAAAATTCGAACGCCCCTAATCCAGCGAAAATCGACTGCAGAACAGACATCGCAACATTCCAACCCGCAAATTCATTTCATCATCCGAGATTCAGAAAATCTAAGCTCTTCAACTTATACATGCACGATAAAAACTGCTACATTATTAAAAATCGTATTTTTCCGCTTTACGTAGCGGCTATATATAACAGGAATGTGGCCCCGAAATTTATTTCCCTTTTATCGTATTCATTGACTATAAAATTACTTGGCTATAATTTATTATACATGCCTTAAAAATTGGGATTAATTCAACAAGTTTATTTTTGGGATTTCATTATGATTCAACCATATGGTTCATTCCTATATGGGATTTCATTTCCGTATCATTTTCTTTTATTTTATTGTTATTATCATTTGATTCATTCAAACATAATAAAAGAAGAATCAACCTCATGGTAAAAATATAATATTTTAAGTATCGCAACCAAATCTGGCTTAATGGTTAAAAATGTTAAAGTTAGGAAATGATTATTTAAATTAAAAAATAAAATATCACTGTAATATCAGAATGCAAAGGTCAAATATATATATATATATATATATATATATATATATATATATATATATATATATATATATAATTTTGTAAGATTTTAATGAATTTTTTTAATTATTTTGCTTTTTATTATTTTCAATAACAAAATACCAAAATCTTGGACATCCTTACACGAATCCCCAATATTAAAATTATTGTTGCTGTGGAGCCCTTCATGAGGCCCAGTGGTAATATCATTATCAATGCCAGCAAGTGGAAACAACTGGTGCATTGGCAATGAAGAAAGTAGAAAAAGACGAAGATATGAGAGATGATGTGACCTATAGATAGAAAGTAGACACATGGAATGTGGCCTCAAAATTTATTTCCCTTTCATCGTCTTCATTGACTATAAAAATGGGGATTAATTCAACAAGTTCATATTTGGGATTTCATTATGATTCAATCATATGGTTCATTTTGTGACACTTAAAATCTCAAAGGCCCGCTGACAACCCGTCAACTCATGGAGTCATGGATGCTTCAGAACCCGACACCACTTAAGAAAGCCAGCCTCCTTGCATCAGCCCCACCACACTACACCTCTCGTCCCAACATCAATCTCATGAGGCACACATGAGTAAACACGCTACTTCCTACCCACATCATCACTCATCAAAATATACCCAACAGGTAATGATGGGCCAAGAATATTAATTAATCTCTCTTAATTCAACATATATTAAAATTACAACATTCTAATACATGTTATACAACAACATCAAAGCCACAAGTTTATCAAACGGCCCACGAGCCGCCTTCCCCGACGCTCCCCGTACCAAAACAAAGAATTTACGAACACACTCGAATGTCTACACGCCAAACTCCATTCCCCGAGTCCTCACCGCCCCTCACACTTGCCTAAGCCACATGCTAGAAGAAAATCACGCTTTCAAAACAAAGCCTTTGCTCTCTAAAACTCACTATCGGTAACATCGACTACCCTCCGCGACCACTTGACATTTCTCCCAAATACTACATTGGCCCCTGATCCGGAAGCCGGGACTGGTCGGGACAACTCTACGCAATTCTT
Source organism: Tetrastigma voinierianum (assembly GCA_016808115.1). NCBI lineage: Eukaryota > Viridiplantae > Streptophyta > Magnoliopsida > Vitales > Vitaceae > Tetrastigma > Tetrastigma voinierianum. The sequence continues at coordinate 419,936 of JAEQBH010001534.1, forward strand.
CAAAATCTTCCTTCTCAAATCTTTCAAATATTTTCTTTTTTGTTTCCCATTTCATGTCATGCACTCAATTCCTAATATTCCCAGTACATTCTAACGATATAACGACGACGTCAATTTAACACATTCATGCTAATATATTCACTTGATATATATTAACATAATTAAATCACATAATCATGCTATGCAATTTTTCACCATCAATACAACAAAATTAAATTTCACATGCAGAATTATCAAACACAAACAATTCATTTTAATCACTTAAAACACATTTTCACACCAAAATTTCACGCCACTATTCTTGCGAATAATAAACCCCCAAGCTTAATTGCTCATCATCAATAATAAATGTGACCTCTTTCTCCACTCTGCTCAAAGCTTTTGAGACCTAGCTTACTAAAACAAACCCTTAACCATTTATACGCTCTAAATAAAAGATTAACGCAGCATAGAAGATCCCTACCTCCTTGAGTTGTCGAACTCAGCCCAACTCCATATTCACGCAGAATCCTCGCCGCATGTAACTAACTTTATTTCGCCCGGCCGAAACCGACTTCGCCTCGACGGCCGAAAAATCTGTATAAGACACACTTTCTCTCTAAATCACAAAACCCAAGCTCACTCGCCCGGGTCCACAAACACTGCCCATTTTGCTCTTAATTTCGAGAAGCACAACCATTCAAGTCATTTTATTATCATTAACAATTCCAATAATTCCACTTTGATGCTCCTCTTCTTGACATTTTCGACACGTGCACTCATTCCAGCCATCTACATCTATCATCGCTCTAATCTGCAACACGTAAGGTCACAAGAAGATACGTAGAGCGACTCTTTTTCACATCACAGCTCTCAAACCTGTTTTACTAAGATCGTATAAAACCTTAAAATTAAACAAAAAATTCAGAAAATGCGAATACAAAATAATAAATTTCCGTAAGTGCTCAGTGCCTCGTAAAATTATTTAGATCTCGGATTTGATCGAAACGGATCGAAAGAAGCAGAATTGCCTCGCGAAACTGAACACCCTGAAGTTTGCCACCAGATAATATTTTATAATTTTCTAGTGATAAGTCACAAATGATTTCCAAAGGATGCAGAGATTTTACGAAATCTCAAGTTCGTAAACGACTAAATTTAATTATGTGTACAAATTATAATTGTCCATTTGCCAGACATCAAGCCGTGATGTAAATTATATGTAAATGACTATAACTGGTCCATTAGCTAGATAACGTTCACAGAAGACTCATATATACATTGTGTAGAATACGAAGGAAAATGCATCGACATCACGCATTCTCATACGCACTGGCCACATCGTTAACAGCCTACATGCAAGGCATTTATTATTCACCATTCTTAGCGATCGAGTGATGAGCTCTCGAATGGACAACGTCCAAAAAATCGAGACTCCTCACTGCTGTATAAAAATAATAATAAGAAGAAATCACGTGTGTTTTTGGAAGTGAAGATGTACAGATCCCTTATAGGCGAAAGAAGACCCACCACCCCTACGATACTGACCAGTGACGAAAGTTCCAGAAAGTTACACGATGCCGGGCTTCTCCGCGGTGAGACCTCCTGGAATTACAACCTAAATAAACACACGATTCGATAAATTAAAATCGGAGTAGAGGTCTGACGGCTGTCATCTGGGTGAAACACCAATGATCGGTTCACACTTGACAGCCGCGTGCGAGTGAAATGACGGCGACTTCCTGGCCATGCAGATTTATGAAATTCATCCACGACGACACTAACATTCCATGATCGTATTATTTATATGGAATATATTTGATGTTTTATACGCCATTACACGTGAATTTTGAGGGAGGAGTACCAGGTGAGAATCCTTCATCGGCATCGTCATCCCGCTGCACCCTTTCCTGCACAAAAAGGCATGCGAGACTCCGCGCTCGACGGCGCCCACGATTACGGCAAGGCCCATGTGGCCTCGATGCATGTAAAAGAATTGTAATTAAATTTTTCGACTATCAGAGCAACAATGCAGATGAATTATGCAGCGGCGGCCGATCGTATTCTTAAGTGGACCGGTCATTAACCTGCTAATTTTCATATTTTTGATTTAAATCATCGAATCTGGTCCCTGAAAGCACGTATTTGGAGGCTGGCACAGTGTGAAACCAGGCTGTAACAAGTGCTTTTATCATATATTGCATGATAGCAGTCAGCGAAATAAACTCCAGCTGGACATCATATACATGTGATATCTGCAGTTCTTCCGTATCAGCACACCCCGTCCGACACAACATAGTGAATACGATCCCGAGCACCGATTAATAACCACAGAGATTCGCAGAATTCAAATCCATAGGAATTGCACAGCTGGTTGTCAACTGACTCCCCTGGCTTGGGGTGTCACAAAGACCGACACTCCAGTGCGGGCGCCTCGAAAACTGAAACCCGACCGCCTCGGAATTCGACGAATTGATGCGATAGTCTAGATTTCGCGCAAGACACCTAACCCAGAAAACTGCTTCATTACCGAGATCTAGAAAATTTCAGCTTTTTAACGAATGACCATTTTACCCTTTTCCGAAATCGGAATTCTCTCTTGCGCCTTAAATTCTCCCATTCTGTGCCGACTTCGTCCTAGTTCTCATTAATCACAACCATTCACATGCATATGCAACGTGTAATTACCCCACACGTAAACTACCATTTGGGCATTCAAACTTATCAAACCATTTGCACCTTCATCCCTAAACAAAGAGGATAGTGGCCTCATCGTGTCCTCCTCACGCTCCCACGCTGACCTCCACTCCACGACCGCCATAATAATTTCACGACCAATGCCCATGCCGCGAAACCCATCCCGACTATCTGCACACACCCAGCCCCTCCCTCGAAGGTCCCATCGCCAACCTCAATCTCCCAATCCACTAGGATGAGCCGGATCTGAGTGTACCTCCGAGCACTGAGGCACTAAATACCCTCATGGACACCGACATGTCGGGGCGTGTAAAGCCAATTGCGTTATGTCGCCTACCCTGTAGCATCCCCGGGCTGCCCAAACCCTAGCGATACTTCCCTCATTAACCCGACTAATTCTCTCTTAGGCATCACTCAAGACGCTGATCTCCAACTAACCCAGCGTCGACGTCAGACATTCCCAGATAGCTCTTCGCCGGGCTCGAGCCTTGAGAAGATGTCAAGAGATCGCTCACCTTCTCGGGCGCGTCGCCAACTGATCGGGACCAAATACGGAGCCCCTCCCACCTCGGGTCCAAACATAATCATGATCTCGCATTACCCCATACAACGCCCATATGGTGCCATCCTCGTGATACTTGCCCGACAATACAGGTGCAATGACCCATCGGCTTTAAAACGCTCTTCCCAAATATACTCCTTATGATTTAGACGAGACGTCAGCAAAGACGCCCTCTAACACTCGCATAGTACTCTCCGACTAACCATCCGTCGGGTGGAAAGTCAGACTCATGGTGGTCTACCAGGCGCTCTACAAGCAAACTCTTCCAAAAGCGTGTCAGAACTCTGGCTCTCTATCCGACACCATGGATACTGGTGATCTACGTACTCAAACGATCTCCCTGATATACAACCCAGAATTCCAATGTGAAGGTCCCACATTTACAGCCAGTTTAATTTCGTGAGCCTGGCCCAATTCATCACCCATAACAGACATGTCCTTAAGGCCCGCCGCAAGGTCACAAAATCCATCGCGACACGCTCCCACTTCCACTACCACCTCTTTAATGACGGCAGCCCCGCTGGGCTTCTAATGCTTAGCCTTAACCTGCTGACACGCGAGACATCGTCGAACAAGTCCCCACGTGTCTTTTCATTTCATTCCGCACATCGATGATCTAAGATCCGGTACATCTTCGTGGCCACCTAGATGCACCTGAAAATCGAGAGCAAGAAACTCCCCGAGAACTCTCTCTCAAATCTGCGAACTCGGGGGGGAACCACTACCCTCTGTCCCCATCAAGACTACCATCTACGTTGAACGTCCACCACACCGTGACTGATCAGACTCTATCCCCGACGGACACTATCTCCGCTTCCGCCCCTGACTCAATCACTCGCCCCAATGAGACGGTAGCTACCAATCGCTTAACGACTGGCCCGGCCACAGATCAGCCTCAAACTCCGGTCCCACGCCTCGAAAGATCCGCCACTCGAAGCCACTAGCCAATGCCCCCGCGACTCTCCGACCGAAAGATCGCTCACCACATCAGCCTTTACCAGATGGTAATGCAAAGTAGTTACAATCCTTCTAGGAACTCCATCCATCTCGCATTGCCTCATATTAAGGTCCCACTGCAAGTGAAAACATACTCGACTTTTTACGGCCTGAGCACACCTCGAACTCCGCCTATATAAGAAGGGGCGCCAAATCTTCAAGGCGAAGCACCAAGGCCGCTAACTCATGTCAGGCGTGGGGTAATTCGCCTACGGTTCTTCAACCGACCTGGGAACCATAAGCCACTACCCTTCCTGACCGCATCAAAACGCATCCTAGCCTCGTCCCGAGGCATCACAATACATCATGCACTCGTCCTCACCGGGGATCATCAAGATGTGAGCAAGCTTCATCTTTCAACTCCCGAATGCCTCATCGCACGGCCATCCTAATCAAATCCTCACCTCCTTCCGGTCACCTTCAGGTGTTAACGGAGAAACTTCAATAAATCTCCTTGTAGCATCTAAACAATCCCAAGAAACCACGACTTCGACATCGACTTCTACTTCCCAACTCATCACGAATTTCGACCTTCTCTGGTCCACTGACACGCTTGATGCCGACACCACGTGTCCCAAAATCTCACCTCAAGAAGTTAAACTCGCACTATCGAACTTCAAGGCATACCGATGGTCTCTCAACAATCAGAATATCGATCTCAATGATACTCATGTTCTACTTTACTGAGTAGATCAAAATGTCATCCACAAAGACTACGACAAATCGATCGGATAGGGTCAATACCCTATGCATGAGGTCCATGAATGTCATTAAGATTCAGAATCTAGTGGCATCATCGTAAACTCAAAGTGCCCATAACGCGTCCTAAACGTCGTCTTAGGGATATCTATCTCCCTAAACCTCAACCGATGGTAATCCAAGTGGAGTTCATTCGGGAGTAGACTAGCGCTCCTCTCAACCGATCAAACAAGTCATCAACTTCTGCAGGTGGCACCGATTCTCGATCGAACTCCTCGTTCAACCTCCATCGAAGTCAATGCACAATATGGTCTTGGCCCTTATTCTTCGCAAATAATCTGAGATGACCACGGTGAAGTGCCTTGCCTAATGAATCCTCAGACGTAGCTCCCGAGCTGGACTCGAGTTCCGCACCACCGGTGCCATCCTACGGAAATATCATGTAGACGATGGCACGGTGTAACTCGATAATGGGTCTACAACCCTCACGGAGTAGTAACTTAGCTCATCCTAAAACATCCCTATACTCGCAAACTACTCGAGGTGTATCTAAGTCCGGGTCTCACCCGCCCTTAGGTAAGGCTTTACAATTAACCCGCCAACCGTCCCGACACTGGACTGCATTAATCGTTTGTGGCAACATCATGCTTCGGTCTCCGAACATAACACGAAGTATCGTCTCCGCTGTACAAGCAGAACCTCCGATGCTCACAATCAATGACGACCCAGAAGTCGCCGCCACCCAATCCATCCTCAGATGACATCGAACTCCGACATGTCCATGATCCTCAAGTCCACCGCGAGTGTAGTTCCGAAATTTAACTGCAATCCACGATATCATCCCTATTCTCACCCTAACCCTGTGGGAGAACTCACACAATAAAGGCCCTCCAAGGTCTCAACCTCTAAGCCCAACTCATCACAACCGATGCAGAATGAATGAATGCTAAGCACTAGAATCAAATAAACACTTCACGATAGCGAGATAAAGAAAAACGCATTCTCGCATAACCGGTCGATCCACGACTCACCGATGGTGATGGCGCACACGCCCCCCGAACCCCCGGGACGCCCTACACGCGCCTCGTCCTCTACCTCTACCCATACCCGCCCTCTTCCGTCACTGTTTAATCGGGAGGCGCCCGTGCGCCTCCTCGAGACTAAACTCGGTTCCTCGGGTCTCAGAACATCGGCCGGAGGAATATACCGTATCGCCTCCTATCCTACCGCCGACTGGACTGTTGCCCGAACCCTGGATCCCTGCCTCTGGGAAACTTTCTCATGTGTCTGTGCCGCTGGCAATGATAACACACCATTTCGGGCCTACCACCAAGAATCTCGATCTCGTCTCGCCCTACGGGGCCGCGACCGAACCCCTCGTGAACTAGAAGCCCTCCGCTTTCCCGAACTAGAAAAAGACCGACTCTCCTTCCTCACATTACTAACACCAGATCCCGAGTGCTTCGAGCATCCTCAATTTCTACGGGTCGTGGCTGTCCCAACCATGGAGTCCATGTCCCAGAAGTAAGTCCTACTATCCGCCGCAGGACAACTTCAGCCCATTCGACCCTCGACTCATCCGTGGCCACAAGCCACATAGTCAACAAAACAAGCAACCTTCGTGAATCTAGCCACATAATCCATCACAAAGCCATCGTCCCCGTTCAGCCTCTAGGAACTCCTCGAGCCTTTCACAAGGACGAAAGATCCGGAAAATACTTACCCATGAACACTTTTAACTTCGCCTACGCCATCACCCCTGCGCCCCTGTGGTGCCCGCCTGGGCCCACCATACTGGGCCTCACCCTCTAGTCAACGCAGTGAATCTAACTCGGTCATACGAGGTAATCCCATAGTCTCTAACACCTCTCGACTCCGCATAAACCAAATTGGTCACATCATCTGACCCCGTGAATGCCTGGGAGGATGATGTGCCCTAAACCTCCGGGAGGTTACTCGACCTCCCGGCTACTCAGACTACCAGGCAATACAGTTGTTCGCAATCCCTACAAATTTCAACAAAGGCCTCGTTTGCCAACACCGGCAGGGTGCTCACCCGCATCTCGTGACGCCTCACGCTCGCTCGACTAAACATCTACACATGTCAAATGGCAAGCAAATTCAATGCAAGATTCTAAGGCATAAACACATCTAGACACTATTCATATTAAAATATTTCATACACAATGTCCTTGCATTCATAGGAAATGCAAGACAATAATTTCCACATTAAATCATTTTTAACATCAAAGTTTATAGGTAATGCAAGACATGATTTCATTTTATTAAATCATAATCAACATCAAATTTTTATTTTTTTGAAAATTTCATTTTTTTTTTCAAATTTTATTTCATGTGATTTTATTTTATTTTATTTATTTTTGAAAATTTTAACAAGGTCCCAAACAAAGGTAATCGAAGTCCAACCGGCTTGCGCACTGAAAGACATCGCCAAACGCGCGAGCGGCGCACACACCGCACCGGCGGTCGCAGCCTCGACGGCCATGTCGTAGCTCCTGGCGGCCAGACGCGCGCCTCGTCAGACACAGCCAGGCTTCGGCCGTGTCGTCAGACGCGACAACCCAACGCCGTTACTACTCACGATACGCCACTGTGACGCGACACAGCCCTCGCCAGCCAGCTCGCGCAGACCGCCAGCTTCGCACCGCCGGCCGGCCAGACGCAGTTCTTTCCGCCGTGTCGTACCTCTCCTCAACGATTGCGGGCTCGCCAGTCGTGACGCAGCCTCATGCGCGCTAGCCGGCCATGTCAGGTCTCTAGTCGCGCTTCAAAGTTGCCAGCCTTCCCAGTTTATGTGTCGTCGACATAACCATCAGATCGTGACCTGAAGGCATTTAAAAATGGGCAAGAGCTCCAAGAATACCGCAAACATTTTTTTTTTTTCACACTATTTTTTTTCCTTTATTCCAAACATCGAAAACCACAAAAAAAAATAAATAAATAGAATAAATATAGAGTATATATATATATATATATATATATATATATATATATATATATATATATATATATATATATATATATATATATATATATATATATATATATATATATATATATATATATATATATATTTTTTTTTTCATTTCCAAGAACCAAATAAACTTATTAAAATTTATTTTATTAATTTTTTTTTCCAGCTTTTACAATAATCGTAAAACCTAGGAAAATTCTTCACATCATTCATTTCTCGACTATTTGGGCCTAAAGTTCTCGAACACCTAAGTTACATCTTCTAATCTCTAAGTGGTTTAACGTTCTCCTATGCTACCCACCAAGCATACAAATCACACGATTCATACAATACATGATCACTTCACACAACAATCATCCATGTTATGCACACCACGCACACATAAAACACAATGCATGTAGTGTTCTAATCCTGTCCCGTGATTTCCTAGGTAATCACATACCTAAACTCTAACATCGAGCTATACCAAAGTTTCAGACGTTTTATACCAATGAGACTGATGGCCTAAACCTATCCCTAAAGCCTTAGGTAGTCGTAGGATACCATGTTTACACCCACCGAGCCCTAAGGTGCAATCATTTACCTAAATTTCTCCGATACCAAGCGCGACTCTAAAATCAAAGCACCATTCGACAACCCATTAACTCAAGACATCAAAGTGATGTCAGAACCCGACACCACTTACGAAAATCGGGCAGAGTCTCCTTTGTACGGGGAGCTCTACCCATACTACAACCTGTCCCAACATTAATCTCATGAGACATGTACATGAGTAAACACGACCACTTGGGACCATACATCAATACTTCATCAAAATACAATCGACTATATATCATAGCTCAAGAGTTAATAATTAACTCTAATTCAACATATATTAAAATTACAATATCTAATACATGTTATACAACAACATCAAAGCCAATAACCCGAATGGTGATCCTCGATAGTGAAGAAAGCCTACTGTAGATATTTTCCTACACAAGTATCTCACCTAAACAAGATTACGCATTTAAAACAATCACATTCAAGCAATTTTACGAACATACCGAATGTCTACGCTTCAAACCCACGCTCCTCAGTCCTCACCGACTTCACACTCGCTAAGCCAATATGCTTAGGTAAAATCACAAGCTTAAAAAACAAGTTCTTTGCTTTCGAAAACTCACTACCGAATTTCGATAATACATTGGGATCACCCTCCAAGGCAGAATTGGCTTGATATTTCTCCAAAACACTAGCCCCTTTATCCAAGCTGAGACGCCGACAACCTTCAAGGCAATTCTTCAAAATCTTTCTCGAAATTCCTCACAAACATTTTTGTTTTCGCTTCATTTCACTACGATCATCCTAATATTCTATAATACCAAATAAGATACGAACGATACGCTAATTCCAACACATTCATGCTAATATATTCAAGCATGCATAGATATTAACATAATTAAATCATAAATCATGTTACGCAAATTTTCACCATCAATACACCAAAATTAGCTCACATGTAATTATCAAACACAAAGAATTCATTTCAATCACTTAAAAACACATTTTCACACCAAAAAATTTTGTGTCAATATCTACGCTAACGCTTAAACCCCAAGTTACTGCTCACGACCACAATAAATAAGAATTTTTCACTAGCCTAAAGCTTTTGCACCAAGTTTACTAAAACAAACCTCGAACATTCATAACCATTTATACGACTCTTACCCAAAGATTAATCCATGTAAAAGATCCTCACCTTCTCGAGCTGTCTAACTCCACCAACCTACACCCACGCTGCAAATTCTCGTCGCTGCACGCCTTTACTTCGTCCTGGTTTAAAACCGACTAGGGTCCTATCTACGAAAATCTAGAGAGAGTTTAACACTTTCTTCCTAAATCACAAACCTGCTCTCACTGCATCCCGCCCAGACACTGCCCATTTTTGCTCTTTTAATTTTGGAGAAGACAACTATTCAAGTTTGTCTTATTATGATTAATAATTCCAATAATTCCACTTATGTCCCATCTTCTTGATTTTTGACACTTGGCACTATCTACGCCGTCCATTTCTATCATCGCTCTAATCTTGCAATATGTGTCACAAGAGTACATTGCAGAGCGACTACTATAACGCATGTCCTCAAACCCGTTTTATGACACCCGACAATCTTACGTTTCAAAAAACGTGAAATTACGATCATTTAATTCACTTAAATTCACACAGAAATTTAGATTTCATGGTATTTATTCAACAGTTGAAACTGTCACATCCGAGATCTAGAAAATTTCTGATTTTTACCGAAATGACCATTTGCATCTTTTTCCGAAATCGAATTTTCTGTGTCTTACACATTCATATCCGGGATTTCATTTCAGAATCATTTATTTATTTATTGTTATTATCATTTAATTCATTCAAAACATAATAATAAAGAAGAATCAACTCATAATAAAAATATAGATTTAAGTAATTTACCTATATATATATATATATATATATATATATATATATATATATATATATATATATATATATATATATATATATATATATATATATATATATATAAGTTTGTAAGATTTTAATGGAAAATGTGACGCCCCAACCGGGGTACGCCGACAACTCAACTCATAAAAATCTATACTGCCTCATATCACGAAACCCATAATTGAAAGAAAATTCGCCACTTCGCCCTTACACCACTTCAATCAAAATACACCCAACTATATTCCAATAATTCCAAGAGCTATTATATCGTTTTAATACAAACACTTATTAAAATTTTTTACAATTCTAATACATGTATACCTAAAACATCATGTCACAACCCTAAGCCAAATCTACTATAATGAGCCGTTTCTTTCTCAACCCATTCGAAATGATATTCCTCGATTGTGGTGAGCAATCGCTTCAAAGAGCGGAATTACTCCTAGATGGGTTACCCCCACCTAAGCGCATATACAATGATCCAATGTAAACACACACCTAAGTAAATACGTGATCCTACTCTTGAATGTCTACATGCCCATTCTCACGCTCCCAGTCCTCACCGACTCCCCTCACACTCGCCTGCAAAGCCCCATGTAATGAAACCATCTCCCAAACAAAGGCATTTGCTTTAACCATGGACAACCCGATATAAATAGTGGACTCCGACTCGAGAACCTATTTTGTGGACAACCGATGTATATCAATCAGTCGAATTCGACCATCGATATTTTATACGACAACCCTCCAATGTATATCAATTGGGCCGACTCCGACGATTGATATTATATGGACAACCCTCCTATAATTATTATTATTGTTCAACCCTCCGAAACAATTCTCTCAAGAAATCACCCTACGACCCACCTATCGCTCTGTAGCGCCCCAAACAAGATACGAACGTATTATGCCATTTCAACACATTCACGCAATATATTCACACGCATATATTTTAACATATTTAAATCACATACAAATGTTATGCAAATTCAATGCAATTTACACCAATATATCACTCATGGCTATATTCCTCAATTTGCACTCACACCACATGTTATTCAATTTCAGTCAACCATCACTCCAAATAAATTTCACTGGAAGATATCACAATTCCATTTCCAATGGCTCATACATAATTATGTTTTATATAATTACGGGCCTTGTTAATACATTGCTTATGTGACACAACCTATTACTCACAACACAAGTCATTCAATTCAAACAATTTCATGCACACCACACATGGACGTTTTTGGTCCAAATCATACAAACCGGGACTGTTTTTAATAGTCCCAAAACAGAGCAGTGGGCTGTCCGTGGGCAGCCCACTCATCCAACATTGGTTCCACTTTTTGAAACCGATATCAATGGCCATTTCCGACCTCATACACACCAAAACATAATTTATCAGATACTGATGCATATTAAACACTAAACAGCTTCCCTAAGACCGTCACTGGACCGTCCAAACTGTTCGTAAGCCACATTTCATCCTAAGCTGACCGAGATCAAACGGCCACTCACGCCAAATCAACTCAACCATCAACAAAACACTTAAACAAGGGCTAAAAACAAGAGGGATAAAACCCTCACCAAGGAGTTTGTCAAACTCCTCGAACCTGCGGCCCACGTGTAGTCCTCGATGCGTATAACCACTTTCCTTCTACCTCTGAAGAACCGGGACGATCCGACTACGATCTTAGAATCTCTAAAAACTCATCACAAACCCAGTTTCATCAGATCACCTTTTTTCCCTCTGCACGTTTTGGTCTCTTCAAATGTAAGAGATGACCACTATTCCAAATTTTGTCTTTTTCCTCATTAACAATTCTATTAATGCTTTCCATGTCCTCAAGTCTTAGATTTTCGACACTTGACACTATCTCGGCCATCCATTTCCCTCATCTCTCTACTCATGCAATATGTGTCACATGAGTATATGTTATGCGACTTCACACATCACACGCCTCTCAAACTCATTTTTAATAAGACCCCGACACCCAATACCTCAAACGCTGTGAATCTCGACCGTCTTAGCCAACGAAATTGACAAGGATAGTTTGATTGGGCTTGACAATTCCAACGATTAGTTCGTTTCACATCCGGCATCTAAAATTTTTGATGCATCGAAATTACGATTTTGCCATTTTTCAAAAAAATTGGAATTTTCTCGAGTCTTACAAAAAATATTTTTAAATATTTTTTCTTTTTTATTATTTTTCAATAACCAAAATTACTAAAATCTTGGACATCTTTACACGAACTCCCAATATTAACATTATTGTTGTCGCGGGAGCCCTTTCATTTATAAAGGTTCCGAAAAGGATCTTTCATTATCAATGCCAGTAAGTGGAAACAACTAAATAAGATCGGGCAATGAAGAAAGTAGAAAAGACGGGAGATACGAGAGATGATGTGTGACACTCGATCCCCGGTCCGCTGACCATCCGTTTCAACCCCGGAACATTTTGGCGAATCGCCGGTGACTCGACATTTCGATAAAATCCAGTGAGTTCTCACGAGCTCTACCCAAATACATCACCCGTATATAACCCGTCCTAATCAACATCACCCAATTACGCAGTATTCTATATAACTATACAGAGAAAAAACGACCCTTAGCTCCTCGCATTTATACTCACAACATATATTCCATCTATCCAATATAATCCGTAACACAGTAAATTCATTTATCACTTCATAAACCATACTCATAAACATATCAATGTATCATAGTTACAAGAGTTAATTATTTGCTCTTACACAACACATATATTAAAATGAAAACAATCTAATACATGCAAAACCATCAAAGCCACATTCCGGCTTTCTTCTAAATCCGTTTCTGACAAGCCTCCTCACTCTCCCCGTACCGTAAAATAAGATCCTCGACACGCGCTGAAGCACGTCGTGAGCGAATCACCCTAAATGCGCTTACTTCAAGCAAGATACGCACGCCCAAAATAAACACATCCAAGCAAATGTACGATCCTACTCGAATCGCCTAACTCCACTTCATACCCCGAAACCTCACCGAATTTCTCACATTTGCCTGCCCATGTACGAGAACCATTATTTTACGCTACGACAACCCTTCTGGACAGATATCGACGCGTCGCCTCCGAATTTATCGATATTTTTATACGAACTACCTCCGACAGATATCAATCGTTCCATCTCACCATCATATTTTGGCATTTGACTCACCCCGATAATTGCGATTTTTGGATAACCCTCCAAATCATTATCTCTAGACTATCCTACGACTCACCTTATCAGCCCTAGTAATACTCACATACTTTAACGTGATTTACAATTCCATTTCCAATTCTATAACACATTTAAATACATAATCACGCATATATTCACATAATTTAAATTACACAATCACAGCATGTGAATTTCACATTTCCACACTCTAAAAATTACCACTCGCTAACGATCAAAACACGAGCAATTCAAATCAATCACTCGAATTAAACACATATTTTCACAAAAATTATTTTGTGAATCGTCTTCTGAATAATAAAACCCTGCTACTATTCCGACAAATCACCAATCATAGCTCACGCAATAACTCGACCACTACCATTTTCTACCATACACATCAAATCATGCATTAACACATAACGTTGCACTACTGAACTCCACCCACCAGGATGTCACTTGGCCACACCATCTTCGGGGTTTCAAAATTATGGAAAATTCTGGCCCCAAGATTCAGGGATCGATCAAACTACCTCACTACTTTTATTCAACTCCAAACATTAACAAATACTCTAAATAAAGATTAAAAACCCAGTGAGTAAACCCTACCCCTGGAAGCGCCGACGAAACCCCTAAAACCAAGAGCCCATCACAGAGCCTCCGCTTTAACAACTCTCCTTCGTCTCCGGCACTCGACCGCCGACGTCTGCGAACAGGCTGACTCTCTCACTCTGTAAAATCACAATTTTTGGTCTTCTACATCTTCCTCCTTTTCTTTCTTCACGTTTTGCTTCCTTTCATTTGTAAGAGACGACACTATTGAGTGTTTTGCCTCATTATCATTAAATCAACTTTAAAAGTTCCACCATTACGTCCTTCTTTCCGCTGACACCTCCCAGACCATCTCAACCTTCCATTTTAATCATTTTCACTAGCGACACACTTAGCTGCAGACATGAAGACGCATACGCGACTCTTTCACAGATCGAAAATCGCTTTTTACTCAAGACCCGAAACGCCGACGCTCAAACGCGCTTAACTCATCATTTAAATTCGACGCTACATTTGATTGCAGACGATTCAACTACTGAACTGCTTTCACATCCGGTATCCGTAGAATAAATTTTGATTTTTAACCGAAATTACAATTTCAGAACTAAAATTAATGATTACTTACTTTTCCGTAAATCGAATTTATCGGCCTTACAATGTGACCTAAGATAGAAAGTAGACACATGGAATGGCCTAGAAATTTATTTTTCATTGTCTTCATTGACTATAAAATGGGATTAATCTCAAATGTTTATATTTGAGATTTCATTGCGATTCAACGATGGGCGGTTCATTCCATCTGGGATTTACTTCAGAATCATTTCTTTATTTTATTGTTATTATCATTTTTAATTCATTCAAACATAATAATAAAGAAGAATCAACTCATTATATATATATATATATATATATATATATATATATATATATATATATATATATATATATATATATATATATATATATATATATATATATATATATATATATATATATATATATATATATATATTTAATTTTGTAAGATTTAATGAAAATACTTTTTAAATATTTTTTCTTTTTTATTATTTTTCAATAACCAAAATACCTAAAATCTGGACATCCTTACACAAGTCCTCAATATTACGTTGTTGTGGAGCCCTTCATCTGGAGGTCTGAAAAGGGCTTTCATTATCAATGCCAGTAAGTGAAACAACTGGTGCATTGGGCAATGAAGAAAGTGAGAAAAAGATGGAGATATGAGATGATGTAATCATGATAGGTAAGACATATAGAATGTGGCCCTGAAATTTATTTCCCTTTCATCTTCTTCATTGAGTATTAAAATGGGGATTAATTCAATAAGTTTATATTTGGAATTTCATTATGATTCAACGATATGGTTAATTCCTATCTGGGATTTCATTTCAGAAACATTTTATTTTATTTTATTGTTATTATCATTTAATTCACTCAAACATAATAATAAAGAAGAATCAACCTCAATATATATATATATATATATATATATTAATTTTGTAAGATTTTAATGAAAAATATTTTTTCTTTTTTATTATTTTTCAATAACCAAAAATACAAAAATCTTGGACATCCTTTACACAAATCCCGAATATTAACATTATTGTTGTTGTGGAGCCCTTTCATCTGGAGGTCTGAAAAGGGTTTTCGTTATCAATGCCATTAAGTGGAAACAATTGGTGCATTAGCAATGAAGAAAGTAGAAAAAGATGGAGATATGAGAAATGATGTGACCTATAGATAGAAAGTAGACACATGGGATATGGCCCTGAAATTTATTTCCCTTTCAACGTCTTCATTGACTATTAAAATGGGGATTAATTCAATAAGTTTAATTCATTCAAACATAATAATAAAGAAGAATCAACCTCATTATATATATATATATATAAAATTTTGTAAGATTTCAATGAAAAATATTTTAAATATTTTTTCTTTATTATTTTACACAACTAAAAAGCAAAATCTTGGACATCCTTACACGAATCGCCAATATTAACATTATTGTTGTTGTGGAGCCCTTTCATCTGGAAGTCTGAAAAGGCCTTTCATTATCAATGTCAGTAAGTGGAAACAACTAGTGCATTAGACACCAAGAAAGTAGAAAAGATGGAGATATGAGAGATGATGTGGGACCTATAGATAGAAAGTAGACACATGGAATGGGCCTGAAATTTATTTCCTCATCGTCTTCTATTGACTATTAAAATGGGGATTAATTCAATGTTTATTTGGGATTTCATTATGATTCAACGATATGGTTCATTCCTATTTGGGATTTCATTTGAGAATCATTTTATTTTATTTTATTGTTATTATCATTTAATTCATTTAAACATAATAATAAAGAAGAATCAACTCATTATATATATATATATATATATATATATATATATATATATATATATATATATATATATATATATATATATATATTAATTTGTAAGATTTAATGAAAATATTTTTCTTTATTATTTTTCAATAACCACAAAATACAAAAAATCTTGGAAACTTTACACAAATCCTGAATATTAACATTATTGTTGGCTAGTATTCTTTCTCATCTGGAGGTCTGGAAAGGGCTATCGTTATCAATGCCAGTAAGTGGAAACAACTGGTGCAATAGCAATGAACAAAGTAGAAAAAGATGGAGATATGAGAAATGATGTGACCTATAGATAGAAAGTAGATACATGGGATGTGGCCCTGAAATTTATTTCCCTTTCAACGCTTCATTGACTATTAAAATGGGGATTAATTCAATAAGTTTAAATCATTCAAACATAATAATAAAGAAGAATCAACCTCATTATATATATATATATATATTTTAAGATTTTAATGAAAAAATTTTTTAAATATTTTTTCTTTTTTATTATTTTTCAATAACCAAAAATACCAAAATCTTGGACATCCTTTACATGAATCCCCAATATTAACATTATTGTTGTTATGGAGCCCTTTCATCTGGAGGTCTGAAAAGGGCTTTCATTATCAATGCCAGTAAGTGAAAACAACTGGTGCATTAGCAATGAAGAAAGTAGAAAAAGATGGAGATATGAGAGATGATGAGACCTATAGATAGAAAGTAGACACATGGAATGTGGCCCTGAAATTTATTTCCCTTTCGTCGTCTTCATTGACTATTAAAATGGGGATTAATTCAATAAGTTTATATTTGGAATTTCATTATGATTCAACGATATGGTTAATTCCTATATGGGATTTCATTTCAGAATCATTTTATTTTATTTATTGTTATTATCATTTAATTCATTCAAACATATTAATAAACAAGAAACAACCTCATTATATATATATTAATTTTTTAAGATTTTAATGAAAATATTTTTTCTTTTATTATTTTTCAATAACCAAAATACAAAAGCTTTGGACATGCTTCACACAAACTCGAATATTAACATTATTATTAAGCTGTGGAGCCCTTCATCTGGAGGTCTAAAAGGGCTTTTTGTTATCAATGCCATTAAGTGGAAACACCAGAATTAGCAATGAAGAGTTGGAAAAAGATGGAGATATGATAAATGATGTGACCTATAGATAGAAAGTAGACACATGGGTTGTGGCCCTGAAATTTATTTCCCTTTCAACATCTTCATTGACTATAAAAATGAGGATTAATTCAATAAGTTTAATTCATTCAAACATAATAATAAAGAAGAATCAACCTCATTATATATATATATATATATATATATATATATATATATATATATATATATATATATATATAAAATTTGTATGATTTTAATGAAAATATTTTAAATATTTTTCTTTTTTATTATTTTACACAACAAAAATACCAAAATCTTGACATCCTTGGCACGAATCCCCCACATAATATATTTTATATTGTTGTTGTGGAGCCCTTCATCTGAGGTCTGAAAAGGCCTTTCATTATCAATGCCAGTAAGTGGAAACACTAGTGCATTAGACATCAAGAATGTAAAAAAAAAGATGGAGATAAGGAGAGATGATGTGGAATTTATAGATAGAAAGTAGACACATGGAATGTGGTCCTGAAATTTAGTTCCCTTTCATCGTCTTCATTGACTATTAAAATGGGGATTAATTCAATAAGTTTATATTTGGGATTTCATTATGATTCAATTATATGGTTCATTCCTATTTGGGATTTCATTTGAGAATCATTTTATTTTATTTTATTGTTATTATCATTTAATTCATTCAAACATAATAATAAAAGAAGAATCAACCTCTATTATATATATATATATATATATATATATATATATATATATATATATATATATATATTAATTTTTGTAATATTTTAATGAAAATATTTTTCTTTTTTATTATTTTCAACTAAAAATACAAAATCTTGGACATTCTTACAATAAATCCCGAATATTAACATTATTGTTGTTAGGGAGCCCTTTCATCTGAGGTCTGAAAAGGCTTTCGTTATCAATGCCAGTAAGTGGAAACAACTGGTGCATTAGCAATGAACAAAGTAGAAAAAGATGGAGATATGAGAAATGATGTGACCTATAGATAGAAAGTAGACATATGGGATGTGGCCCTGAAATTTATTTCCCTTTCATCGTCTTCATAGACTATTAAAATGGGGATTAATTGAATAAGTTTAATTCATTCGAACATAATAATAAAGAAGAATCAACTCTCATTATATATATATATATATATATATATATATATATATATATATATATATATATATATATATATATATATATATATATATTTTGTAAGATTTTTAATGAAAAATATTTTTAAATATTTTTTCTTTTTTTATTATTTTTGAATAACCAAAATTACCAAAATCTTGGATATCCTTTACACGAATCCCCAATATTAACATTATTGTTGTTGTGGAGCCCTTCATCTGGAGGTCTGAAAAAGTTACTTTCTATTATCAATGCCAAGAAGTTAAAACCACTGGTGCATTAGCAATGAAGAAAGTAGAAAAGATGGAGATATGAGAGATGATGTGACCTATAGGATAGAAAGTAGGACACATGGAATGAGGCCTGAATTTATTTCACTTTCATTGTCTTGGCTGACTATTAAATGGGATTAATTCAATAAGTTTATATTTGGAATTTCATTATGATTAACGATATGGTTAATCTTATAGGATTTCATTTCAGAATCATTTTCTTTTATTTTTTGTTATTATTATTTAATTCATTCAAACATAATAATAAAGAAGAATCAACCTCATTATATATATATATAATGAGGAATATTTTTTCTTTTTTATTATTTTTCAATAACCTAAAATACAAAAATCTTGGACACCCTTACACAAATCCCGAATATTAACATTATTGTTGTTGGGGAGCCCTTCACTGAGGTCTGAAAAGGCTTTCGTTAATAATGCCATTAAGTGGAAACAACTGGTGCATTAGCAATGTAGAAAGTAGAAAAAGATGGAGATATGAGAAAATGATGATCATAGATAGAAAGTAGACACAGGGATAAAACTTGAAATTTATTTCCTTTCAACGTCTTCATTGACTATTAAAATGGGGATTAATTCAATAAGTTTAATTCATTCAAATATAATAATAAAGAAGAATCAACCTTATATATATATATATATATATATATATATATATATATATATATATATATATATTTGTAAGATTTTAATGAAAAATATTTTTATATATTTTTTCTTTTTTATTATTTTTCAATAACCAAAAATACCAAAATCTTGGACATCCTTTACACGAATCCCCAATATTAACATTATTGTTGTTGTGGAGCCCTTTCATCTGGAGGTCTGAAAAGAGCTTTCATTATCAATGTCAGTAAGTAGAAACAACTAGTGCATTAGACATCAAGAAAGTAGAAAAAGATGGAGATATGAGAGATGATGTGACCTATAGATAGAAAGTAGACACATGGAATGTGGCCCTAAAATTTATTTCCCTTTCATCGTCTTCATTAACTATTAAAATGGGGATTAATTCAATAAGTTTATATTTGGGATTTCATTATGATTCAACGATACGGTTTATTCCTATTTGGGATTTCATTTTAGAATCATTTTATTTTATTTTATTGTTATTATCATTTAATTTCTAGACCTTATAAATCTAATTTCTAAAGCTGCAAGAAAAATCGTAATTTCGACATGAATTGTACTTCTGCTAAAACCAAATTTTTCAGACTGACACAAACTATCAAGACCGCCACCGTCGCGAAATTCACCGCAAAGAAAACTCGTAATCTCGGCACAGCCAGTTTCTGCCGAGGCATCGCTGGTCGGTCGTGAAAACGATTTTCGCTGGCGACGAAGTCACATATAACAAGATCATACTTATGTCGGCTACAGCAGGTAAATGGGATTTAAACGGACAATAGATAACGCCGAATCGCCAAACTCTGGAACGTATGATAAATAATATTTTAGATTTGTTTAAATGACACTAAAGGACAAAATGTCCAATAGTGTCATCTCTCCAAAAATTAAAAAGGGAGCAAAACGTGAAAAGGGGATTTTTCGATAGCGGGCTTCCAGATTTTGAGTTTAGAGAGAGAGTACATGACTTCTCTCTAAAATATTCGCAACGACCCGTCTAGCCTTCTCGACAAGAAGGAAAACGTCACGCCAGAGCGGCTTCGCGCGGCCGAGGCCTTCTTTAAGTACTAGCGCGATGTTTCTACTGGGTCGAGGCTCAACTATTGCTTGACGGCTCCAAACTCGGAACTCGAAATGCTTCGGATTTGAGATCCAATAATAGTCCTGTGACGGCTTTGCGACCGCTTCAGTTAAATGTGCGATGAATCGCTCAATAAATCATGTATTGGCTCAGATGGTACGGAACGATCAGAAATTCGTCACAAAGTCGAACCTGACAATCGGCGGATTTTTTCGTAATAAGAATCGGCGCTTTCACTATTCTTGGAAAAGTGTTCACAAAATAATTTCATAATTACGTTTTATCGAGTGGTTCAAGTCGACCGTCATGTTGATCATTAAATTTCGGGGTTGAGCCACTTAGAGCGCTGGAATGCCAAATTGCCATAACACGACATAAAGGATTAAATTACGCCAATATTTACACGCGATATATTCAGACGCTGCTATACGAAGCCATTTAAATGGCATCACAACGCATTTCATACGCACAAGATCCTGTGGTAGACAGGAAATGAATGCACGGCGAATTCTTGCAGAATTCAGCTTCGGCGCTGTCTAAAAATAATAATAAATGATCTAGAAGAAATTCATACTAAAATATCAATCGCCTGGAGATCACTAATCGATATATACACTATAGTCCACACATAATATCAATCGGTCTGAGTCACTCCCAATCGATATATTTCTGAGCAGAAGTCCACCAAATATAACATCTGGCATGTCTCACTACTTAGGATCGGAGGGCAGACCATACCAATATAAACAACAACTTTGTTTGAAACCAGTTTTCACACGCTTTTAAATCAAAATAAGTGAGCCTAAGAGGACTCAGGTATGACTCGAGCGCGACATCTGGCAGTGATCATGCATTCGTTTTCGAACGGTGTTTATTTTCGAGCACGTGATACGCATCTTAAAGGGAGAGAACCCACTTAGCATGATTCCACTCATCAAAGATTAAATTTCACCCCGTCGAGGAACATATTTTCGTGTACAGGAGCCAAGACGAGTGAGACTGGCCAGTCCTGGGGAGGCCGAAGTTGAAGAAGTTCTGATTGCGCACATGATTTATACACGACACTTCTTAATTTTAATGTATGTGTCAGATAAGAGTTAACTATTAACTCTAACTATTGATATACTGATTCATAATGTATGTTTTACGGTGATTGCTTACAGCCCAAGCTACTGCTTTTACTCACATGATTATATTTCCGACCGTCTGGGGATGTGTTTCATACAGTGTAGATTCTGCAGAGCCCCGTAAAAAGGAGACTCGCCTCATTTTCCAAGACAAACCGACATCCACTCAGAGATCTCGCCGGTCGACGGAAATAACCTGACCGGCCGTGCGCTGGCCATACTGTAGATCGTAGCCTTGCGTGATACGAATACCCAAGTGATTCTGCTCAGATCCATCACCACTGGGTGGTTTGATGTGAGCATGCGATATGCAAATCTATCGGGCGATTCGGGGCTGCGCCATACGAGCAAGAACATCACCATTAGCGGGTTAGGATGTCGAAGTTTATAAGACGAGATACCTGCAAAATCACTTTAATGTAACAATCGCATTTGATGGGCGCTGATGTGTGATCATAGTATAACATGAAAGTCAGAGATGTTATGTGAATGATGTTTATAACATGGCTCAGGATACGCATGGATGCCAGGTGCCTAGTACTTCAGCACACGAACGCTGCTGGAAAACTGAAGTTTTCTGGAAGGAGCGAAAACCCCAACAAAAAGTTATAAGCAAATAAAATAAATCGGACAATTTATTTGGTTATTAGGTGAAGAAAATAATATTTTTGGATTTTACAAGGTGTAAAACTGAAGAAAAGTGAAGAAAATAAAATTTTTGTAAATTTATTCGTACATGGAAAATGAAAAATATATATATTTTTTCAGAATTTTCCAAGAGTTGAAATGAAAAAAAAGGAATGAAAAAAAAATCGTGTAGATTTGGAACGGCCACCCAACTGTAGACAAGAGAATGGGGAATCAGACAAGCACAGAAATCAGACATGCTGAGGCACCTAGGATGGATGAGGTAACAGAATACACCGGCTCAGGACACAGAGAGAAGAGGGCTGAAATCAGACAGATGTTCAATCAGACAGAATACAATTGAGTGTGGTAAAAACTCAGATTGCAATACGCTTTAAGGCACTGTGTTTGTACTGCAATACAAACTATGTCATGAGGTGCGTGGAGTAGAGGCAGTCTCGTTCCGCGTCGCAAGGCGCAACAGTGGTCGCGACACTACCGGCAGAGGCGCCTGAGCGCCGCTGGCGTGCAGCAGCGCCGGGCGCGCAGTGGCGGCAGCGCCGCCAGGCGCAGCGCGGTAACAGCGAAAGTGGGCGCGGCGATGCGCTGGGCGCAGACGGCGCCAGGCGCACTGCGCGCTACTGGGCGGTCATTGGTTGCGGCCGTGCACTCTGTGCACGGCCAAGATTGCCTCGAGCCACTCCTGACATCGTTTCAGGAACCCTGGCTCATAAACACGCTTCATCACAAAAAATTTTCAAAAAATTTATTAAATTAAATAAAATCAAATAAAATTAGACAAAAATTTTCGAAATAAAATTTTCAAAAATTGAAATTTTCGAAATAAAACTTTTGTTGAAAACAATATTTTAACGTTAGGGTCGATTGCCTCAGACACCAGAATGCAAGGACAATGTGTATACACCGACGAGTGTAGATGGGATTAGTATCTCTAGGGTCAGGTTTATGCCTGTAGACACCAGATTTGCATTTAACCGCCATGTTAATCACAGATTTGGCTACAGGACGAGGACGCAGGATCGCCCACGTTGCACCGGTCGCACCACCGTTGCTCGATCAGCAGGCTTTACTGAGGCCGGTAGGTACATAAAGAATGCTATCGCACAGTCGGTATACAGTGCACAGGAAGATCCTAGTAACCTCCAGAGGTTTAGGCGCATCATCCTCCAACATTCACAGGGGGAGAAGATCCAAATTTATGGGCGTATCATCGTTCATGCAGATCGAGAAAGTGTTAGAGGGCTATGGTGATACCGACGCGACCCGGACAGGACTAGTCGCTGCCCAACCAGAGGGCGAGGCCCAAGTATGGAACGGGCGTGACCTCAGAGATTGGGAGGCGCATGACACTGGTAAGAGTTTCTGTGGAGCTGCTCCATGGTGGCACTTTCCAAGACCCGCAGACATGCGAAGGCCTCGGGAGGTCCCTGGGAGTCGGGGCAGGGGCGACGACCGTGATGGACCACGCGCCAGATCCACGTAGTTAGTCCTGGCTTGTCGATGATTACGTACACGCACATGGCCAAATTGTGAGATTCCAGAATGGGCTAAAGGTCCATTCGGCCAGATCAGTGGACTTCGCCTGGCAGATACGGACTCTATGGTCAGGGACAACCTCACCATAGAAATGAGATGTGAGGGACGCCTGAGCACTCCTGATTCGCAATAGTAGCAGAAGGATTTGCCGGCCTTCTTCCGCCTCAGAAAGAGTGTAAAGAGCTCAATGCGAGGGTCCCAGTCACGACCACCCGGGCCAGCGTGACGATGAGAGTCACGGCCAAAGGGTAGATGTTATGCTGTCATCGTCGCACTTCGACACACGAGGAGGGATCGTCAAGACAGGGATCCTGTGGTTTTGACAAAGACAAATCTCTGGGCCAAGAGCAGGACAGGAGAGGATACAAAGATTTGAGACAGCCAGGAGCTGGCCATGGGCTTCAGTGGAGCCACACGGCACCTCTACATTTCACAGTAAGTCTCGAGAGGCCAGAGTATGGGCAGAGGCAGAGGACGAGGCCCACAAAAGGAAATCATCAGGCCTGGGGGCGTGTTTACGCGATCACACCGCAGCCGAGTCGTGATCAACCAAGATACAGTGGTACGTTGCTTATCTCGCCTATGAGCAAGAGTGTTATTTGATTCCTGCTTCGTGATTCATTCATCGCCGCATCGGGCCAGATTGAAGTCAGGTTTTAGGTTGAAGGCCTTGAGAGCCTTTGTATGTGTAAGTTCTCCTCAGGATTAGGCGAGAACAGGATGATATGTCGAGGCTTGCGAAATGGAGATCTCGAGGACTCTACTCACATTGACCGAGGATCACGGACATGCTCAAAGTTCGATGTCATCCTAGGATGGATCAATGAAATTTTACGTGATCAAGTATCGACATGAAAGCGTAGAGAGCTACCGCCTCACACACGTGACGGTACTGTAGGGTATTTCAGGGGACAAGCATGATATACTCGCCTCGCACAAGATAATGAAATCCGTGGTCGTGGATAAGAATCTGGGTCGGCATAGCTTGAGCCCACCCTGTAGAGGACGAGGAGAGACCGCACTTAGATCTACCAGAGTAGCAGCTTAGTATGTGATGTTTTCCGCATGAGCTTACTCCGGATCGCTCCATGAGGGTAGTAGACTTCAGACGAGTTACACCCCTGGTACTTCAATCTCTACGACCGCGATGACGACACCCGCTGAGTTACAGGAACTGAGTTCAGCTATTAAAAGAGCTTATCGGACAAGGGGTTCATTAGACCAGCACTTCACCATGGGCTTACCCTCGTTTTATTTCATAAGCAAGAAGCTGACAAGACCCTTCGACCGCAAGATTACTGATTATCGACGTGAATTGTGGTTACGATCAAGAATCTGCACTCCATTACCAAGGATCGACGATTTGCTCGACGGCTGAGAGGATGTAGTCTACCCAAGATTGCACTCAAGACCGGTTACCATCACCGAGGGTTGGTGGAGACAGATATCCCTAAGATGTCATAGATCGCATATAGCACTTGAAGCCATTTCGTGATTTATTTCTTCTTGATTGGACGAAGGGCCAGCAAAGATTCATAGATCTCATGCATAGGATATTCCAAACCTATTTAGATCAGTATGTCGTAGTCTTTGTGGATGACATTCATCTACCCCACCGCAGGAGAAAGACGAGTATCACTGAGGGATCGCTTTACTTGTCGAGAGACCATCAGACGCCAAGTTCGCAGTGCGAAGTTCCGCCACGGTGAGATTTTCTTTGACACGCACTGGCAAGATTTAAGAGAAGGCCACGACCGAGAAGGTCGAGGCGCGTTGACGGGTCGAGAGGCCGAAGTCGGCCGAGATACGAGAGTTTCGATCGGGCCGGGTATTACGTGAGATCTATCAGGATTTCCGTGATAAGAACACGCATGGCAAGGTCGACCAAAGGAGGTCAAGGCGATTGATGACCGATGTGAGGAGGCATTCCAAGAGTTGAAGAGGAGACTTACTTATGCTCCCATCTTGATAGTCTCAGAGATGGGGGTACACAGTAGGTCATGATGCTGTACGGATTGGGATGTGTTTTGATGCACCAGAGGGTAGTAGCGCTTATGGTTCTCGTCAAGTTAATCACTGTTGCACTACCCACATGATACGCTCTGAGTCATGCCGCAGCCTTCACCTCAAGATTCGCGCCACTACTTATATGGCGCAGGAGTTCGAGGCGCACTGCACTTACAAAAAGTCTCAAGCATATCTTCACGCAAATGACCTCAATATGAGGCAAATGCGTATGGATGCAGTTCTTGAGGATTATGACTTCATTTCAGATTACCATCCTAGTAAGGCAAATGTGGTGGTCGATGCACTACTAAGTCACGAGGAGCGCTGATAGTATAACTTCTGAGGCGATGCTCGAGACTGGGACAACAGGGCTACAACACGAAAGACCAGCACGCTTGGGAGCTTAGTGGCTACACCGCCTCTGCTGAAAGCAGAGTGGATTGGAGTCCTGTAAGGTGACGCAGAGATGTCCATTGTGTGGACCGAAAATGCTGGCACGGTGATTTAGGGTCGGACCATCCACACTGATGGTAGTTCCTGTGATGAGGATTCGCAATGGTTCCCAATTAATCGATCGAGAGAGGGAGATTCGTGGAGATTCACCGCCTCGATTCACGCAGACCCAAAGGCACTAAGATGCAACCAGATCTTCACGTCAGCATTCACGGAGTGGGATTAAGAGACACGTAGGGACTGTGCGACGATGTCTCACGTGTCGCCAGGCCGCGCCGAAAGCACCGTAAGCCACAGGCTACTAACATCGAGGTATCGAGGAAGGAGATGTCACGATGGATTTTTGTGGACCCATCACACCTGACAATCGCAGAGAGATGATACAGATGGGTGATAGCGGACCTAGCCACGGCTCAGACATTTTCTAGCCAGCGATGAATTCCTTCTCATTCTGAGAGATTCCACCACAGACATTCGAGAGAGATAGTCCCATACATGGAGTACCAAGATCCATAGTGTTCCGGATGAGGACCCCGAGGTTTACTTGGGCAGACTCGAAGAGTTTCCAAAAGGCTACGGGGCACACGCGCTGACTATGAGTACAACTTTCCACCCCCGCATAGACGGGTCACCCGAGAGAACCACATGGGGTAAAGGAGGACATGCTAGCGAAAGATAGCCATGGATCATATGGTAATGGGAGGAGCATTTGCCCTATGGAATTCGGCCTCACAACAACAAGACGCGAGTATACAGATGGCACCATGAGGTATCAATGGGAGGCTGCGCATCACCGCTGTCGACCGAGGCAGAGAGAGCCCATCACCGGGTCCTCGGACCGACAGAGACACACCCCGAGAAGGTGAGCTCGACATTACAACGCCTTTCTCACGCGCGCTCAAAGTTTAAGAAAAGAGCTATGCAAGATGCGCGACGACCCTTAGAGTTCGAGGTCAAATTAATGCTTTCAAGGTGATGCCTAAGAGAGGAGTATCGATTCAAGAAGAGAAGCGCTAGTTATCAGCCGAGGTTTACTGACATTTCGAGATACTCGAGAGGATGTGCACACAGATACCGGCCAAGGCACGCTTAGCATGTCAAAAGTCCACGAGGTATTTCACGCCTCCATGCTCCGAAAGTATACCTGCATCCAAACATGTGGTGGATCGGGGCCGATTGAAATCACACCCACGGCATATCTGGCGGCGACTAAACGTGCATTTTGATACCGGATCGCGCTTAATGACGCAAGACCGCGAGGCTAGCGAGAGTGCTACGGCACTATGATCGGGAGTCAACGTGGGAGCGCGGAGGACATTTATACATCGCCACCTATCCTTGCTTAGGGACGAAGGCACGTGAAGCAATGCTTAAGATTTAAATGACTCAAGCATGCCAGAGGCACGCTTCAGACATGCATGAGTGATTATGATTGTCCGAATTTCGAGAGACTAAATTCCTTAAGAGGGAGAATGTGGACCAGAAATTTCAATTTCTCGGAAAAAGCAAACGAATTTCTGCTACAAAATTGTAATTTCCTCAAGTAAAAATCTGAATTTATTCTAGATCTCTGATGAAAATCCGATTTCATCGTTGAACGGTCCAAATTCAATACCTTAGCACGTAAATCTCCTCGTTTAATTTCGAGACAAATGAATTTACACGCTTATGCATCACCGCTCGTGTCAGAACAAATTTCGATGCGACGAAAGTCAGTGATATAACAAGCAATCATTTTCCATAAGTGGTATGAGTAGAGAAACGACATGAAAACGACGACCAAGATAAATATAATGTCAAACTGAAAAGAAGGACATGATCATTTATTTCGAATTTGCTTTAAATGAGCTAAATGACAAAATTAACAGTAACCATCTCCTTCATTAAACCAAACAAAAAACTGTGAATGGGAAAAAGAGGACTTTTACAAAGAGGTTCACAAAAAATGGCTTTAGAGAGAGTCTTGACTTCTAAGTTTTCTAAGTGTAAATCCGACCGCCTTCATAGCCTTCGGTAAGAAGGAAAGTCATTTACGTGAAACCCAAGCACGCGTGACACTGATTGAGGAGTTTTCACACCCGAGAGTGTGTGGGGTTTCTCCCTACTGGGTTTTATTCCTTCTTAAGTACTTTGTCGATGTTGAGTCGAATGAGGCCGTAGATGGGTTACTGACGGCCCCAAATTCAATCGAATTGCTATAAAATTTTGAAACTCAACTGAGCAATGGTGGATCGCCACGACCGATCGGGGCTGTTAAATTTGCAATTATGTATTAAATCATGTATCAGTTCGACGAGGCCTGAATGACCGTGAAATGCGGGATCACAAAGTGACTCGACGATTTGATGAGTGACGGAACATTAAACCCTAGGGTTTCACTGTTCATAGGAATAAAGGGACACCAAATATATTTTCAGGTGAAAATGTGTTTAGTCGAAGCATTCACGTCGACTGCTCTCGTGTTTGATCATTAGCCCACGTGAGCACTTTTGATGTAATGAAATGCGAATTTACATGACATGATCAAGGTTAATTGAATTTTACGTAAATATACGCACGCTGATATATTCGCATTTTGAGAAGGATCGTAGCTTAATCTGATTCATGTGATTCTGCATATGCACCTGAACACCCTAGACTCGCAGGGAGTGAGTGCATGAGATGTGTCTAGAGAAAAATGGTTTCAAGGGTCATTTCAAAACTCAAAAATGATCTGGGAGGGTGTCCATACTAAAATATCAATCAGCTTGAGACTCGCCCAACTGACATACACTCCGAGGGTAGTTCATAATAATATAAATCTGGTCTGAGACGTCCCAATCTGATATATATATACATCTATATTGGTTCACAACAAATAAATATACACAATTTCCTCATACGAGGCTTAGGCGAGGAGGGAGCCTGAGGACCCTAGGGTACTAGACATCGCTTAGACACCAAGAGTGATCATGCATTCACTGAATTCAGGTTTATTTCGAAGATCGTGATCGCACTTTCTAGCGAGAAGTTCTCACTTAGTGGTGATTCCAATTACTGAGTATTAGCTCACCCTATCGAGGGAAATATTTTCAGGTACATGGAGCGCACGAGTGCATTAACTAGTCCTATACCGAAGCCAGTTAAAGCCTGATTAGCTGATGACTTTATACATGTATTAGAATTTCAATTTTAATATATGTGTCAGAGTAAGAGTAAAACATTTCAACTCTTAACTATTGATATGTTGGATTCTATACGGTGATGTTTTAATGGTATTGTTCATGCCCAGTGGCCGCTTTCTTTACTCTATGCTGTGATTATATCGGATCAGCTGTGATGTGTTTCATACAGTGTCAGATTGAGTGTAGCCCCGCACAAAGGAGACTCTCGCCCACTTTTCGAAGTGCGCTGCAATCCAACATCCACTCAGAGTTCGCGGTTGGACGGTAGCACCCGGAATGGGAGTCACAGAATGTGGATTTCAAATTTATTTCCTTTTCATCATTTCATCGAATTATAAAAATGGGATTAATTCAACAAGTTTATATTTGAGATTTCATTATGATTCAAACGATACGGTTCATTCCTATCTCGGGGATTTCATTTCGTAATCATTCTTTTATTTTATTGTTATTATCATTTAATCTATTCAAACATAATAATAAAGAAGAATCAACCTCTATTATATATATATATATAATTTTGTAAGATTTTAATGAAAATATTTTTAAATATTTTTTCTTTTACACTTTCAATAACCAAAAATATAAAAATCTCTTGGACATCCTTACATAAACCCGACATTAACATTATTGTCACAAGTGAACCCTTCATCCGGGAGGTCCGAAAGGGCCTTTCGCTTATCAATGCCAAGAAGGAAGTCGTGGACTTCAAAACCGGGTGTCCGTTGACTACACGCCAACTCGCTGACATCAGATGTCTAAGACTCGACATCTCTCATGAAAATCTAAGCAGAGTCTCTTTTTGCACGAGCCTCTACCCAAATACATCATCTCTGGTCCCAACATCAATCACACGATACATATAATGATAAAAAACTACTTTTACTTCCATAAACCAATACTCATCAATGTACCAACTATCACCATAGTTACAAGAGTTAATAAATCACTCTTATACAAATTATATCAAACTTAGAGTTCTAATACATGTTTAAAATCATCAAAGCCAACTCATTTTCTTCACAAACTCGACCTCTTAGACGAGTCCTCTCCTGCACGCCCCCACCTCGTAAAATAATATCCTCGAATGTGGTGAGCTATCGCTCGCAGGGAATCAACCCAAGTGGGCTACTCTCCACCTATGTATATGCAATGTCTAAAATAAACACACATTCAAAGAACGTGACGATCCTACTGAATGTCTAACGCAGAACTCCATCCCGAGTCCTCACCGACTTCACACCCGCCTAAGCTTACATGAGAAAACTAATCAAACAAAGTTATTTGTTTATATTCGCTGGCCCACCCTTCGACGAAGTAGTGGACCGTCTCCGATGTTAAGACGAATAGACTACCCTCCGAGATATATCAATCGAGCTAACTCCGACGATTTGATATTATGTGTGGATCTACCGATGTATATCAATTGGCCGGTCTCCGACGACGATATTTAGTAATGGACTACCCTCCGATCATCATTATAATTTTTAGACAACTCTTCAAACCATTCTCTCTAAGACTCACCCCATGCACTCACTCCTACTTCTGCAGCCTCAAAGGCATACGCAATGCATGATGCCAATTCCACACATAAACTTCATAACACATGCAAATATATAAACATGCATATATTCACATAAATTTAAATCACACAATCATGTTATGTAATTTCGCATTTCATCGCATCAAAATTAGCTCACATGGGCTAATGATCAAACACGAGCAATTCTACTGGAATTACTCGACCAAACACATTATTTCACAAAAATTATTTTATAAACATTTATTCTCTGAAATAAAGGAAACCCTGCTACTATTCGAAAATCACAATTCATCTATTTCACTTTAGAACTAATTCTCACTACCATTTCCTACTTCACACAGACAAAGCATGCATTAACATAATGCATTGAACTAACAACTTAAACTAAATTAGAGTCTGGCCACTGGATCGCAGACCATTGTGGGCTTCAAAATTTACAAATACCTTGGCCCCAAGTTTTGGGGATCCGATCAAACTACTGCTCACAAATTTCATTCAACTCAAACATTAACATAAATTCTCTTAAACAAGGAATAAACCCAAGTAGGAGAAACCCACTTCTGAGTTTGCCGAAAACTCCTAAAAACTGAGTCCACGCCGCAGCTCCCTCTCAGAACAACTTTCCTTCTTGTCTCAAGCTCGTATCTACGATCTCCCAATAATCTGTGAGAGAAGCTGGTGTCCTTCAAAACACAAACTCCATAGCCACTGTAAGTCTTCTGCCTCACGTTTTCTTCTTTTGCTTTAATTCAAGGAGACAGATTATTCAATGTTTCGCCTTATTATCATTTCTGTTAACACAACACCCAAAATGACCATTATATCCATTCTTTTCCCGCTGATATTCTGCAAGACTATCTCACACCATTTTCATCATTTATCTACTACGCCACTTGCATAGACATGAGTATGTTATATGTGATTTTGTCACATCGAATATCGCTTTACTACATCTCGAATGTGATGCCTAAAAACGTGCCATCTGAATATCATTTCAAATTCAACGAAATCGACGTGGTTAGCTAGAATTACGAGACGATTCCAACGCTAAATCCATTTCATTATCCGAGATCTAGAGAATTCGATTTTTAATCGAAATTACAATTTCAGAACTCGGAATTACGATTTACCATTTTCCGTAAATCGAATTTCTGCCCATATTTCTCCTTAAAGAAATTTGGTCCTAAATTCGTGACAATCACACCACCACATGCATATGCGACGTGCACTCTACCATGCTTGTAAACTAGTCATTTAATTATTAAACGACTAAACCACGTACATTCATCCCTAAACAAGAAGGGATAGGTGGCCCGCGACTGCCCCCGCGCCCCACGTTGATTCCTCCACCCATAGTGCCGCTTATAGACTCCTCACTCAAATTTCACTGCCTGCGGTCGCAAACTTGGATCACCACATCCAACGATACCGGTCCTCCTCGAAGGTCCCATCAAAGAACAACCTCGATCTATCCCTAATCCACCACATGAGCTGGATCCGAGCACTACTCCTGAGCATGGAGACGTGAAATACCTCGGACACCTCGATACGCCGGGCCAGAATGCCAACCCAGACGCTACTTGGTAGCCCATCATCCGAGTATCTCGAAGGTCCAATAAACTCTCTACGCAGCCTTCCCGCATTACGAACCCGACCACTTCTGTGCATCACCTTCAAGAAGACGGATCACCTAACCTCAACTCTGTTGGTCGACGTCGTACGCGCGATGATAGTTCTTCGCCGGCCTGAGCCATAAGAAGACGTCGGTCGCATCAAGCCTCACCTTCTGGTGTGTCTCTAATCGATCGTGACCAAGATGCAGCTCTTCCACCTCTATCCAACATACCCCATGGACCTACACTGCCTCCCATACAATGTGCCTCATATGGAAAGATCCTGTATACTCGGGCCCTGATAACTCGTTGTTGTAGCGAACTCCACCTTAAGGGCAAATGCCTTCCTAGCTACCCTTATGATCTCAGACGCATGTCAAGAAGATGTCCTCTAACACTAGATAGTCCCCCTCGACCGACCATCCGTCTGAGGGTGGAAAGTTGTAATTATCGTCACCGCAGGCCCATACTTTGAAAACTTCTTCCAAAATTGGCACAGAACCTCTGGTCCCTATCCGACACTATGGATACTGGTACTCCATGTAGCCAGACTATCTCTCGAATATACAATCAAGTGTAATCTCTAATGAGAAGTCATCGCACGGCTAGAAATGTGCCAATTTGCGGAGCCTGGCCCACATCACCCATACCGCATCAGCGTCTCGCGCGTCCGTGTCAGGGTCACAAAATCCATCTCGACGCGCTCCCACTTCCACTCAAACACCTCCAACGCACCGGCAACCCTCGTCAGCTTCCGGTGTTTAAATTTCAACCGCTTAACACGCGAGACATCGTTTCAACAAAGTCCCCCACGGTCTCTTCATCCCACTCCACAATACCGCGACTAAGATCCCGGTACATCTTCGTGCCATCCGGTGCATGGCAAATCGAGAGTGCTGAAACCTCGAGAATCTCCTCTCAAATCCCACAACCTGTGAACCACTACCCGGGCCCTATACCGAAGACTACCATCCGTGTGGATGGTCCAAATTTCGCCACCGTGACTGATCGCACTTTGGCCCTGATGTACACTTTCTACGCCCCGCCATCGGGACTCAATCACTGGTCAATGCAGAGAGCCCGCAGCCACCTAAACTCCCAACGTACCTCGAAAGCCCGCACTATATCAGAGCCTCAAACCGGCCCTACGCTTCCTCGAGCACCGCCACTCCCGAAGCTATATTAAATAACGCCCGCGACTTCGACTTAGTATCGCTTCAATCGCGATTTACTTTACCAGATGGTAATGCAAAGTGAAGTCATAACTTCAGAACTCATCCATCTCAAGGCTGCCATGTCAGTGTCCCGCTACTTGAAAATATATTTCGACTTTACGGTCCGAGTATTCCCGAACTCACCGTATAGTAAGGCGCCTAAATCTTCAAGGCAAAGACTACGCCCGCTAACTCCATGTCGTGTGGGCAATTCGCCATGATTCTTCAACCGACGGAACCATGTTACTACCTCCCGGACCGCATCAAACACATCCTGGCCCATTTCGGTATCACAATATACCAGGTATCCCTGGTCCCCCGTCCGGATTAACAAGATGGAGCCGGCAAGTCTCTCTTCAACTCCCGGAATGCCTCCTCGCACGATTATCCAACTCAAACCGACCTCCTTCCGGTCAACCTAGTCATAAAAAGCCGCTATCCCGAGAAATCCTCAATGAATTCCTAGCGATCACAATCCAAGAAACTCGTGGTATCTCGAAGACTCCACTTCTCGCCTTCCAACTCATCACCGCCGACCTTCTCGGGTCGACCGACACTCCCCGACAAGTCACACCACGGTCCCAAAATCTCACCCGCGAAGCCGAACCGCGACTTATCAACTCGCGACAACCACGGTCTCTCAACAATCAGGAACGATCCCCGCGTCGATACTCAATGCTTTCCCACTCGGGATCGAATGGGATCAAGATCATCCACGAAGACTACGTACAAACCGATCTTAAATAGGGCTGGAATATCCTATGGCCGAGATCCATGAATGCCGCTATCCACTAATCCGAAGGGTATCACCGTGAACTCAAAGCGCCCATAACAGCCCTAAACGCTGCCTTAGTGATATCCATTCCCTAACCTACCGATGGTAACCAAGGCGGTAAAGGTTCATTCGAGTGCACTGCGCCCTCCTCAATCGATCAAACAAAGCTCATCAATCCTCTGAACGGGTACCGATTCGATCGAACCCCGTTTCAACCGTTTAATCACGCACGGCTGGTCTTCATTCTTCTTCGCAAACAGAACCTGAGCATCCTATGGCGGAAGTGCCTCCCTGGCCTTATGAACCCTGGTCCAGCACCCAGAAGCCGGACTCGAGTCTCGCAACTCAACCGCGCCATCCTATGCGAGTCATGTAGATCGTGACGTAATCAGTGGTGTAACTGACACCGGTCTACATCCCCATGCCGGAGGTAGTCCGTGTAGCTCATCTCGGAAAACATTTCGTGATATTCGCAAATTACTTCGAGGTAGATTTAAGTCTGGGCCTCACCTCGCCCTTCAGTAAGGCTCGCTTAGCCAACCCGCCAACCGTCCCTACACTGACTCTCAGATAATCGCCCTGTGGCAAAATATCATGCTTGGTCCCCCGAAATACCACACACGAGTACCATCCCCATGTGTAAGCTGGTGAATCCCTCCTACGCTTACAATCGATAACGACTCGTAAGCTCGCCGCCTAATCGATCCCCGCATGACATCGAACTCGACATGTCTTACGATCGTCGTCCACTCGTGAGTAGGAGCCTCAAGATCTCCAACAAGAACCTCGAGATATATCATCCCTATTCTCGCCTCTAATCCCTGGGAGAACTCACGCACAAGGTCTTTAAGGTCTCAACCTCTAAGCCCAAGTCTCTCTCTATTGGCCGTGGTTCCAACTATGAATCCATATCTGTAGGCGGTCTCTATCTGGCCCGAATGGACAACTTTAACATTCTCAAATCTTAACCTCAGCTGCTCAGGGCCATAATCACCAACAACCTGCCAATTTCAGGAACCTAGTCACATAATCCATCACGCCATCACCTCGTTCAAATCTAGAACTCCCAGCCTTCGCATGACTCATGGCCTCGGAAAGTACTTACCCATGAACAAATTCCCGAACTCAGCCCATGTCATAAATTTTAAGTCTCTAGAGGTCCTCGCCCATTTCCACCATACTGGCCTCACCCTCTAGCCGAATGTGCCTAACCCGATCCTCGTCAGACGGAGGTGATCTCCATACCCAAAGATGTTCTCGACATCCGCATAAACCAATTGTCCGCCACCATCTGGGCTCTCCCTACGAATGCTCTGAGGATGATGCGCTTAAACCTCTCAAGGTTACTAGGATCTCCCCGACTACTTGCATACCAACCTCAGGCTATAGCCGCCGCCGCACACTCATGCCCCACGAAGGTCATTGATCACATCGTATCGGGTCAAATGCCGGAAGCTGACCAGCACTCGTGGATCACTCTCACGCCCTCGTCTCGACTAGCCATCTACTACTAAATGGTATAAATAAATACGTCAAGATTCTAAGGTATAAACACGTACTCGAGACACTATACATACTGTAATATACACCAGATTCTAGGTCCCCTCATTTAAACGCAATGCGAGACAAGTTATTTCACCTCTCAAATCAATTTTATCAACAAAAATTTTATTTTCGAAAATTTTATTTTTCCAAAATTTTATCCCATTTTATTTGATTTTTTTTTTTTCGAAAATATTTTCCCCAAAAATTGACTCAGAACAAGATCGAGTCAAACTCGGGTCAAAACCAGTCAATCGAGCCAAAGTACGCTGCAACTGGGCCCAGCCTCAAGGCAAGATGTGCCGCGCGCCTGGGCCGCTCAGGCCGTCGCCTCACATTCCCTCATACTGCCAGGCATGGCCCCGCGCGGCCCCGCTTCGTCCGTCACAGATCCTGGGCCAGAACAGAACGCCCAACACAGAGTCAGGTGGCTTCGATCATACAGCCAGGTGTCAAGATACAAATTTCGCCTATGTCTCTTCCTACCATTAACACAAGGTACAGACATGGATATTAACGTTCCTCACATTGGCGACATAGCTTTTCCTGCCTAAGTCTCTTGCATTACAAACTCGCAATACAACTTTCGCTAAGTTCGGGCCTTCGCGAATATCACAATAAACTATATCGCACATGTAGCTTTTGCTTCAACTACACCCATCTCGGGCAATACAATCCCACAAATTTTCTTTCCCCGTCTCGCAATACACCTGCAAGGTCATACTACAATTTCTATTTTTCCATTAATACAATCAAGCGCAGCCCAAACTGCTCAATACAAATTTTTTTTTTCATTATATATATATATATATATATATATATTTTTTCATTTGTTCTAGTAATCGGAAAATAATAAAATATATACTCTATTCATTTATTTTTTCATTTTCCATAATACTCTTAAATAAATTTATAAAAATTTATTTACTCTATTTTCTTCTCAATTTTACAACTTGTAAAACCTTAGGAAAATTATTTTCTTCACTTTCTAACCAAATAAATTTATAAAATTTATTTTCTTTATTTTATTTTTTTCCAGCTTTACATTGTAAAATTTTTTTTTTTTTCTCCACCTTATACTAGTATATATATATATATATATATATATTCTCATTTCTCAATAAACCAAATAAATTGCTTAAAATTTATTTTGTTTATTTATTTAATTTAATTCTGGAAAATGGTCCAAAATTTCCTCAAAGTCTCCTTATATAACACTAACCCTAGTGTTCAACCTCAAATTTATTAAAATTTGATTTCATTTCTCAATAACCAAATAAATTTATTCCATTTTATTTTATTTCTTGTTCCGCCACACTGTAAAACTCCACCATTTTCTAACTCATCCATGTGCTAAGTACTAAGCACACAACATCATAACATATCACAAACCATGTTATAAACATCATTCACATAACATACAACTCATGTTATACACGCAATCACACATCAAACACCATGCATGAAGTGTTCTATTCCCGTGATTTCCTAGGTAATCTCATACCTAAACTTAACATCGAATCACACCTAGTGGTGATGTTCTTACTCGACTATGGCCTAAGCCCAAATCCTCAATCTCTAGGTTTCCATATACCTATACTCTACATCAACCACTCAAGTGGTGATGGATACCCAACCCGAGCCCCTGTGCATTGTGATACCTAAGCTCGATAATAAGTCGCGACACCTCAAACCGGGTAAACCGCTGACTACTCACAACTGCGGAATGGGTGATGTCATTTAATCTTAACATCTCTCACGCACCAGTGAGTCTTCGGTACGAGTCACCCAAATACAACATCTGTCCTAACATCAATCACATGATACATATATGGATAAAAACCACTCAGTCTATAAACCAATACTCACTTCAATGTACCAACTATCTACTATAGTTACAAGAGTTAATAAATTACTTTATACAACATATATCAAACCATAGAGTCTCTAATACATGTTTAAAAATCATCAAAAAGCCAACCTCGCTTTCTTCACAAACCTCACCTTGTGATGAGCCGTCTCCCTGCACCCCCGCATTTCAGTAAAATAATATCCTCGATTAAGGTGAGCTAATGCTCAATAGTGGAATCACCCTAAGGGCTACTTCCACCTTAAGTGCATATGCACGCTCCAAATAAACACACATTCAAGCAAAATGCATGATCCTACTTGAATGTCTAATCACAACTCATATCCCGAGTCCTCACGACTCCTCACACCCGCTCTAAGCTTATGTACGAGAAAACTAATTTCAAAACAAAGCTATTTGTTTATATTTCAGCATTTCACCTCCGATCTAAGTAGTTGACCTTCTCCGATGTTATATTTTGTGGACTACCCTCCGAGATATATCAATTGAGTCAACTCCGACGATTGACATTATGTGTGGACTACCCTCCGATGTATATCAATTGAGCCGTCTCCGACGATTGATAGTTTTAATATGGACTACCCTCCGATCATTATCATTTTTAGACAACCCTCCGAAACCATTCTCTCTAGACTCACCTCATGCACTCACTCCTATCTCTCTAGGGTGCCCCAGTGCATATGGAATGCATGATGCCAATTCCATTACATACTATATCACACGTGAAGATATAAACACGCATATAACCACATAAATTTAAATCACACAATCATGTTATGTAATTTCGCATTTCATCGCATCAAAATTAGCTCACATGAGCTAATGATCAAACACGAGCAATTCTTCTGGAATTACTCGACCAAACACATTATTTCACAAAAATTATTTTATGAACATCATTCCTGAATAGTGAAACCCTAGCTACTATCTCAAAAAATCACAATCCATCTGGCTCACTTTGTGAACCCGAATTTCATGGCCATTTCGCCTCACACATCAAAGCATGCATTAACACATAAATGCACATCCAACGCCTTTAAACCAAATTGCGGTTTCTACCACGACCGCACTCGTCAGGGCTTCAAAATTTACATCACCCTGTCCCAAGCTGGGACTGATCAAACTACTGCTCGCCATTCAACTCAAACATTAACATAGCTCTTAAACAAGGAATAAAACCCAAGTAGTGGAGAAACCCTACCTCCTGGAGTTTGTCAAAACTCAAACCTGAGTCCACGCGTAGGCTTCCTTTATGTGGAGTGCTTTCATTCTGGGTTCAAGCCTTCCAATTTGGCCGGATCTCCCAATAATCTAAGAGAAGTGATACCCTTCTCTAAAACACAAACTCCATAGCCACTGTAAGTCTTCTGCCTCACGTTTTCTTCTTTTGCTTTAATTCAAGGAGACGACACTATTCAATGTTTGTCTTATTATCATTTAAGACAAATTCCAAAATGGTCATTATATCTCTCTTTCCCGCTTAATATTCTAAGACTATCTCTACTCGGCCCATTTTCATCATTTATCTACCACTTAATTTGGCCAAGACACGAAAGACACGTTATACGCGATTTCACACATCGACATCGCTTTTACCAAGACCGAAATACGACGTCGAAAATGTGCCAACCCGATTGTCCTGGATTCACCGAAATTTGACGCATATTAGATTCGCGAGAAGATTCCAACGGAACTGCTTCACATCCGAGATCTAGAGAATAAATTCTGATTTTAACCTAAATTACGATTTTACTCATTTTTCCAGAATCGGAATTTCTGCCCATGTAAAACAACTGGGCGATTAGCAATGAAGAAAGTAGAAAAAGGATGGAGATATGAGAAATGACAACTCTATAGATAGAAAGTAGACATATGGATGTGGTCCTGAAATTTATTTCTTTCATCGTCTTTCATTGACTATTAAAATGGGGATTAATTCAATAAGTTTAATTTATCCAAACATAATAATAAAGAAGAATCAACTCCTATTATATATATATATATATATATATATATATATATATATTTTCAGAATATTTAAGGAAAAATATTTTTAAATATATTTTTTATTATTTTTGAATACCCAAAAATACCAAAATCTTGGACATCCTTTACACGAATCCCCAATATTAACATTATTGTTGTTGTGGATGTAAAACCCGAGAAAAATTCAATTTTTCCTAAAAGGTAAAACCCAGAATTTCGGGCGGAAAACCAAAATTCTAGGATGTCTGATGATGAACCGACCGCGCCGTTAAATTCGTATCGTGAAATCTAGTGACGCAAGTTTCACGAATCAGTGAGACAAGAATACAATATTTACTAATTTCATGAGAATCACAATGACTTTCAAGTGATGTAGATTACGAAATCTTTAAGTCAAAAATGGTTTCGAAAGCTACGCTCATTTAAAATAATTGAACCGAAAAGAAATAAAATTTTTCGTAAGAAACTAATTTGACAAGCATAATATAAGTTATGTATTCAAAATGATATAATAATAATAATAATAATAATATAATATTATAATAATAATAAAATGAAAAAAATCAATAAAAAGGGAGAGAGAGGACGTTGAGGACGAGAATGAGAGAGAGGAGAGAGAGAGAGAGATATTTATTTTTGTTTCTTTCTC
This sequence comes from Tetrastigma voinierianum, assembly GCA_016808115.1. Taxonomy (NCBI): domain Eukaryota; kingdom Viridiplantae; phylum Streptophyta; class Magnoliopsida; order Vitales; family Vitaceae; genus Tetrastigma; species Tetrastigma voinierianum. Next base: position 460,918 of record JAEQBH010001534.1, read on the forward strand.
GCATCTACGAATATCTGACCGTAGATTATTTTACCAAGGGCAAAGCTCGATCTACGCGTGGTCACTCACAAAGTTTGGAGTTTTGACAACCCCATGAGCAGCATGGTTATATCCTCTATTTAGCAAGCCACACTTTGCTTTAGCTTGTAATGTTTCGTGGCGCTTGAGGCCTCAACGATCGCTTGATCTATAGCCAAAACTCGGGACCGAATTGTTGAAATTTTCGAGCCCATCTTCAACAAATCGTGACCAGGTGTGGGCCGGTTTGGGGGTGTTCGTTTCATAATTTATGAAATAAATTGTGTGGTTTCAGGTATGAGGCCTGAATGGCTTACGGATTTCTAAGTTCACAAAGTGGAACCGATATCTTGATCAATGCGGAATGCGAATCCGAAAGTGTTTTACTGTTCACGTGAATAGTAACATGAATAGTACCATGAATAGTGTTTTCAAAATATTTCAGAGAATGCTCGCGAGTGATTCAAATTGCATTGCTCGTGTTCGTTAATTAAATTTCAATACGTAGCCTAATTTCTTGTGTAATTTATCGAGAAATTGTAGAATGACTCGAAGTCATGGATCAAAGGATTGGGATAAGCACACATGATTTAATGTGTTAACATATGACATAATTATAATGAATATAATCAGCAGGTGTGCTTTATCGAGATTTATATTGTAAATTGCTCATATGAGCAAATTCCTGGGTGATGGTTGATCACTATCGAATGACATGTGCTAGAGTGCAAATTTGAGAATATCAGATATTAATATATTCGAGAGTATTGTATAAATGGTTTGGAATGGCATATCGTATTTTCATATGCACTGGTAATCTAGAGATTAGGTGTTAGTGCATGACATGAATTTTCTAAAAACCGAACATGGTTAAGCAGTTGAATTTCAATGTGATGATTTTCCTGAGAATCAAGCTGAGACGTACACTGTATCATTTGACACGGCGACTCACGACTGCTTCTGGAAAAGTTTCACCCAACCAATTCGCCTGGAGGATAGTCCCATTTTTTTTACCGACTTAGAGTATATTTTCAAGAACAATAGGTTTTGTTTTGAAATGATTATTTTCATGCCACGGCTTAGGCAAGTGTGAGGAGTCGACAGACTCGAGATACTGAATGAAAGATTTAGACATTCAAGTAGATCGATTACTTCAGTGTGTGTTTAAATCGAGAACAGATATGCACTTAGGTAGGAGGTCCCATTTAGGTGATTCCACTATTGGGCGATAGCTCACCTTGTCGAGGGAATATTTTTTCAAAGGCGTGAGCGTTCGAGAAGACTACTGATTTTAGCGATTTTGAAGAAAGCCTGTCAGGGCTTTCGATGTTTCGGATAATATGTATTAGAATCAAGATTTTAATATGTATTTGTATTAAGAGAAATGTTATAACTTTCGGACTATTGGAATATAGTTGGGTGTATATTTTGATGAGACAATTTTAGGTCCAAGAGGCTATTTTTACTGTATGCCTCGTGGATAATGAGACGTATAGATTTTCCGCTAAGGCCGACGGTGAATAAACGGACATCTCTGATTGGGGTATCATGTTGGAGCCTTCATCCGAAGTCTCGAAGGGCTTCATTATCAAAGCCGCAGAAGTTGGAACAACTAGTGCATCGGGCAATGAAGAAAGCAGAAAAAGACGAAGATATGAGAGATGTCATGACCCATGATGTAAAGTAGACACATGGAATGTGGCCTCGAAATTTATTTTTCATTGTCTCTCATTTACTATAAATATGGATTAATTCAACAAGTTTATATTTGAGATTTTATTATGATTCAACGATATGGTTCATTCCTAACTGGGATTTCATTTTCGTGAATCATTTATTTTATTTTATTATTATTATCATTTAATTCATTTATTATTATTATTATTATGAATGCTAGTGTCGAAATCAATTAAGGCATCGCAGAATGCAAGAAAGTGTAGTTATCTGAGATATGAGAGATGATGTGACCCATAGATAGGAAAGCCGTGACACCCCAAACTCGGGGTCCGCTGACCACCCGCTCAACCCACGGAATACTGAATGTCTCAGACCCACATTTTCACGAACGCAGCCTCCTCAGACGAGCTCTACTCCAAATACAATACTTCAGATAAAACCTCGCATTTACCAGGTCCCAAATAAATCCAATATATGGCCATATATCCAATACTACCACTTGGGCCCATAAACGTGACTACATACATGCCTGTCTCATGAGTCAAACTATATCCAATAGTTACAAGAGTAATCAATTCTCCTTTTATACAACATATATTGTACCGTAACATTCTAATACATGTATATTACCCACAAATCCAAAGCCACAATCCGTTTTCTTCTAAACTCACTTAGGACGAGCCAGCTCCCTCGCACGCTCCTTACACCTCGTAAAAGGGGGTCCCAATATAAGTGAGCTAATGCTCGCAGGGAGAATCACTCTTAAGCTGGCTACTCACCTAAGTGTAGCGTAATGTTCCACTTAAACACATTCAAGCAAACATAATCCTACTTTGAATGTCTACATGACTTCAATCCTCGCATCCCGAAACTCACCGATTTCCATCACACTCGCCTAAGCCCCGTATGAAAGTTATTATTTTGTTTGCTTGTGGACAACCTCCGATGTGTGTATATATACCACTGTACTGGCCCGACGATCGATATATTATTTTGCTTCGCGGATTCACCGATGAATATCAATCAACAGCTCCGACGATTGATATTTTTATTTGACCACCGATAATTAATATTTTTGTAGACAACCAACCATTTTCTATACCTGTCTCATGCACTAACCCTATAGTCCTGTGACGCTCTAGCCAGATACGAATGCATGTGATTTACTTCCAATACAAATTTAATCACATGCAAATATGTAAACATGCACATATTCACATAATATCCAATCACACAATCATGTCATGTAATTATGCTTCAAACATCAAAATTAGCCTTCACGCTTAACGATCAAACACGAGCAATTTAATTTAAATCACTCTACTAAACATATTTTCACAAAAATATATTCAAGGAACACTATTTCGAGAATACGGAAACCCCGCTTACTATTCCCGAAATCACAAATCAATCTAGCTCACTTTAGTGGAACCTCAAGCCACGGGCCATTTCGTACTTCTATCCAATCACATGATTAACACCAAAACACACAATTTCACACCAATATCACCGTGGAGCGTTCTTGGTCGCTTCCAGATTTGTTTCAAAATTTTATATTAATTCGGCCCCAAGCCGATCAATCAAACGGCCCCTAACTACTTCAATCGACTCAAACATTCAAAAAGTACTGGAAAATGAATAAAACTCAAGTAGGAGAACTCCCTACCTCAAGGAGCCTGAGGAAACCCCTAAACCGGCACCACGCCGGGGCTCTCTCCGCAGGCAGCCTTCCTTCAGCTCGAAGATCACGACGATCGGATCATGCCAGATTTCTAGAGAGAAGGAGGTCCTCTCCCTAAAATCAAAACCTATTTACGCTTACTATCAATCTCGCTCCATTTCACGTTTTCCTCATTTAAACGGAGAAGACAATCAGAATCTCATCGTTCATTTAATCAATTAAATAAATTAATTCCATCTCTTTCTCCGCTTTACATTCTACTTCATCTCGACCGGTCCATTTTCATCATTTATCTACCATACCACTTATGGTATACGTAAAGATTGGCTATACAGCACTTTCGTTGCATCCGAATCCGTTTATCAAGACCAAACGCTGACGCTAAAACGGCCACTTCGACCGTTCCTCAATATTACTTAAATTTTACGTGCTAACTGATTTCTGAGACGATTCCACGGTGAAACTGCTTCACATCCGAGATCTAGAGAATAAATTACTGATTTTTTTAACCTAAATAACAATTTTTTAACGAAATTACGATTTTCTGTACAAGCGTTCGAATTTACGGGTCTTCTAAGTAGACATGGAATGTGGCCTCAAAATTTATTTCCTTTTCATTGTCTTCATTGACTATAAAAATGGGATTAATATTCAACAAGTTTATATTTGAGATTTGTTATGAATTGGCGTGTGATTATTTATACATACAGGTTCATTTCGAATCATTTTCTTTTATTTATTGTTGTTATTATCTCATTTAATTCGTTCAAACATAATAATAAAGAAGAATCGACCTTTTGAAACCCCAGAAAATCCTAAGGCCGTTTAGTAGGTAGAAAATTTTACATTTTGCCATTAATTTTAACAAGGAAGCGCGTTTGATTCACGAGAATAAGGCGAAAACAAATTTGAAAACAAATAAATGAATTATTTATTTTGTATTTTATATGAATCGGAAAAGCTTGGGTAAAATTTGTTTCATGTTTCCTAAAATTAAGAGTTAAATAAAATGGGGTTGAAAATGAAGCGTATTTTGACCTGAGTGATCTGAAAGCGTATTTTACGAAATGGCTAAAGATTAGAATCATTTGAAAATTTTCGTATACACATTTTGGATAGAGTTGAAAAATTTTATTGACACCACAGCAGGCGCAATATTACGAAAAATGGCAAAATGGTAATTTTGATGAAAATCAGGAAATTTTTAGATCTCGGATAATGAAAGCAGACTTACATCGTTGGAATAAATACCGCGAAATGTTCTGCGTTGAATTTGTTGATTAAAGAAACGATCGAATTTGTTTTTCGAGGCGGCCCAGGTGTTGGGTGCAGTAAAAGCGGCTCTTGAAAGGCATGTGATTTGGCGAAGTCGCTCTTACGTATGCGTGTGACACGTAGTTCGTGATTAGTGAGATGATGGAAATGAATTAAAGCTGGAATTAAGCGCTATTAATGAAAATTAGACAAAGGACAAGATGGGAATTAATGGAAAGTTTAATGAAGATAAGACAAGGATGAACAATTTTCTTCTTGAATTTGAAGAAGAAAACGTGCAGAAGGGCTGGAAAAACGGCAGTAGGTGCTGGTTTGTGATTTTAGAGAGAGAGAAATCTCTTACCCAGATTTTCAAATCGTTAGGATGGTCCAGTTACTCTTGGTCGAACTTAGGCTGTTCTGTGAGGGGAAATCTCTGGCGATGGATCTAGATTTAGGTGGGTTAAACAGCTGAGGAGTAGGGGGTCTTACTCTCTTTCGTGTTATTCTTTCATGTTAAGAGTCATTGTGAATGGTTAGGGATATTCGAGAGCTTGGATTAATAGTATTTTGATCTTGCGGCACAGAAGCAGGATGGAGAAAATCACTTATTGTGGTAGTGAGCGATTACCCGGCCAGGGTTTCATTATTCAGCGTGATTTTTGGTCAATTTTTATGTTCATTGATGATTATTCTTGATTAGTTAATTAAATGTATTGTTAATTTTGGTGTTATTGATTAAGAATCGAATAATATGAATTATGAGAATTAATTGTGTTAATACGTCATGTAAATATATTAGCGTGAATAAACTTGAAATTGTTTGAGAATTAATATGTTAATGCGTGTAATTAAACGTGTATTCTTGTGATGTGGAATTATATAAAAAATATAATTGTGTGTAGCGAATTGGAAATGAATTGTAATTGGGCTCAGGTAGTACAATTTTGATATTATTGATGTGAATTAAATAACGTGTAGCGTATATAAATTTTGTTAATATATGTGTAAAATGATATATTAAGCGTAGGTTTGAGAATGTATGTCATTTAATATCTGTAAGAGGGAACCACAAGAAATTAGGTGTGAGTGCGACATGAAGAAATAAAAGATGTTTTTCTCGTTGGGCATAGGCATCAGTGAGAGTCGATGAGGGCTGAGACAAGGGATGGATATGTAGAGCGTTCAGTAGGATGTGTATTCCTAACTGAGGTGTGTGTTTATGTTGGATCGTTGCGTAATGCTTGACTTAGGTGGGGAAGTGGCAAAAAGTGTAGGAGATTTTAGCCCTGCGGCCAATTCTTTCTAGCCACTGTCGAATCGTTATTGCCCAGTGCGAGGGGCGGATTCGAAACTTGATGCTCTTTAAGTAGATTTTAAAAGAAAGTCGGGTTGTGAACGATGTATTTAGTATTCGTTTGTATAAGTATTAGAAATTGTAAATTTTAATATATGTTTAAATTAAGTGACTTAATGCTTCTTGAGGCAAGTAGTAATATAGTTGGATTATGATATGTTTTGCTGATGTTGATCTGAGGCGCAGGAGTGGTAATTTCTTCGCATGTGGACCGGTGTGGTCGTTGTCTTGTTTGGGACGAGGTTGTATTTTGTGTAGAGGCTTCGTACCAAGAAGCTGCTAGGTCCCTTAGTAAAGTGGTGTCGGGTTCTGCCGATCAGCGGGCTCCTATTTGGTTGTGGGTTGTCGACGGATCGAGAGTGGGACGTACCTTCAATTATATATATATATATATATATATATATATATATATATATATATATATATATATATATATATATATATATATATACTATATATATATTTAATTTTATAAGATTTTAATAAAGTATTTTTAAATATTTTTTCTTTTTTATTATTTTTCAATCACCAAAAATACAAAAATCTTGGACATCCTTTACACAAATCCCCAATATTAACATTATTGTTGTTATGGAGCCCTTTCATCTGAAAGTCTAAAAAGGGCTTTCATTATCAATGTCAGTAAGTAGAAACAACTGGTGCATTAGCAATGAAGAAAGTAGAAAAAGATGGAGATATGAGAGATGATGTGACCTATAGATAGAAAGTAGACACATGGAATGTATGGCCCACAAATTATTCCCTTTCATCGTCTTCATTGACTATTAAAATGGGGATTAATTCAATAAGTTTATATTTGGGATTTCATTATGATTCGCTTGATATGATTAAGTCCTATCACAGGATTTCATTTAGAATCATTTTTATTTTATTTTATTGTTTTTCATTGTTCATTCAAACATAATAATAAGAAGAATCAACCTCCCTTATATATATATATATATATATATATATATATATATATATATATATATATATATATATATATATATATATATATATATATATATACTATATAATTGTAGATTTTAATAGAAAAATATTTTAAATATTTTTATTTTTTTGTAGTTTTCAATAACCAAAAAAACCAAAATCTTGGGCACCCTTTACACAAATCCCCAATATTAACATTATTGTATTTGTTGTTGCAAAGCCCTTTCATCTGGGATCTGAAAAGAGCTTTCATTATCAATGCCAGTAAGTGAAAACAGCTGGTGCATTGGCAATGGAAATAGTAGAAAAAAAGACGGAGATATGAGAGATGATGTGACCTATAGATGGAAAGTAGACACACGGAATATGGCCCCGAAATTTATTTCCCTTTCATTGTCTTCATTGACTATAAAAATGGGAATTAATTCAGCAAGATTTCATTATGATTCAACGATATGGTTCATTCTTATTTGAGATTTCATTTGATAATCATTTTCTTTTATGTTATTGTTATTATCATTTAATTCATTCAAACATAATAATAAAGAAGAATCAACCTCATATTTGTCCATTTTCATTCTCTGGGAGCAAAACATGCCCTTATTCAAATTTATTTTTGGCAACAAACTATACAAAAATATTGATTTATTTAATATTATAAAATTGATAAATTCTTGATCCAAGCTCCACCTAGAAAACATTATGAAATCAATCTAAAAATATTGATTTTAATATCATTATGATCATGTTTGCTTCATATATAAGTGGATAAGAAATTAAATTTAATACATCAATATATTCTTAATGCTTACTTTGTTCCGAAATTTAAAAAAAAAATTAAAAACGCCACAATAGAAAGTTACGAAATTCAATTCATATATAATAGTTTTTTAATCTCATTTTTCATTTTAAAAAGTAAATTTTATGACAAATGTAAACACTAATTATCAACTTCATTCGGTGATGTTTTGGAGCTGTCGGGAAACAAAGAATAAACAAAAGTTGTTAGCCTGTCTTTCATGCAATATCAGTGTTAAATCAAAAACCTGTTTGTGAACAATCCGAACGGAACTGATGCAGACAGACTAGAAGAGAAAAACAATTTATAGAACCTACATCAGTATGTTTATGAGGAATTGATTGCAGGAAAAGAACAAGATAAAGTGAAAGCGATGGGTTGGGACCTGTTTTTTTGGTATTAGATGATTGGGAGTGTGTTGGATGTATTCTTTAGACAAATTAAGTGCCATATGATGGGTGCCTGTTTGTGAACAATCTGAACGGAATAGATGCAGACAGACTAGAAGAGAAAAACAATTTATAGAACCTATATCAGTATGTCTATGAGGAACTAATTGCAGGGAAAAAAAAAACAGAATAAAAAAAATTAAAATTCGTAATTTGGAACTGTTTTGCAAATGTCGAATGATCGAAGTCTTTGTGTTGGGCCTTGTCGCCGACAGTGTACGCATGATGGTCTTGGAGTTTATTAGCGGTCGTCTACCGAGGATGAAATGATCTCGTAACCTGAAAACACTTTTTTTGTTGGGTTGAGCGAGAAATGTGCGGAAGCTCGGTCTGAATGAGCGAATGACTATTTATGAAACGCCGTAGTATTGATGCGAGGTGCACATTCAAACGGCGGCGTTTGATGTTTGAGTTTAAAATTAAAATATATACATCGAACCGGCGACCGCCATTTGCGTGTGTAATTAGGCAGCCGCGTGGGTTCTCTCCCTCCTGGCCCGGGTGCCCTTGGGGGCCCAAGCCTTCTGGTAGGTGTATATATATCTTTAAAAGTCTTGTTGTCCGTGTGGGATCTGAGAGCTTTCCTGTTAAGCATTTTATTGGTGATGTTTTGACGATTTTAATTAATTCTTAATGGTTTTAACTTATTCCCGATATATAATCTTGAAATATAATGCCAGAAACAGTTCATGTGGTGTAAAGAATTTATGGGACAAGGAATTTGTAATTTTATCTCAAATATAACTAATTTATTGTGCTAAAACCCATTTTTTCAACAAAAGTAACCCTGCAATCTACTTTCAGTGCTTTTGATTCACACCACATGGAATGATTTCAAGATTACTTTAAAATGGTGCAGTATCTTTTTAATTTGTTCTTTTTCTTTTCTAAATTATTGGGATTCTTTTCTTTTTCAAGATTACTTATATGTGACATATTTATAACAAGTATATGAGTGACATATTAAAAAATTTCATTAAATCATGTATTATTGTAACTAGCTATGGAATGTAGACTTTACCCAGGTAAACCTGCCATTAAATATTTATTTATGGACTTTGTAACCTCATAATTTCTCTAAATTCCTAGATAAGAATTGGAAATATACTCTTCACGAATGAAACAACACCTGCAGTTGTGGATCGAGTTTGCATTAATTGTGGAGGTTACATCCTTGGAGAACTTTGAATGGAGAGGTACATGTGTATGATAATAGAGAGAGAGAAAAAAATTGAGAGAGGCGTAGTGCAATTCTCGAATCCTTTGGATGGAGTCGAGCGTTGGTCATGCATGGCCTGCTTGAGATAAAAGAAGAGCGACAGGTGGTATTCGAGTCGCCCCTCAGGTGGGTAAATCCGGCCTTTTACAGAAGGCACAAAGTTTTAGCGATAGTCTCGTCGAGTCTCATACCTTTTCGGGGTGACTTGCTTCTCTTTTATGGAGGGAAGAAGGAATCCCAGTCTTTTGGATCGTGAACGATTTCTTACATAATGTTAGGGAAGGTGGAAATGTATTTCGGAAGGGTGACTTATTTCTTCCCTTTACCTAACTACCTTCCCGATGGAGCCACGTTAAGAGGATTCTTCCACTGTTTTATCAAAGTGACGGGGTCGGGTTCATGGATGAACTCATGCGTAGTAAGTGAGGCCCAGGTTGGCGAACCCCGACTTGAGTAGATTCTTAGATCGGAAAATAAGTATAAGCTGCACAAGGCGATTCGGACTATGAGATGCCCAGACACCGGAGGGACAATGAGGCGATTCCCACAAATTTGTTTGGGTTCTGGGCTAATCCCCCTGGGGTGCAGGGCACGGGGTCGGTCGGGCATACCGGATGGGTGGCCACGGAGGCTTTTTCAGCACTGGAGCTCTTGGGTGGTCTGGCGAGTGCGGGCACAGGCTTTGAAATTTGCTAATGCCCCCCTTTCTGTAGGGAAGACCCCGACCGGTAGAAAAAAAAAAAGAATAAGGTTGACCGTCATATCATGGGGAACAGTTTACCGTTAATGCTGCTTAATTTTCAACGTAAAGTTTATAACTTTTTTGCAAGTGCATTAGATGCTATTGGATCATCTGGATGTATCCTGAGATATAGGAGCAACTATAAAAGGCGAGGATGACGAGGTTCGCTATCTTATTGGGTATCGATGTTCATCCGACAAAGAAGGACGATAGATCATTGGTGGACACTTTGAAGTGAAGGGGTTGCGGGATGAGGGATGGTCGCGATCAATTAGCTGAATGTGCCCTTTGGGCATGGGATGGTCAGAGACGTCATGGCTTGAGCGGAGTCGGAAATGTTCGGGGAGGTGTTTGGGTGGTTCTAAAACTTGAATGGCAGTCTCTGCATTCGAGGCACCCTGGCAGATCTGCGGGGTCGCTGAATTCTCCACAGCCTCAAATCCTCTCCTTTTCCTCCTTGGCATGTAGCGGCACGGGTTTCTGCTTCTCGTTGGCCCGGAGTCACCATCTTGGCCTCTGCGGCGATCGAGGCGTTCTCCTTCTCAGTTGGCCCCATTTGCCACGCTCCTTTTGGCCTCTGTGGCTTAAATGTGGATCGGGATTGGATGCTTCATCTTTGCTCCAAGTGTCTTGTAAGTTGGAATCATATCATAAAACATTGTGGTAACAACATTAACATGTAGTAGAACACCTTTTTCTTTGCGATTAATAAAATTGTAGTTTTTTATCATTTTTGTGCCTTATTGCAATTATGTATGGATATTCTATAATTCTGTCTAATTGCGGTTATTTGGTTAATATAAAATTGGTTAATGGGCTGGTTTATCTGCTCGAGAGGAAGACCCTTGGGCTTGGCCCACCATAGTCCATGGGTACTTTGGCGCGGCGTCGCGTTGGTTTAAATCTCGGGCGGGCGATCGGTCGTCGCTACGTGCATGCGACTAGGACCACTGGCTGACGTATATAGATAGGCATCATCAGGCCGTACCTTTTTCCTTTTCGTGTCATTTTGGTTTATCTTTTTCTCTCTCGGCAACCACTGTGAATAGGCCGGTTCTACTTTGCGTTCGTTCCAGAGCCATCGTTGCAGGCATTCGCGCACTTCATCCCACAGATAACTATCATCGTTCCTTAATAGTGAGGGTTCTTGGTGGGCGCACAGTGATGACCGATTTGTGTAAGGCTTGAGAGGAGGGGGTGGACTAAAAGCACAGTGAGGCCCTTACTGGGCTTTGGGGCGTGTCTTTGTATCGATTAGAGTATGGGGGTTTAGCTATTTGTTTTTCTTTCCTTCTAATGCAACGTAGAATGGTGAGGGCCGGGAAGAGAAGCTTCCCACAGTGGTCGCCGTGATATGCCGTCACGGCATACACCGCTTGATATCATCTGCGTCTTTGATGATGGAGGAATTAATGAGAATGCTGGGATTTTGAAATGACGATAACTAGGTTGTGGATAGGCTTAGATGAGTTTACCTTGAGTGGAGAACACAACGGTGTGTTTTTTACCAGGGAGCATCTCATGATAGGGTTGTTAACACCTCTGTGCTAGCCATGGTGAATAGTTTTCACATTTTGCCCGGGCGCCCGATGCCATCCGCAGCGTGGTCAGCATCCTAATCGGTATTGTGTCTTGAACCACGTACCGGCTTGATCACGTTGGTGGAGCTTTGTGTTACTTCTGAAAGTGCAGGGTCGATAGGCGGGATGTCCATACTTGATTTGAGCCTTCTTTACTGGATAATGAATGGGCTCCCAGACTCGCTAGAAGACGGAGGAAAGGCGTTATTAGTGAGGGTCCGCGGGATGAGACCGGGTTCCAGGGTTCTTAGTTTAATGTTAGCAGGTCTTAGTCCTTCAGTCTGTAGTTGGCACGGTTACGGTTTGTCGACTGCGTCGGAGCTTTGCATGATGTATTAATCGTTGGTTATTCATGCAGGTAAGGCTTGGAGAGGGAGGTTGGTGAAGTGGGTGGAGAAGTCGAGCATTGGGAAGATCGCGAGCCTATTTGGAGGGCTCAATGGGGCTGCTACTAGGTCACGCTTGCAGAGAGAACATAAGCGTTGTGGGTACGTAACCGGATCCTTATACCTTGCCAGTCATCCCCCATCTGTTGCCTTCGAATGTCGTGGAAGGGCAGCACTTTGTGCTTGCAGATGTGCGGCGCCTAGTTGCGGCGGCTCCTCCCAGGGATCAGTGGTCGAGGCATCGAGTCGGGTGCGGGGCCGGGGGTGCATCCAAGGTCGTGCAGCTGTGAGTCGGGGTTAAGTTCGTCTTACGCTCTGGTCGGAGAGCGGAGGAGGCAGATCGGCCCAGCATCCTCCCTCTTGTGCAAGTGGTTGGGCGCTAGGCGATAGGTCGACGAAAAGATTCAATCGGAGCAGACAGGGTCTAGTGTGTGAGATTTTATGCATGGGTTTGACGGCAGCGGACGGTCCCGGGATTTGGAGAAGAAAAACGGATGGAGAGAATGGGTTTGTAAGATTTGCTTGATCCTTATCCGAGATCCTTGGCTTGGAGTAAGTTCGAGTTAGGAATCGGATCTGCTTTGCCCTTGTCAATCTGCTTGAGCAGAGCAGTAGGCTGCCGTGTCAGCTTGCCATTGAGTTCGGGGCTGGGCAATCACCATCCAGGTTCCCAGGCTTAGGGAATCGACATAATTTGTAGTCGGATGGGGCTGGTGGTGAGTCGAGACGAGGGTGATCAGGCTCTGAGGCACTCAGTAATCCGCCTTAGATCGGGCGAGGCGACCGACAAATCGAGTTCATGTGGTGCAAGTGCCCGAGCCCGACCGTCAGACGGTGATAACCAGTAACTACCTTCCTCCACGAGGGCCGGAGCCTCAGGAGTGGAGATATTAGCCTCCGAGAGTGGAGATATCGCCCCGTGAAGAGGTAAAGGATATCCACGCCGGAGCTCCTTTGATTAGTGCCAAAAAGGCTGAGCCCCATTTATTACAGTTTCGAGTGTTTTGTGTACATTATTCTAATTAACCCGATTTGCATATCAAGGTCCCTACTTTACTTAATGATCGCATTTTATAGCAAATTTTGCGCTTTTATGAGCTAATTATGCCAAATTGTTGAGTCAGATCCAAGACGGTTAATTCAAGTCAAACTCAAGACGTAAATCAAAGACCAAAGGAAAGCAACAGCATAAAACAGAAGAAATTGCACCAATCGCTAGAATGCTTCATGGTTAATCGCCTTACCTCCAACGACTGCTCCACTTGCCAGCCCTCGTTTTCCCAGCTACATGCTTTTGTTGTTTTGTTACGCTGGTTTTTTCCCTATTTTACCGTAATAGCCTTCCAATTTTCAGTTTTTTTGTAACTTCCTTACACCGAGCATCTATATAAGCCCCGCCTCAAAACTTTGTATCAATCCAACTCATTTCACTTCACTTTGGAATAGAGATTTTGCATGTGCCACTGATCAGCTCTCATTTTCCCATTTTCTTTCATTTTCTTTCCTCTTCTCGACTATTAAACACTGAGATGACAACCTCGTAGGATGGTCAGGGCTGCATTCTTCCTTCTAAGAGGAGGGTCATGGCTAGGTGTGAAGTAACCTACTGCCTCTGCTTTAACAGATGCATTTATGGTTGTTTACGCTCCGCTTAAGCAATAAAGTTAAAATCTCTACATGCCCTCCTAATGTGTATTTGGCAAGATTTGTCCAAAGTGGATATCACTCAGATCCACCGAGGCTCGCATCACTCCTATTATTACCAGGCAAGGTTTTTGAGATGTGTTTTCACCGGCTAGGACATTTATGCCTAATGAAATGCTATCTTTCAAAAGGAAAACTCTTAGTGGCCCAGTTTTAAAGCCAAATGAAGATCGCCCGGGAAATGACTATATGGCCATCCTCCCCAACGCGAGGTGATCCCTGGGACATGTCAGTTGCCTAAACCACAAACCAAAGGGCTCGACACTTCAAGGGGTTTTATTTTATATTTTTTTTCTTATTTTAGTTTCATCCTATGAACAACCAATCCCCTGTTTTTACCAAACCCCAAAATCCAAATTGAAATTCACCATTTTCAGCTTAACAAGAACATTGCAAAGAAAACCCATCCCCGTGTTCGAATCTTTAGAGCACTATACTGATACAAAGAGTTTGCTGGGCCATGAGGGAGGAAATTTAGGGTTTATAAATATTGTTGATTCCGATTAATTCCATCGTGTGGGCAACGAATCACCCTTTCACCGCGAAGCATCCATGCCACCCGACGCTAGATAATTTGTATCTGACATATCGTGCCTTAGGCTACAGGCTCACGCGAAGATTATTCATGACTCCTTCTTACTTACCCGAATGAGGATTTTCTCGCAGATCATTGATGACTGATACGTGTCCAATCACCTCTTTGTTCGGGCCGACCGAGCTAGTAAGATAAAGTGTGTCTACCGGGTGGTTTTAAAGGCTATTACTTATTTCTTAGTTGCTAATGGGGTTCTTCAGCCGGAGCGTTGTTCAAATATTGGCGCCAAGAAGATCATTGCTTGAGCTTCGCTTAAGGGACGCGAGCTGGCACAATATTCGCTCAGCGATGCGTAACTAGAGACGCAGAGGCCTCTAATGAAGAAAGTTTGTTTTACCGTGGTCGCCGCCGAGCCGAGGCTAGAGAATCTGGCTGGAGCCGCCGGGCCGAGGCCGAGAGATGCGCTGTGGTCATGAAGCGGCGATGGCTAAGTTTGCGACCGGGGAGGGGTCAGTTAACACCGGTGCCAGATGTAGTCAGAGCTTCTGCCCGGCCAGGAGTCATGCCATAAGAGGCTCGGCCAGGGCGGAGTTTGAACATGGAGCCGCCAGAAGTACCGGTCAGCAGGGAGGCTTTGTAAGAAACAGAAGAAGAAAAGGCCATTTGCAGATGAAACGGCCTTGGTCATGTGAGCCCAAAAGATAAAGATGACTTCACTACTTTCCGAGATGTCAGTCAGGACAGGAGATGATGGAGGCCTAATTTAATCTGCCACAAGACTTTAATTATGGCTATGGTTGTCAGGCTTTCACGCACGCGTATGTGGGAGCAAGCCTCAAATCCCGTGACGAATGCCGAACCTTTCCGCCCACTTCTATCGTGACTTCTTCTCTGTCCCCGTCGCCTGCCGTCTCTACCGTCTGTTGCCCTCGCTGATCTTATTGTCGCTTAGAGGAGGAGTGTTCTAGAATAAATCTCGATCACTACGAGAGGAGGCGCTCCCAATGGATCTCTGCCGAGTGTGGTACAAGTTTTTTTTGGCTGGGCAGATTTGTTGTGCTTGGGCCACAGACTAAACAATTTGGCTCCTTCTTTTTTACTTTGTTACTTTCGATCATTTTGTGTCTTTTGGTACTGCACCATCATCCTGGGATTTCTACCGCTTTTGTTTAATGTTTTTCGGTATATAAGGGTCGGCGTAACTCATCTACATGGGTAGAGGGACTCAGACCACCACCGATGCTAAGCCTGTGTTACTGAACGCGCCTACCCTGGACTTTGGAATTGACAAGCGCAGATGTTATCGATAGCCGGGTCGGGGCAGTCAAGGAACCGGCGCCGCCCGACTTTTGAAATTGACCACCAGATGTTATCTGGTCACGCAGGTCGTTGAACCGCGTCAGCCTGACTTTGAAATCGACTAGCCAGATGTTATCTAGGTCGGGCCGGCAGGTCGCTGAACTCCGTCGCCGCCTGACTCTCAGAATATACCGCACCGTGGCGATCTATAGTCGGGGTCAAGGTGTCGTTGAACTCATACTACGGACTTCGAATCACCACCATAAGGATCCTGTCCTAAGCTCCGCGTGTGCCAGTCACGAACCGCGCCGCCTCGACTTCGAATCGACCAGCCAGGCAGGACTGGCCCCGGTCGAAAGCAAGTCGCTGAACTCCGCACTACCGGACTTTGGAATTTACCAAATGCCCGTAAGGATCTCCGCAGTCGGGCAGTCTGAATCGCACCGCCGGATTCTTGAAATCGACCACCATAAGTGATATAGTCGCGGTGTTAAAGGAACTCCGCGCCCACCGACTTCGAATCGACCGAGATGTTATCTGCGCCGGGCGGCAGTCTGAATCGCGCCACCCGACTCAAATCGGACACCATATGTTATCTGGTCGGGCCGTGCCGTTGAACCGCGTCGCCGACTTTGAAATCGACCAGCCGCATGTTATCTGGTCGGGCCGCAGCCTGAACCAGGCGCCCGACTTTGAAATCGACTACCGCATGTTATCTAGGCCGGACTGCAAGGTGTCGCTGAACTCGTGCCGCCTCTGACTTTTAGTTCGATATGTATTGATATGCAAAGATATGCTAGTAATAGATAATAACGAAATTCTTTTATTGATAATACCTTTTCAAGTTCATGGCATTCCACATCCTAGGTATAACGGTTCCATCGGTTTTGTCTATAGAATAGGACTCGGATTCCCCGGGCCATGTGACTACATATGGTCCCTCCCAGTTGGGTTGGAACTTTCCTGCCGTAGGGTCCGTAGTGTTCTCAAAAACTCTCAAGTAGACTAGATTGCCCATTGGAACACTGAGGCCTTACCCGCTTGTTATAAAATTTACAAACCAAGATTGGTAGGATGTCACTAGGATTGCACTCGCTCCCGCAGCCGTCACCAGGTCTAACTCCTCCGATCATGTGATCCCCATTTTCGATTCGGAAGGGTAGTCAGTCTCGATGGTAGGCAAATACTTCCGTAGGATAACAGCCCATCCAGCAGGAGTGCGAAAATAGAGACGCCGATCGACTTCGGCAAAGGGTCCCGTAAGCCCAGAGCACCGCGCTCTCTACTCCATTTCCCTTTAATGAGTCTAACCGCTTTTAGGCAAATAAATAGGTTTTATCGAGGCTTCACTGGCTGACGGTTCTATGGATACCATGGGTAGAGTACAAGCTCAGATTTCGGCTTCTTCGCAAAAGTCTCGATAGACCCTTACCACAAATCGTGGCCCATTATTTGATACGATTCATTTCGGAATGCCGAACTGACAGACAATATTTTTCCAGATGAACCGGGTGACATCTCTATCTTTAATTGACGTGAAGGCATCAGCCTCTATCCATTTACTGAAGTAATCCGTAGCGACTAGTAATAGTTTCTTTTCGTAGCTGGTGCTGGGAACGAGCCTACACATCGATCCCCCATCGGTCGTGCCGAACGACCACTCTGCCAGATGGAAATCAAATCTCGTAGACCGAGATTTCAAGATAGGAGACATTCGCCAGCAAGGGTCACATTTCCACGTAGTCGCAAAGATCCGACTTCATAGTCGGGCTGGGGTAATACCTCAAGGTGTGAGCCCTAAGTGGGCCAATGTTCTTCCCCGAAAGATTTCCACATACCTTCGTAATTCAGCCAACACATACCGGTCTCGCTTCTGGGAGCCGACATTTGTGCATGGTCCGCCCAAGGACCGCTTATAGAGCTGCCCGTCTACCAGGGAGAACCCAGCCGACCGAATCTCGAACTTTGGCGAGCTATGCTTCTATCATCCGTAACCTCCGTAGCTATGTGTAGCCTTACGGGGTCCATCCAGATGGGGAGACTCTTCAACCTAGCTTACTTGAGCATCCTGAAGGGAGGAGCCCGGGCCGGAGCAGAGATAGGAGATATATAGTTTCATATCGGGAAGACGAGCCCACAAGAGCTAAGGCATCTACCGTTCATTACTCGTCTCTCTGGGATATGTTCGAAGCCTGTGTCGTGGAGGGTACTCTCGCTTATTTGACTAGAGAAGCGTATTTTGCCATTCCGGGTTCCCTGGACTCAAATTCTGCGTTGACTTGTCCCACGACCAGCTGTGAGTCGCTTCGAATCAAAAGGTCAAGTAGCACCACTAGCGAGCGAGTTCTAGTCCCACTTATCATGGTTTATTCGACTAAGCAGCCGGGAGGCATCAGCCTAAACGAACCGCCCGGTTAACTCTTCCCCTTGCAGAGGCGATCAGAGACCAATCCCGGCCCTCGATTGTCCGGGAGGCCCCATCAACGCAAAGGGTCCACTCGCCTACCGTCCGGCAAGTGCCGGTCATGATTTCTAAGGAAGTCAACTCAAGACTTGCCCCTTCTGAAGTCTCGCTTGTACTGATGCCATACTCTTATTCCATCGCTCAACGGCCATCCTTCCAAAAAGATCTGCCTGCGGAATCGCCCCTGAGTGGAAGATCACAACACCACAATCCGACGAGCCTGAAGTGACGCTGCTTGGGCTGATTGAGCCAAGGCGGCTCGCTCAAGATGGGTATATCCGCTCGTGACGGCTATGACTTGCCGACAAAGAACACCGGTTTCAACTGGGTGATCCCCACATCTTTAAACGCGCAAGACTGACCGCCATCGAGGCTGCTGTGTCAAGGTACGCAGGTCTCCTGGCTCACGGCTCACAAGATCTGGGT
Source organism: Tetrastigma voinierianum (assembly GCA_016808115.1). Classification (NCBI taxonomy): domain Eukaryota; kingdom Viridiplantae; phylum Streptophyta; class Magnoliopsida; order Vitales; family Vitaceae; genus Tetrastigma; species Tetrastigma voinierianum. The sequence goes on from JAEQBH010001534.1 coordinate 479,462, forward strand.
TCACGATATCTGATTGCGTTGCTTAATGCCCTGGGCCGCATTCTTCATTCCATTCGACCCATTAAATTTCTAGTAGTGAAAAAGGGTTTCACTTCTGGCCAAGGAATCGAAATAAAACACTAATACAGAATGCAACCGACCGCCGGGCCATTGGATCTCTTCTTTGAAATGAGTCATGAAAAGTAAGATGGCTTTAAGTCGCGTATGATTTGGCCTCTATTCCTCTTCAGGTTACCATAAAGCCGAATCTCACGGCACTGACCCAAGGCACATTTCAGGGATTTAGTTTCATACCACATATTCCTGAGGAGGTCAAAGTCATTGAGACGAGTGGCATGATCCGGCGCTGTCGACTTTACCATCATATCATCAATATAAATCCCATGGTGGGCCGCGAGCAAGGGTCAAACATATCTGGCCACCAACCTCTGATAGGTGGCCCCAGCATTCTTTAATCCGAAGGGCATCACATTATAACAGTAGAGTCCGCGGGGAGTGATGAAAGATGTCTTTTTTGCATCCAGGGGGTACATAGGGATCTGGTGGTATCCCGAGAAAGCGTCCAATAAGGATAGCATACCGTGCACCGCCGAGGCATCCACAATCTGATCTATGCGGGGCAGGGGGGAAGCTATCTTTCGACAGCGTCGCTGAGGTCAAAGGTAATCCACACACACTTCCATTCGCTCTCTTTAGAACCACCTCACCATGTCAGTCACCATTCGGCATTTTATGTACCTATGATAAATCCATTTTGCGTAAGGTTATCAACCCTGGCTTCGATGACCAAGTGGCTGTCCGTGGAAAGCGTCTCACTATTCTGGACGGCCAGTAGTGGGGCGACGCTACTTTGTGTGAGAACGGGCTGATCCCAGCATATCTGCATGAGTCCAAGCAAATACATCAGCATTGAACTGTATAACTTGGTGTAACTGGGCCTATTCCTCCTCGGTGAGGAGGGAACTAATATAGATGCATTTGTTCCAATCTGGCCGAGGACACGGCTTTGGGTAAGGATCACCCGCCAATCTCGCCTCTATCCTCCAAGGCGGGCCGGACTGATGACCGTGGATTGCTATCATGGGTCGGGTCCCTCAAGGGGTGGTTCACCGGAGCAGTTAGTTTGTGCGTGTTCCCGCAGCGTTGAGAGTCGGCGTAAGACCGCCGTGGCTAATCGGGCTTCCCCTCGAGATCAACTCGCCCGCATCACCGTGTAGCCACATCGCTCGCGGTATGTGGGATGGTACGCCACGCATGCCGTGCCTTCTCAATTTCAAGATAGCATTATTATAAGGTCCCGTGCCCTACCATGGAAAATGCAGATTCTCACGGGTTAATGACCAGCTGACAGAGAAGGTGATGTCCTCGATCGACAAAGGTGGTAGCTCCGCTTGAAACCTCGACAAACCCTACCACGAACGTGAGATGATCACCCAGACTCTCATCTAATTGAAGGCGTCGGGAGATGAGCATATTACCGCATCGTCGGATCGATGAGGACTTATGCACGCTAAACCGGCACGCATGCGCTTAATACAAGTGTGTCGTAGTTGTGGTGTGATGATCCAGCGTAGGTTAATAGGTGGAAAGGAAAAGCGCCGGCCCACCAGAACCCGTAGGGACATCTCCCCGATTGTTGACGGTGTTCACTGTCACCAAGGCCGCCAGCATTCTTCTCCGCGTTTCTCGGATTGATATCACCGCCAACGGCCCCCAGCATGAAGTTGATGGTCAAATGTTACAAACAGGTTTGAGCATGTTCGATTTTTGCAATGGCCTCATTTACCGTGGGAGCAACTGTCAGCCTCGGGTCGCTCCCCAAGTACCGTCCGAGCGCCGAATTCGAATTAGCTTTTCTACCGTGAACTCGAGGCGGCATTGATTGGTCTCAGGCCATGGTCCCGCGATAATCGTGATCGCAGTGGATCTATTGCGTCATCCCGACCGCCTCATTTGTGTGGGGCCATTTGAAGCTCCAGGAGGTCCTTGATGAGGCGTGGTTCCTACCATAGCGATGTTGAGTGAAGAACCGGGGCGCTCTTCTTTCCTGACGCTCCGTCTGGGCGCTTCCGGCTCTGCCTTGGCTGTTTTTCTCTCTGCCTCGTGATGGGCACTGCACCAATGGTTTGCTCGGCTATCATAATGGGGCCATATGGTCCTGATGTTATCTTCCAAAGATAGAGAATTTATCCGCCCGACGCATAATTCCCTCCATGGTTACTACGGTCCAGATAAAGATCGAAGAATGGGTGGTCATTCAAGCTTCTAAAGTTTTAAAGACCGCATCCATATTGTATACATCGACCACTGACGGCTTGCTCGAACTCAGGAAGTCTCTGATGGACTCATCTTCCCGTCTGAGGATGGATCGAGGAGTTGATATTCCCTTTTCATCGAAAGAGCACAAGTATCGAGAGACCTAACGCCCATAGTTCACGAATGTGCTTTATCGACCCTCTGTGGAGCTTAGAAACTAAGCAAAGCATGGCTCCTGAGGTCATCAGAATACCTTGATAGGAGCCGATCATCCTCGGCGTTGAGAATCATTGCCTAATTATAATGTAACATGTGATCGTACGGATCAGAAGAACCTGTGGTGCCCAAACGGCGGAGGCAAAATTGCTCACGGTATGTACGGGCCCCGAAAGGAGGGTACATGGTTTGTATTACTGGGAGACTTCACGGCCTTCTGGGCATTATATCGTGAGTCAAGTGGCGCTTGGTCCCACTAGGTTCCTCACACCCGACGCCAAGGAAGACCGAGCCTGACCGGCGGATCGGCGAGGCGCTCTTTTCTAGAATACCTCGCGCAGATTCGAGATGGTGAACGGCGTGGGAGCCGGAGCCACGGAGGATAACTCACATCTACCGGTGATCGACATCGTCTGGGGCGCAGCGCCTCTTGCCTTCACGGATCTCGAAAGAGGAAATGGCCGAGGCTCTCGCGATTCCTCACCACCGGGCCCCAACTCGGGTCTGAGACGCCGGCTGGCCCCAACCGGCTCTTGTCACAAGAGCTCACCCACCGTCGCCCGTCCTCTTGTCTTGCTTCCAACTCTCTGCACCGCAGGAGGAACTCGGTCTTCGGGGCTAGGGTTCGCCGGATTGCTACTCATGAAGCCGAATTCCAACCTGGCCCCATGGATATTTGAATAGCTGTCTTTGGCAAGATCGGGGTCACCCGGGAGCTGTGTACTCCAAGCTCGCGCACCGCCTCCTCGTGACTCTTTGCTCGGAGCTTCCACGACCTGCCAATTGTGGTCTCCGACTCCCGTAGTCACCTGGACCGGCCTGTGGCATTCACCCGTTAGCCGCGAACTCCGCAAAATTGCGTGCCATATTTACTGCGGCATTCCGCCGCCTCCAATGGTAAAGTCAACATTTTTCTCGAAGACTTAAAGAGTTTAGCAATAGTAATCTCGATCAAGAATCTCATACCTTTTCGTGCGACTGCTTCGCTTTTACGGAGGGAAGAAATGATCCACTTTTTTGATCGTGATTCCATTTCTTTCTCATAATAAAGTTAGGAAGCTGGTTCTTATTTCCGAAGGGTACTTATTCTTCCCTTTACGTAACTACCTTCCCGATAGAGCCGTGGCTAAGAGGACATTCCTATTTTATCGGGAGGCGCATTTGCGGCTCTTCCGGCTTCATGGGATGAACCCACGTATGGTAAAGTGGGGGAGTTTGGCCAAGAAATGCTTCACTTGGTAGATTTACCGATCGGGAAAATAAGCCCTTAAGCTGCACAAGGCGTCCGGGCTATGAGATGCCCAAGCACCCGGTAGCGATCGGGCCGGCGGCCTCGGGCCGGGCCGGGGTCCGATCCTCTTCGGGTACCCAGCGCAGGGTCGACCGCACTCGGGATGCTTCAAGCTCGGGCTTTTTCCTTTCGAGCTCTCGCCCGCCGTCTGACGTAAGTACCGGACTCGGGGCCCAAGGTACCTACACAATACTTACAAATAGTCTTTGATTGAAGGGATGTGTGTGTGTGGAGGAAAGAGCTAGACAAACAGATAGACAGATTTTTCTACCTCATGAAAAAAGAGAACACCTTGAATTCAATCCCTAAACTTGCAGTTTTGTTTTCATGACATTCAAAGCTGTTGGTTAGTTATGCACAAAAACCCTATATGATTTAGAGAATAATAAATTACCTTTTTGGCATTATTTTTTAGTATACATCTTTTTAAGATGGAGAAACAAGGGAAGTTATTTCCAAAAAATTGGCACCATGCAGACTACATACCGCCAGCTGATCCTTCCAATATTAGTCCCTCAACAGAACTATATATAATCACATTATAATCTGATTCAGTTATCCATTTGTGCTTTCCATGCTTTGCTAAATCTTTAAGAGCTATTGTAAAAAGTTACCAGAAAAGTAAACAAAAAGATGATGTGAAACAAATAACATAACAGAAACCAAATCCAAAATTAGTATTAGAATAAACGATAATAATTCAGAACTGAAATGATATGGCTGATGTAGAAGGAAAAAATGATGAGGTTGTTAAGATAATAATGGTGAATCAGAGTTGATCGCTGACCTTTATTTGTTTATTTTTGACATGATCACTGACCAATTTAAACACAAAAAGTCTCATCAATATGCTCTTGTCCAGCTTTATAGGAATGTCAATAACCAAAACCTGATGGGTGGGTTAATCTCCACTCCTAATGGAGCGATATAGAGACAAGCAATTAACTGCCCTATGACAGACCAATGGCAAAAACGCAAGCAAAGTGAATTTTCTTTCATTTAAAATAAATATATAAGTATGACAAGAAGAAAATTAAGAGAAAGAAGAAATAAAATAGTTAATTTGTTAGGTAGGCAAGGCATGATTAGTTCATCTCACCACACATTCTCTTACTTGAAATGAAAAATCTCTGTTCCAGGAAATCAAGAAGACATGATATTGGCCATGTGAAAAAAATCAACATTAAAAAAAACAATCAAAAAATTTTCTCATATTGAATTTGAAGTGCCATGCTCATCATCTTTTTCCTTCTTTTGTTCTTGGGATGTGAAGGAACTCTGTTTAAAGTGATTGACATTAAATTAGACACCATTTCAAATACTCTGTTTTGAAAACCATATTCTAATAGCTCAAAAACACTGCCATGTCACAGACCTGAGAGATAACACACAAATCGCTAGAATTTAATCTTTTCCCCGAAAGACTCCAAAAGAAATAATCTGGCAAACAGAGATTGTAGAACTACAGACCAAATCATAGGTTACAGTTTAAATAATTCCATATCCCATGCTCTAGAATGAAAACAGAGTGTCGAACAGGGAATCTGAAGCACTGACAAATCAAAGCTTCATTTCAGAAGTTAGAGAGAAAATTGCCATTTATCAATTCTTCACAAAACACTTTGCAAACGCTGTGTCTAAAATAATTCAGATTATTCTTTCTAACCAGCAGATGAGAAAGATATGCAGATGCTTCAGGCCAACTGCAAGTCATTTGATAACTCACAACACACTAACGATTCTCATGATTGCCAGAACCCACACCACACCACCGTGTCTCTTTCCCGAGACTCATGATTTAGAAAATCGGACAGCCTCCCTTTCAGACCTTGTTCTTCACCCAAAATACAACCTATACAAAAACCTAACACACTACAAATATAATACAACTAATTCTCAATTTACCATCCACACTATATCATACAGGACTAATTACTGCTAGTCCTCAAGAGTTTAATTACAACACTCCACAAAGATTACAAATTAACACATTGTTTCAAAAGATTTTTACAATTCTTTACATAAAATACAAGCCTTATAACTACACTGCTCTTCTTTACAAAAAACGAATTACAAGCCAATACAACCCGACTTTCATAATCATGGGTCCCGAGCGAAGCCATTCACTCCGCATACCTCACAGATTCTGGGTGCCATTCCCACGACGATTTAACAATGCCCAAAAGAGTGAACTCCTGCTGCCGCTACTCCCACCTGCCGCACACGCACGCCATATTCACAAAAATCAAACATTCCGAAACGCAGCTCTACTCGACGCCTACATTGCGAACGGCGTCACTCACCATGCCTTTAACACTAGTCCTCACCACTTAATCATGCCAAGTGCAAAAACTTGTCATTGATGTTTCACCCAATGACCCTTTATCCAAAACAAAAGCTTTTTGTTTTTGAAACTCATTGGACATTCTTTGATAAACCGCTTTATTCAAAGCCATTGGACAATCTTCGATAAATGAAACTTTATTAAAAAAACATTGACAGTTTATGATAAACAACTTTATTCAAGATGGGACAAGCCTCCGATAAACCGTCGCTTTAATGTTATCGAACAGCTCTCCGATAAAAAGTCGGCGTAAATGCACTATGAGATCTACTGACATACCCAAAGTATCGAGCTCACCACCTCTCACCAAGAATGACGAACAGACATGACTACGCATACGCACTCCATTCCCGTGGGGCATACGAAATGTAATTATGTCATTCCATGCCTATACCATGCCATATATATGATGAGTGTTATATGACATTTTAAACCATGCATAATACCTATGCATCATCGGACAATCATATCAATTAACATATACTCCAAATAAACTGAATAATACATGTCAACATAATATACACACATATATTGACATCTACAAGTCATCACCAATCAAGCAATAACTTACATTATACTTCAGTTTAATCGTGACACCATGTCCACAAATAGCCTAAACTGCCGCGGCACAAATTCTCTTGTTCATACACACAAACACATCACAAGCCAAACCATTAAAATACAATTTGACTTTTACACACTCTCACCTAAGTATATCACTCAATTCAAGTAATGATATACTACAATCATATACCAATTGTGGCAAAATCTGACACAAATCATTAAACAAATTTAATTCAGAAGCAAAATTTTAAAACTAATTATAACTTGAGGCTATAAAGGTGCGATTTGGGTGATTCAAAATCCAAACATCAAGTTCTCAGATAGAGCTAAAATTTCTTGAAGGATACTAGTCCAAATTTCACTTTTCCAACCTAAAATCAGTCCCAAAACTGATAGTAGGTTTGGCCAAAAAACAGAGCGTAAAAATCGTGATAGTCTCTAAAATGATCATAACTGAAAGTTATAGAGGTCCTGATGGCGGTTCAAATGCCTAACATAAAGTTCTTGGATAGAGCTACAAGTTCCTTGAAGGATACTAGTCCAAATTCTCAATTTTCCTAACCGAAATTAGCCCCAAAAACTAGACATCATAAAGGGTCAAAACTGGGCATTATTCCCATAACCCATTATTTTGTCAAACAACCCCTTAGGGAAAAAACGGCCAAACAGCCCCTTAGGGCATTAAAACTCAACCAAACAGCCCCTAGAATGGAAAATAAACCAAAGTAGGAAGAATTCCTACTTCTCGAGCATGTATGAAACTCTAGGAAGTCCCGTGACACTCCTGCAACCCGAACCTTGATTTCCCGAACTCACTTGAATCCATTGGGGAAATCCTGTTCTCGGGTACCCACGCTGCAGCCCTCGTCGAGCAGATGAACTTTCGCTCGGGCCCGACGAAACCGAGCAACCGAGCTCCAGATCGTAGAGAGAAGCTGTTTCTAGGGAAAATCGGCCAAACAGCCCTCAGGCATTAAAACTCAACCAACAACCCCTAAAATGGAAAATAAACCAAAGTGAAGAATTCCTACCTCTCGAGCGATGTGAAGAAACTCTAGGAAGTCCCGCGGGACATACTGCAAACCCAAACCTTTGATTTCCTGAAATCCTCACTTGAATAACGGGAAACCCATGCTCGTACCACGCCGCAAATTTCTCGTCAGTAGATGAACTGCTTCGGGCCCGATGAAAACCGAAAGCAACCGAAGCTCAGAGATCGTGTGAGAGAAGTTGGAAGCTTCTCTCTACTCTCTCTCTCTCTTCTCCTCTCACGCTTTCTCTCCCAAAGGTAAAAATCCCTCCCTTTTCTACCCAAAACTCTTTTTTTTTAAACCTTTTGTCTAACATAATTCTTAAGTTTGGAGACATGGCCCACATCGCGCCATGTGTTCATTACTCATTTGGGTCCGTTTCTATTCCGAAACAATTTATTTCATCCTGGTTCAAGTTCAATTTATTTTAAATGAAATTTACTTAATTTATTTCTTCTTTCGAGATTTTTCTCAAAAAATTCCGTTTTTGGGGTCCACCAGATACCCGATGCCTCAAAAATCGTGAATATCCGACTGTCTTGGAATTTAACGAAATTCATTTGGGTAACTAGATTTCGTGAGACGAATCCAACGGTGAGGTCCGTTTCATCATTCAAGATTTAGAAAAATTTTCAGGCTTCCTTGAACCATTTCGGCAATTTTACTGTTTTTGTCATTTTTCAAAAAAATTAAAATTTTCCCGAGTTTTACATTCTTCCTTAACAGAATTTCGTCCTCGAAATTCACACACAATCACATGCATATGCTACAGACCAACAATACTTTTCCCATAAAGCAAGAGTAGAAAAAACATACCTCGACACCTAATTAACTGCCGCCCGCCTGAGGTGTGGCGTAGACACGCCCGAACTCCCCGGGTCTCGACCGTGAGCCTTGTACCCGACCTCAACCCATGCCCTATATGGAGGTAATCCCGGTAGCTCTTCCGGAAAAACATCCTCATACTCATAAACCACCCGAGGCAAACTCAACTCCTGTCTCGCCTCATCTTCCAAGGTAAGGCTTGCCAGCCAACCCATCAACCGCCCGTGCCACCTAGAGTCATACACGGCTAGGGGTAAAGCACTGTGCTTATCTCCCTGAAACACAATACAAACATCATCCTGTGTGTAGGTAGTAACTCTTCTACAATCACAATCAATGACGACTCGATGTGCCGTCAAATAGTCCATCCCGAGGATGACATCAAACTCCGACATGTCCAAGAACCTTAGGTCCACAATGAGTAGGATCTCGGAGATCTCTAACTCACAATCCCGACATTGTCTATCCCTAGTGTTCTTCGTTTTCTATATACATTTTACCATGCATATAATTCACAATATGTAACACACATTATGTAACACAATCATCACACAACGATTCACAAGAATGCACAATGAATACTTTGATACCAAGTTGTGACGCTGATATCAGACATCGAGCCCTAGGCATTCATAACCTAGGCTCTGAACTATAACCGCATGTCCTAAACCCATGCCCACCAAGCCCTAGGTACTCATATACCTCGGCTCTGATACCAAGATATGACGCCCCAAAACCCGGAGGTCTGTTGACAACCCTTCAACCCGCGGAAGACTCGTGGATGTCGAGTAACCCGACACCACACCACCGTGTCCCCTTTTCTGAGACCCATGATTTAACGAAAATCGGACAGAGTCTCATTTGCACAGGGAGCTCTACCTAAAATACTACCTGTACAAAAAACCAGGCAACATGACTCCATATAATACAATGACCTCACTGGGTCCAATTATGAGTGAAAGTAACCTAACTAGGCCCACTCATCCACACTACATAATATACAGAACTAATTACCATAGTCCTCAAGAGTTTAATTACAACACTCTTACAAATATTACAAATTAGAATAAGGTTGTTTCAAAGTATTTTTACAATTCTTTTTACACAAAATACAAGCTATAACTAGTTTGTTCCAAGCTTCTTTACAAAAAATGAATTACAAGCTACCACTTGAATTCATAACTGCGGCCTCAAGTGAGCGTCGTCCACCTACATACTCCCTGCACCTGAAAGGGGGTCCCACTACAGGGTGAACAATGCTCAGTAAGGTAAACTCCTACAAGGGCTACTCCCCACCTAAGTGCACATGCAATGCCATGTTCACAAAATCAAACATTCCAAGTAAAATGCGCTTACTTTGAATGTCTACATGCCAGAATGAAGTGTCACTCACCATGCCTTTAAATATCGAGTCCTCGTCACTCAACTCTCTCATACATGTTTATGCCAAGTGCAAAAACTTGTCATTGGTGTTTCACCCAATGACCCTTTATCCAAAACAAAAGCTTTATGTTTTTGAAACTCATTGGACATCCTTCGATAAACCGCTTTATTCAAAGCCATTGGACAATATCCGATAAACAACTTTATTAAAAAAACATTGGACATTCTCCGATAAAAAGCTTTATTCAAAAGCATTGAACAGTCTCTGATAAACCGCTTTAATTAAAAGCATTGGACAGTCTCCGATAAACAGCTTTATTCAAAGCTATGAAATGCACCCGTGAGACTCCGTTAGACGTAGTCTAAAGTACCGAGCTCACCACCCACTCATCAAGAATGATGAATGATTATGATCATGTACACGCACCCATTTAATGCGATGTCCCCGTGCATATGAAATGCAATTATGCCATTCCATGCCTATCCCATGCCATATATATAATGAGTGCTATATGGACATTTTAAACCATGCATAATACCCATGCATCATTTGGACAATCATATCAATGAACATACTTTAAATAAACTTCACACAATACATGTCAATATATTATACACACATATATTGACATCTGAAGCAAGTTCACTCAATCAAGCAATGACTTACATTATATTCTAGGCTTAATTGTGACACCATGTCCACAAATAGCCTACAACCAAGCCATGCAATAGCCTTGTTCATACACAAACACATCACAAGCCAAACCATTAGAAAATACAATTTTCCTTCCACACAATTTCACCCAAGCATATCACTCAATTGAAGCAATGATATACTACAATCATATACCACCAGGCAAAACTGACACAAATAATTAAACAGCCTCACCTTCAGAAAGGAAATTCCGGTAAACGGACCATAACTTGAGTTATAATTTTGGTGATTCAAAAGCCTAACATCAAGTTCTCAGATAGAGCTACAATTTCCTTGAAGGATACTAGTCCAAATTCTCACTTTTTTCCAACCGAAAATCAGTCCAAAAAATCTGGACAGTAGGTTCGGCCAAAACAGGGCAGTCTGTGGCAATCCAGGAAAACTAACCATAACTTGAGTTATAGAGGTCCGATTTGAGTGATTCAAATGCCTAACATCAAGTTCTCGGATAGAGCTACAAGTGCCTTGAAGGATATTAGTCCAAATTCTCAATTTTTCTAACCGAAAACCAGCCCCAAAACTGGACATCATAAAGGGTCAAAACTGGGCACTATTCCCATAACCCATTATTTTGTCGAACAGCCCCTTAGGGCAAAAACGGCCAAACAGCCCCTTAGGGCAATAAAACTCAACCAAACAGCCCCTAGAATGGAAAATAAACCAAAGTAGGAAGAATTCTTACCTCTTGAAGCGTAGAAGAAACTCTAGGAAGTCTCGTAGACATTTCCTAAACCCGAAACCTTTGATTTCCCAAACTCCTCGCTTGAATCCTCGGCGAAATCCCGTGTTTTCGGTACCCATGCCTAACCCCCGTCGAGTAGATGAACTTTCGTTCTTGGCCCAAAAACCGAAAGAACCGAAATCGAGATCGAGCAGGTTTGGAGCCTCTTTCTACTCTCTCTCTTTCTTCTCCTCTCACGTTTTCCTCCCAGCAGAAATTCCCTCCTTTTTCTGCCCAAAACCAAGGATGAAAATTTCCGATATATCGGTCGAAATATCTCCGATATATCGGATATTGGTACCCATTGACACGATATCGGGAATCAACAACCGTTTGAGGGAAAAATCGCTAAAAAATCGAAAAAATCGGCGATATATCGCTGATATATCGGTCCCAGATCGATATTTCAGTCGATATTTTGGCATTGAGGGACACGTGCACGTGGGATTTTTTTGTTTCAATTTATCGGTAATTTATCGCCAATATATCGGTAGGTTGTGTGTGGGGCTGAGATTCATCCTACAGAAGATCAAACGGTCCAGATTTCACCTTATTTTCAACGGCTAGTTTGACTGATCTGACGGCTAGATTTGAATCTGCTTTTATCCAAGGGCCCAGATTTCACCCGAATTTAAAATGTCATCCAACGGTCAGATATAAATTAAGTTATATATTAGTTAATATTGTGTATATATTAATATATATTATAAATCTGTAGTTTATATGAAAATAAATTCATTTTGAATTGTATAATAATATAGTTCAATTTAATAGGATGGATAGTGGAAGTAATATTGGAGGTCGAGATCCAACATGGAAATATTGCACACATATGGAGGGGAATATAAATGGTACAATATGCAATTATTGTGGTTTGGTGATAAGGAGTGGTGGGATCACTCGCTTTAAATATCACCTATCACATTCGGATCCCCACTCTAATACAAAAAAGGCTCAAATGCGCCCGGAAGCCGTAAACAAGAAATGAGGCCTAAGACCCGAGAAATTCCACTTCGAAAAGGGCAAAATCGTAATCGGGTTACAAAATTTTTATTTCGTTAAAATCCGAATTTATTCTCTAGATCTCGATGATCAAACGGATTTCACTCTGAATCGCCTCGCGGAAATCTTAGCCAGCACGTCGAATTTCGTGTAATTCCGAGATAGCTCTGAGTTTGCACGCTTTTTCGAGGCATCGCGGTTCGGGTGCCGTAAAACAATTTTCGATGCAACGAAATTCACATATAACACGTACTCATGTGTCATAATGACATGAGTAGAGAAATGATGAAAATGGACGGCCGAGATAGTGCCGAATGTCAAAACTGGGAAAAAAAAAGGACATAAACGTCATTTTTAGAATTGTTTAAGTTAGAAAAAGACAAACAATGAATAGTGTTTGTCTTCTTAAAATGCAAAAGGGAGCCAAAAGATGCAGTGGGCTGGACGGATTTGGAGCAGCAGCCGAAATGGCGATTTTCCTTTAGAGAGAGAGAGACTTCTCTCTAAAATTCCGGCAAATCCGACCGTCAGAATTCTTCGGGACAAGAAGGAAAGTTGTTTACGCGGAGAGGTCTACACGTGGGCTCCGATTTTAGGGAGTTTCATTAAACTCCGAGAGGTAGGGGTTTCTCCCTACTTGGGTTTTATTCTTTATTTAAGTACTTTGTTAATGTTTGAGTTGAATGAGGCCGTGAGGGGCCGTTTGATCGGTCCCAAATCTTGGAACCTAAATGTTAGAAATTTTTTTTACCCATTTGTGTGGTCCGTGGCAGTGCACGGCTGTTTGGGTTAGAAATTGTGTGAATTGTGAAATAAATCATGTATTGGTTTGTATGAGGCCGGAAATGGTCAGAGTCTGTGTTCACAAAGTGAACCGACGATTATGATTTTTCTAGAATAGTAATCGAGGGTTTCACTATTCTCGAGAATAGTGTTCACAAAATAAATTTTGCGAATTATGCGTCGTGACTGTTAATCCGCCAGTCAAATTGCTCGTGCTTGATCATTAGCCCATGTGAGCACTTGATGTGATGAAATGCGAAATTACATAACATGATCAGGTGATTTAATTTTTATGTGAATATATGAATGATTATATATTTGCATGTGTTATGGAATTGTAATGGAATCGCATCATGCATTCCATATGCACTGGGCACCCTAGACGACAGGAGGGGGTACTGAGGTAATTCTAGAGAGAATGGTTTCGGAGGGCTGTCTAACAATAATAATGATCGGAGGGTAGTCCATACTAAAAATATCAATCGGCCGTGAGATCAAGCCAATTGATATACACGGAGGGTAGTCCATAACAATATCAATCGCCTGGAGACTACCAATTGATATATATACATCGGAGGGTTGTCCACAAATAAACATAATAATTCTCATAAGATGCTTAGGCGAGTGTGTGAGGAGTCGCAGGTGACTCGTATGAGATGGCCGGGGCTAGGACATTCAAGTAGATCATGCATTTGCTTGAATGTGTGTTTACTTTGGAACATTGCATATGCACTTAGGGTGGGAGCAAAGAAATGACCTGTGTGATTCCACATTGAGCATTAGCCTGTTCCTGTCGAGGGATACTATTTTACTGGTGTATGTGGAGAGTGCGAGAGACGGTCGCCCTAGAGGCCGAGTTTGTGAAGAAAGTCGCTGTGGCTTTGATGATTTATACATGTATTAGAATTTCAATTTTACTATATGTGTTGTATAAGAGTAAAACATTTGAACTCTTAGAACTATTGATTATAGTTGATTCATAGTCGGGTATGTTTATGGCATTGCTTATGGGCCTATGGCCGCTTTACTCCATGTCAGTGGATTCATATCGACTATCTGGGGACGTGCTCATACGTATTGCATCTGGGCAGAGCCCCCGCACAAAGGAGGACTCCCGCCTCGATTCGTGAAAAATGCCTGGGTCACCCGACATTCACGTGCATTCCGCTGGTCGACGGCAGTCAACCCGACCCCTAAGCCAGTAGCCACACCTGCATCGTGAGAGCTAGGCATACGAACACCCAGTGGAGCCTCAGTTCGGGCATCCACCACCGTGGCTACGCATAGGCATATGGAAACCTGTAGGATCGAGGATTCGTACTAGTGCCATACCGAAGCTTGTATTAACACCACCTCAGACTCAGGTGCGGCTCTTGATGTCGAGTTTAGGTATGAGATTACCTAGGAAATCACGACAAAACTAGACACCGCATGCATGTGTTTTAGGTGATTGTTTGATAAATGATGTAATCATGTGAATGTTTGATGAATGGTGTGTATATCACCATGTTATATATTATGACTGACAGTTAGGTAGCACATAGAATCGCTGAAAACAAGTGATGTGGCTCAGTACTTAGGAGTTTTACAAAGGTGTAAAACTGAACAAGAAAATAAATTTTAAGCATATCAGGGGATCTAAATGATAAATTATGTGACTTTACCACATGGGATTCTCATATGATTCCCGCTGCATTCGACTCACCTTTATTCATGAAACGAAATTTCGACTCCACTCCTGAATGAATTCTTCATAGGGATTCTTATATAACTCGAGTGGATTCTTATATAGTATGGGAGATCTCTAAATATAGTATTGTGGGATTCTAACATAGTAATGGGGATTATTATAAGATGGGGGAAAATCAGATCGCAAGGGAAATGAATGTGTATCAAGAATACTTCAGATCAGATAGGACAAAATTTTAAAATGAAAAAAATTTTATTAAAATAAAATAAAATCAAATAAAATTAGACAAAATTTTCAAAAAATAAAATTTTCAAAATGAAATTTTTTGTTGACAAAACAGCCAGGGCAGAACGATTGCCTCAGACACCAGAAACGCAAGGACAATGTGTATACACCGATTTACGCCGGTATGAATAGTGTCTCTGGTCGGCTCGAAAGCAAAGAGAGACATCGCATTGAGATCGAACTACCATGTTAACGCGATGTTAGCAGGACGAGGACGAGAGACCCACCAGGCAATCGGCCGCACCACCGACATTCGACCAAACACCGCAGATTGACGCCAGGCTCACGAGGTCAGAGGGTGTTTGCACGGCCGCTATCGCACGTAGCCGGCATAAAGAGTGTAGTCGTGGAGGTCCAACCCCGTGAGGTTTGTGGTTACCATCCTCCCGAAGACGATGGTGTAGTGAGACCCGATGGTATGCACTATCGGGTTTACGCAGATCAAGAACTGCATCGGGAGGCCACGAGACACCCGATACGACCAGGACGTTAGCTGCATTCCGCCTAGAGGGCGTGGCCTGTGCATGGTGGGAGATGGACTTTGACTGCAGACTTGTGAGGTTGGTGACACGGCGCAGCCTCAGATCGCACGGCAAGTGCTTCCCGTAGACTGCGAGGCATGCCAAGGCTCAAGAGTTCCTAGAGCTGAAGCAGGGGGCGACGATTGTGAAGGACTACGTGGCTAGATTCACAGAGTTAGCCCGATTTGCTGATGATTATGTGGCCACAGACATGGCCAAAGTTAGGAGATTTGAGAATGGGGTGAAGTTGTCCATTCGGGCCAGGATTGTAGGAGCCGCTATAGATACGGATTCCATGGTCAGACGGCACCAAACCATAGATAAGAGAGATGTGAGGATGCCTGAGCACTCGGGGTAAGTATTAGCAGCAGGCACACTGGCCTCAGCCAGAAAGAGGCGCAGAGAGCTTCAGCTTCACGAGGGCCCTGGTCGCCAACATCCGTGTCGGTGGACGTACGAGCTGTCGGTCAAAGTGACATGGTGTGCTAACATTGTCAACAAAATTGACACATGAGGAGGGGGATCGCCCCAAAGACTGTGGATCCTGTGGTTTTGGGACAAGACAAACCCAAATTAATACAGGACATGAGAGGATACATTATGTCCCACAAACATAGCAAGAGGCTACCTCGCTCTGAGCCACACGCACTCACATTCACAAAGTGCCCAAGAGGCCAGAGCAAGGAGGCAGCACGCAGGCCCACAAAAGTGTGGACATTGTGGGTTCAGGCGTGTCTACCCAACACACCGCAGCCGAGTCGGCCAGACAGCCGCTATACAGGCACGCTTTTGCTATCTCGCCACGGGCAAGAGTGTTATTTGATTCTAAGATGCCGCATTCAGCAGATCGCCGCATCAGCCAGATCGAGTCAGCTTAGAGGCCGAGACCTTAAAGGAGCCTCAGATGTGAGTTCTCCCCAGATTGTATATAATAAAATCTGATATGTCGAGGTTGAAGCAGTTGAGAGATCTCTGACTCTACTCACGCTGGACCTCGAGGATCATGGACATGTCGAGTTCGATGTCATCCCTGTGGGATGGATCGGGCTGACAGCTACAGGTCGCGCATCGATCATGGAGCGCAGAGGGCTACCGCCTCACACGTAGACTAAGACTGCGGTGGTATTTCAGGATAAGCATGATATTTCATCACAGATATGAGTCCAGTGTCGTATTTAGCTGGTCACAATGAGCCTACCCTGCAGGACGCAGGAGAGACCAAATTTCTGGGATCTACCTCGTGAAAAGAGCATGGTGATGTTTTTCCGTGAGGAGTCATCTGGATCTGCCTCCACGAGGGTCAGAGATTTCTGTGATCGAATCACACCCTAGTACTTCACCCACTCACAATCGCCATGATGGCAATCCATTGAAGTTATTAGAACTCGTGAGTCCAAATACAGGAGCTGATCGGACAAGGGGTTCATTAGACCGGTTACCACCACGGGCGCCCGCGATTAAGAAGAAGGACAAGACCCTTCGATCGTAATACCATCGATGTTAACCGGTTACGATCAAGAATCGCTACCCATTACCGAGTACTCCATTACCGAGGATTGACGATTTGTTCGGACGCTGGAGAGGAGCGCGAGTTCTACCCAAGATAGACCTTCGCACCGTTACCATCACCGAGGGCGCGGGCGATACGATTTGTCCCCGCACGCGCGCTAGTGACGCCGCTACGGGCAGCCCACGAGTTTACTTGCGATGTTCTCCCGACGACGACGCGCCAATAAAGCATTCATGGATCTCACGCATAGGTATTCCAACCCTATTTAGATCAGTTTTGTCGTGAACTTCCTTCGCGGATGACGATCTACCCCCGCCAGGTGGAGCAATGAGTATCACTGAGGATCGCTTTACGCTGTCGAGAGACCATCGTACCGGTACGCTAAGATCGTTAGCGCAGTTCGCTTACCGAGGTGAGATTTTCAGACACGTGGGTGTTAGCATCAGAGGTCACTTGACCCAGAAGGTCGAGAAAAGGATGACTGAGAGGTCAAGTCGGCCTTCTCGAGATACGTAGTTCGATCGGGTCGGGTATTACAGGAGATTTATTTCAGGATTCACCAGATAGCAAGACCTATGACTGTGTCAAATCTAAAGGAGGTCAAGTTTGATGGATGACCGATGTAGAGAGACATTCCAAAGAGTTAAAGAGATCATCAACTCCACTTCACAGTCCTGACAGTGGGACAAAGGTACAAAGATATCATGGATGCCTCGAGGGGCCTGTGGATTGGGATGTGTTGGCGCGCCCAGAGGGTAAGAGTTTATGGCTTCGCGCTGAAGAACTGGCGAGAATTACCCACACATGACATGGAGTCAAGGGCCGTAGTTCTCAGATTTGACATACTTACACGGCGAGGAGTTCGAGGTGTACTGCATCATAAAAAGTCTTAAGTATATCTTCACGCAAATGGACCTCGGGTCACATGAGGCAACGCAGATGGATGGAGTTCCTAGATTATGATTTTACTTCTTGGTGACATCATCCCCAGAAGGCAAATGTGGCCGATGCAATTCACTAAGCCCCAGGAGCGGTCGGTTAGTATAGCTCGTGAGCGGCATGCTCGAGATCGCGGGACGGGCCAGGGCTGGCGACAAACAGCAACCGTGGTACCGGTTTAATACACAATCGTCGGTTGAGCGAGTGATTGAGTCCCAAAGCAAGGTGGACGCAGATGTCCATCGTGACCCGGCACAATGGGGTACGTGTGACGAGGTCGGACCGCTCATCACAGATATGTCTCATATAGGACTATGGTTCCCAATGACCGATTTGAGAGAGGAGATTCTCAGTGGAGCTCTTTCACCGGCCGATTCACAGCGGCAACTGTGTACACTCCAGGATGTACCAGTGATCTTCGTCACGCATTATCGGAGTGTGATGAAGAGACACGTAGGGGACTTTGTTCTGATTTGATGTCCGCACGGTCAAACAGTGTTAAGGGTCGAGCACTGGTGGTGCGGGGCCAGTGGCTACTTCACCATCGGGAAAGTGGTCAAGCCGGGAAAGTGGGGAGCACGTTCAACATGGACTCAGACCCACTCTGCCACTGACGCAGCCAGCAGGTACGACGCAGCATTGCAGATAGATAGTGGACCACCAATGGCCAAAGATATTTTCTGTACCATGCGGATGACCTTCGCCTCGGAGAGACTCGCTACTAGTAGCTCCAGATAGTCCACCACGGAGCACAAGTATCCATAGTGTCGATGGTAATCCAGGTTTACAAGACACTTTTGGAAGAGTTTCCGGGCAGCCAGGGGCAACATGGTCGACGATGAGTACAACAGCCCACCCTCGTATTTAGCGTCGGCCCGAGAGGACTATACAGTGTTAGAGGACATGTTGCGCATGCAAGCCCTCGAATCATGGGCGTGGGTGATAAAGATTACCAGTGAATTCAGCTTATAACAAATAGCTTATCGCGAGTATACAGATGGCACCATACGAGGTATCAGACGGGAGGCCATGTCACCATTGGTGTCGACCGTTGTGAGAGAAGCTCCATCACCGGGTCCTCAGACCGACAGAGACACCCTCCTATAGCGGTGAGCTGACACGCTAACGTCTTTCACTCGCCCCAAAGCCTACTAAAAGATTTCCATACAGATGCAATGGTCGACCTAGCAGAGTCCGAGGTCAGATCAGTCTTCGGGCAAGGCGCCTAAGAGGGAGTGGTCGTTCGCGCGGAAAGCTATCGCCGCAGGTTTATCGACCTTTCGAGATACTCGAGGGATAGGCAACGTAGCTGCACGGTTACGTTACTACCCAAACATTGTCAGCGGTCCACGCAGGCAGCTTCACGCTCCACGCTCCCAGCATACCCTGCATCCACTCACGTATGGATCGGGGACGTATCGAGGCTCCACACCTTACGGGACATCGGAGGAGGACCACCGCCATTTCGATAAAATACCACCGTGCCATGACGCCCGTGAGGCTAGTGAGAGAGTGCTATGTGGCTATTACCACGGAGCCGTGAGTGTCAACGGCGAGGACACGACATGCAACCTATCCCTCTCTCATTTAGGACAAGGTGCACGCATAGTCGCTTATATTTAAACGGATCACACGATGCAGAGTGCATCTGCATATAATGAGTGATTGTGATTGTCCGCACTTTGGGATCAAATCTTCTTGGCGATGAGAATGTGTAAGACCGTGGAGAAATTCCAATTTCAAACGGCAAAATCGTACTTCTACATAAAAATTTTATTTTGGTTAAAATCCGAATTTATTCTTCAGATCTCGATGATGAAACAGATTTCACCGTTGGAATCGTCCTCAAAATCTGAGCTAGCACATCGAATTTCTCGTAGAATCTCCAAGATAGTTCCGAGTTGGCACGTTACATCGAGGTTCTGGTGCCGCGAAACTGATTTCACGCTATCAAACACATATAACACGCACTACAAAACATATGACACAATAGAGAAATGATGAAAATGGACTACGAGATATAAAGCTCACCGTCAACCGGGGAAAAAGTACATAAATGTCATTTGAATTGTTTGTTAGAAAAGACAAACAAATATGTTTCATTTTCTTAAAATGAAAGGCGGAGCCAGTGATTTGAGCGGGCTGACTTGATTTTGGAGCAAAGAAAGATACCATGATTTTCTTTTAGAGGGAGAGACTCTCTCTAAATTTCTCTGCAGCAAATCCGATCACGAATTCTTCTAGACAAGAAGGAAAGCCTGCTCTACGAGAGGCTCACGTTGGTCTCCAGCTAGAGTCATCAAACTTGCTTAGGGTTTCTACTTGGGTTTTATTTTTTTATTTAAGTACTTTGTTAATGTTTGAGTCGAATGAGGCCGGGGTCATTGATCGTCCCAAATCCGAACCTAAATGTTAGGAAAATTTACCCATTCTGCAGTGAATTGTGAAATAAATCAAGTGGGAGCTAGTTTGTATGAGGCCGAAATGCACAGAAATTGTGTCTGCCAAAGTGAACCGACGACAGATTTTGAATAGTAACTAGGGTTTCACTATTCTCAGACAGTGTTCACAAAATAAATTTTGTGAATTATCGTTTGGACGAGTAATTCAAGTAGAATTGCTCAGGAAACATCATTGGTCTATGTGAGCTAATAATTTTGATGTGATGAAATGCGAAATTACATACATGATTGTGTGATTAATTTTATGAATATATGAATGATTATATATTTGCATTGTGTTATAGAATTGTAATGGAATTGGCATCACATCTGACATGCACTGGGCACCCAGACTTATAGAGTGAGTGCATGAGAAAATTTGTAGAGACTTGTTTCTGAGGGTTGTCTAAAAATAATAATGACTCGAGGGTAGTCCATACTAAAAATATCAATCGTCTGAGACGCTCAATTGATACAAGATCGTGAGGGTAGTCCATAACACATCACCGTCTAGAGACTGCCCACTGGGAGCATATACACGAGGGTTGTCCACAAATAAACATAACAATTCTCATTAATGAGTTTAGGCGGTGCAGAGGAGTCTATGAGGACTCTGGTGAGAGATGATCAATTAAACATTCGCTGATCACGCATTTCGGGCTTGAACGTGTTACTTTAACATTGCATATGCATCTTAGGTGGAGAGTAGCCCACTTTGCAGTGATTCCACTACCGAGCATTAGCTCAAATCACGAGGGATGGTTCATTTTTTACGTGTAATGTGAGCCGCAGAGATCTTGGTCATTCTAAAGGCCTAGTTTCAGAAGAAAGCCGATTGTGGTTTGATGATTTTATACATGGTTAATTTCTTACTTTAATATATTGCTGTTTCATTTGGACTGTTCAGATGCTTTCATACAGTACATGAGATTTGGGAAGAGAGCTTCCAGACAAAAGTTTAGAGACTCATTCGTATTTTCGTTAAAACTGGTCACCACATTCACGGTATTCACGGTTATTTAGTAGTCAACGGACCGAAGCTAGCGCCACAAGGCAACTTTAGGCCGTAAAAATAAAAAGAAAAGCGAAGAAAGTAACTGATATAAGAATTACAATGAACTACGAGGCACAATGGGGGGACGTGGTAGACATCTCATTGATGATGATGATGATGATGATGATGAGGATGAGGAGGAAGAAGAGGAGGATGTATATATGTATCCACGTGATATGACTCACGAAAGGTACCGATGAAGAATACGTCATGCATCAAAAGCTATTGAATGAACCGACAACAAGAAGAAGGATTTATTATAGGCAAAAGAAAAACGGTAAATCTTTAAATTAAATTAATTTTTTTATAAAAATAAACGACCTATTTTTATTTCTAATTACGATATTGCAATAGGTGAGTCTTCACACCCGCGAACCGACCAATCTAGCAAGGGCATGCAAATATTCAAATTGCGGAGACGATCGATTCATCACCACCTCTCTTCGTTTCTTTTATCATACAAATCTGCAATAAAAACAAAATAGAACATTAAAAATCTTTTCAAAGGTGGTTCAATCAAAGAAACGTTGGGCCAACTAATCAGTAAATTCTTCATATATGAGAGTGTTGTGCCTAACAAAGCAAACTCTCACCACTTCAAGAACATGATTATTGGTGCACAACAAGCCAAGATGTGACAATCACTCTCTTTTCAGTTTCTAATAAATTATTATTCATGTTATAATTGAAAACTAGATAATTAATTCCATTAATTCTACTAGATGGAATGGTAGCCACCATCTCCATATGAAATCAAAACAACACTTCGACATGGAGTATAAAGACATGGAAGATTATGAACATCCAAATGGAGAAATGGAAGACTTACGGTGCACTCAGACATGTGCGATGAGACCGCATCACCTAAATTGAGCATTATTAATTTCATGGTATATTCGGAAGGAAGCACAATAGGTTTTCAAGTCCACACAGACCACAAGATAAAAGACAACAAATACATCTACTAGCTTTTATCAAGGACATGATCAAGGGAAGTTAGTGAAGCAAAATGTCAGGTAAATTGTTACGTGCAATGGATCAGCATTTGTGAAGGAGTTGCTAATGAAGAAGTACAATTTATATTTGATAATCCATATGCAGCTGACACGCATTGACTTCGATGTTTGAAGACATTGGTAAAAGAGCAACCGTTCGAATTAATTACACACACAAAATCAACAACTTCATCTACAATCATGGTCAAGCTGTTTACAAAAATGAGAAAGGTCCTGTGTGGAGATATTTGGTATGTCCGGGGCAACAAGATTTGCAACAATCATCGCCTAAAGCTTTCTAAAAATTATGGCCGATTTGAAAAAGATCTTTTATTAGTGATGAACGGGCTTTCACAAGCTTAGTCGACGCACTATTGACATGAGGTCATGCTCATGTTTGATCATATATCGTATAAGGTCTCAAGCTAAGATTACCATATGAGGCACTATATATAGTTCTTCACATTGTTGGATTCCGGTCGTCCCAACAATGCTGATTTGTGGTATGAGTTGATTCGGAATATGAAGCAAAATTTACATCAACTAATGCCAAAGATCAAGCAAACACCATCGCAGATCGTCAGATGAACCCTCAAAACATCCCTCTCTTCATGCAAACAGTAACTAAGCGATATCATAATCGGTTAATATTTAATGTGATATTATTTTCCTTATCACATACCAATTCTAAAATCACTAGAAGCATATTATTTTAACCAAGATTTCACATAATTGAGTTAGTAGTGACCTTGAGTTACTCCAAGTTGTTCATGAAGTATTTGCAAGATTATCTTCACACAAGGCCCTGCAATTTTGGAAATGAGGTACATCAATAGTTTATAAATTTAATTAATTGATTCAATTTATTTAAGCTACACTTACACTATATTGGATTTGACATGTACATTTTCATCCACATCTTATAATGCTTCTGGATGCAAAAGAGGATTCTGATGAGCAACAATAGCCTCAAGAGATTTAATGGTTCCCCGTTAGTGTTATTTATCATTAAAACTTTAAAAGCAAAGTTCATTATCATAATATTATTAGATTTTGGAATGTTACTTATTTTTGCTACAACCGAATGGTGTTTCATGTATGAAACCACACTCCCAATATCGAGAAATTCTGGCCATTAAGGTTCTTCCCAAACCTATCTTCTTCAACATGTGAGAGAAATTGGAGCACATTTTTCTAATACATACAAAACAAAGAAACCCATTTTTGCTTACCCTAGGGTCTTAAACAATTAATTTTTTGTTACTATAAATATGAAAACTAAAGATACGTGGATATGCAAGCAGACCGAATAAAGTCATTTAAAAGAATTATCTGGATTTATTTGACATTTTAGTCGAGTTTTGGGCGTAAGAAGAGGAAAAATCAATTTATTTCAATGGGTTGCACTCTCTCCATTGACGATGAAAATGGAAAATTCCGATTCACAATTGCCGCACATGTTCAAGAAGATGGTGTTGATGTCGACCGTGTTTGCATTCAAGAAGTTCATAGTGAAAGTTTCATTCAAGACACAAGAGACTCATTTCTCGTACCAAGTTACTCGACCTCATATTTATTCGGCAGTTTAACATAAGAGTGTAATTCGGGCCACGGTGCTTCAACTACGTGCCATGATGGCTCTCAAGAGGAGAGGGGGACCAATAATGGTAAGACACCGAATGATGCAGGAGATATCGCAGACGACAAATAAGTTTGTAATTAATCATCGAGTCCATTCACCGGTGAAGATGATTTGCACACATGCTATTATCAAGATGAAGACCACTAGTCTGTGAGAGCCGGTCCAAATATCATAGGGCCATCGGAAAAGCCATATGCAGGCTCCATTAAACGGCGATGGCACATCACACGTAGGATTCATTGTCATTAGTTTTGAGTCTGCTTACATTGCACTAATACAATGATCCATCCAATGACGGTAATGATTTTTCCTCCCACAAATGAGCGCGGTCAGCCTTCTTCAAATCCTTTCCCCAAGCTCCATTGATGAAGAATATAGAATTATAAATTATCTCATGCTGAACAAAATGCCATTCCACACAATTATTATTAAATGCAACAAGGATTTCAAACGTAACATGTATAGAACCCGACTTCCTATCCATGGAGACGCTATATGGCCAAGTCAAGATATTTATACGACACGTTCGATCTTATAACTGTAATATTATCGAAAAACACCATGTCCCGGGTATGACTATTGTCTCACCAAGATGGGATCCTTTCGTCAAATGTCGTAATGGAGCCACATCGATCTTCATTTTCGTGGTGAAACACCATACCAGGACCCCCAAACTCCGGGGTTCACACTACCCGTCAACTCATCACACAAGTGGATGTCTAAGCTAAATCAAGCCACTGGTAGGCACTCGGCAGCCTTGCACAGCTCTACCAACACAACACTCAGATGAAACCCCGTCCAATACCCAATATAATCACAACATGAGTAAACGGCCACTGGCCCATAACAATACACCCATAAAACATACTAACTATGAATCAACCATCCAATAGTTCTAAGAGTTCAGCTGTTTTTACTTTATAAACACATATATTAAAATTAGAGAATTATAATACATGTATAAAATCATCAAAGCCACAACCCGGCTTTCTTCACAAACTCGCCAGACAAGCCATCTCTCGCACGCCTCCCCGGCACTGCAAAAATGTAGTATCCTTTCGACACTATGAGCTAATGCTCGCATAATCACTCCCAAAATGCCATCACTCAAGTGCGCTGCAATGCTCCAAAATAAACACTTATTCAAGAAAAAATGGCTGATCCTTACTTGAATGCCTAACCTGATCATCTCGCACCCGGAAGTCCCTCACGATCCCTCTTCACTCACTCGCCTAAGCCTCGTATGACAGAATTATTATGTTATTTTGCCTGCGGGACGTCCTCCATATATATATCAATTGGCTGTCTCCTGACGATTTATACATAGAGTTTCATGATCCATACCTGGAGGTGAGTATCAATCATCGCTCACGACGATATTTTAAAGTATGGACTACCGATCACTTGGGCTTTAGACAACCCCTCCAAACCATTCTTCTGCATCACCTCACGCATCACTCCTATCATCCTTAGAAAGTCTAGTGCATATGGAACGCATGATGCCAATTCATTACACTCATATCATAAGTAAAATATATAAACATGGATAGAGTATTCGTACAATCAAAATCACACAATCATGTTAGCCGTGAATTTCATATTTCCATACATCAAAATTAGCTCACGGCTAACGATCAAACACAGCAATTCAGACTTAAATTACCTGATCAACACATTACACCACAAAATTATTTGTGAATATTATTTCTGAAATAAAGAAACCTCGTTTTACTATTCAAAATCACTCAATCGTCAAGCCACTTCAGAACCCTGTTTCAATAACATTTCCTACTTTATATAATAATCGAAGATAATTCTTATTCCATAAATTATCATATAAACACCAATCACCCCCAACGTTTAGTTTTGGGATCATCAAAATGTCTAATAGCTAATTCATCCCATGTTTCAGATCGATCAAACTGCCCCTCACGGCCCCCTCAAACTTAACCAAACACAGAAACACCCAACAAAGTGCAAAAACCCAAGACAGACAAATGTCTTCTACCCCTGGCTGGAGTTTGTCTAAACTCCTTAAATCCAAGACTCATCAAGTCCCTCCGCAGAGCGTGCCTTCCCTTCTGTCCCCAAGATCTGATCATTTGATTCACGATTTCTATAGCATAAAGACTTCCACTAAAACTTATCCCAGCTTTGATCTCCTTTCTTTCCCCAATTCACGTTTTTTCTTTTGGTTAATGAGAAATACAACACCGTAGCATTCTTTTGTCCTATTATCCAACTTAAACAACGTTAAAAAAATGACATTTATAGTCTGGTCTTTCCCGCCACATTCGGTATCATCTCGTGATCGCCCATTTTCATCATTTCTCTACCATGCCAACGTTTCATGGCAATAAGAGTACGTGAAATATATGTGACTCGTCAGATTAAAATCGCTTTACTGCAGACCAAACGCTGATGCCTCAAAAACGTGTCGATCCGAACAGCTCTTGACTCACAATTTCTATTTGTTACTAGATTTCATTATGACTCATTCCAACAGTGCAATCCATTCATTATCCGAGATTTAGAGAATAATATTTTGATTTAACCAACTTCACAATTCTCAGAACTAAAATTACTATTTATTAGTTTTTTCCAAAATTGGAATTTCTTCGTCTTACATTCTCTCTTCTTAAAAGGAATTTCATCCTCGAAATTTCGACAATCAAAAACACTCACATGCATATGCAACGTGCACTATCATGCATAACAAATATTAAATCTTAAACGATTAAATTACTGCATTATCCTTTGAACAAGAAGGGATATGTGGCCCGCATCGCGTCCTCGCGCTCCACGCGATCTCCTCCACCCACGCGTCGCCGCCATAGCACTCTTGATACCACCCGCCTGGCGTCACAAAACCCGATCACGGCTATCCAAATACACACCGGTCCTCCGGCCGTCCCACGTGTCAACCTCAACTGGCCCACAATCCACCACAGCCGGATCTCGGAGCATACTTCCTGAGCATGGAGACGCAACACCCGTGGACACTGACATGCCGGGCTGAACGCCAACCCGCGACACGACGATGTTTCATCCTCTCAGTATCTCGAAAGCGTCCAGAATAAACTTTCGCGGAGAATCTCCCGCCAGCCATTAACCTCGATCACTCCTTCTTGTGCATAACCTTCAAGAAGACATGATCCCCAATCTCGAACTCTATGGGTCGACGTCAGATATCCGATAGCTCTGCTACGGCCTGAGAGCCGCGGAGAAGACATTTGTCAGACAAGCTCAAACACCTTCTTCCGAGGTGTTTCTAATCGACGACCAATGATGAGCTCTCCCACCCTGGCCCAACATAACTATGATTCACACGCCTCCCATACAATGCTCCTCATACGGCGCCATTCAGATACTTCGCCTCAGAATCGGTTGCCAGGTTAATCCCTATAATTGATCCTCTACTCCTTATGACCAGATCGATGCTCGCAGCTGTCCTCTTAACACCAGATATAATCCACACAACATGCAACCCTACACAACCTCGTTTGGTGTAAACGCTAACCTTTCCTAATAAACACAACACGACAATCCAATGGATTGTCAACCTAGTCCATGTCAGCAGAACGACATCCATGCACCGAGCCTCACGGCCAACAAACACCCAACAACCAAGTGGTATCCAAATTCGAGTCACCCCCGACTCCTATCACTCAATTCTAAGCTCACGTGATAACTGGTCAGGTGTTTTCATCTCAGTGTCTAACCTCTCTGCACACTTCGAGCCTCATACATTTACACAAATTTAGATATCTCCCTGCCCTTACACCTCAATCCTCTTAGGGATTCTCACTCTGGGGGATTAATCCCTTTGTGCTTTCACTGAACACACTCCCAATTACTCTTCATCTACGAATCAATCCATGAAGTTCATTGCATTTGCCATCTTCAAAGAAACTCAACCCACACTCACCAAGAGTGGTGAATGGCCGCATCATGCACCCACACCCGACTCACGCAATGTCAAACATCATGAACATGAACGCATAATGCCATACTGTGACACCAAATCCCGAGGTCCACCATGAGCAGAATCTCGAGATCACTCTACCTGGTAATCTCAACTCCATCAGCCAACTCCACCCTACATCCTAAGGAAGAACATCTATACTGCTTCAAAGGCCTTTAACCCTAAGCCCAAAATCCAAGGTCGTGCCCGTATAACACCTACAAGGTCCCAATTACTAACAACCCGATGGCTATCAACTCATCCCCGGCCAAGCCCTCGACATCAACAACCAATATGTCTACCACCCCAAGGTCCACCACGTCACGCAGAACTTGACGCCCCTAACTTCGACCACACTCGACCCTCCGCCTATCGCCGCTGATGTCAGATAGCACTCAACCCGAAATTCGCTCCCCGACCGCCGGTACTAGGTCGAGAATGAACCGGTATACTCCAGCCGCACAGCTAATCGGGACCGGCGCTGTCCCAAAGCCCCAGGATCCCCTCGGTTCCTCGGGGCATCCCGTCCCATATGCCCAATCCCGCCCTAGTCCCGAAACTCAGTTGTTCTTCTCCGAACCAGAAGAGGTCGATCCTCCCGCCCAAGTACTCAACACCCGCATCCCGAGTGTTCGAGTATCCTCATCTCTCTCTATGGTCGTCCCAAACCACGAGATTCCGTCCCGAGGCTTGTCCACGATTCGCCTCGAATGGACAACTTCGGCCCATTATCATCCTCCGTAATACCCAACCAATCCCAAGAAACGACGCACTCAAGACTGAATTTGGTCCTTCCTAACCTCAACGCCCAACTCTTCTCCTACCGACCGGCACTCCACGTCGACACCACGTGTCCTAACAACTCACGGGGAGAAGCCAAAACCGCACCATCACCCCGGCTTTACAACGATGGCCCCTCAACAACCTGTAACACGATCCTCGGCCGATACTGGCTCCCACTCGACCGGGAGCATCAAAATGTCATCCACAAAGACTACGACAAACTCGATCTAGACAAGGTTTGAACACCCATGCATGAGGTCCTGATGAACTACCGCGCATTTGTCAATCCAAATGGCATCACCAGAACTCAAAGTGCCCATAACGCGCTCCCAATGCCGCTCTTTAGATGCTCCATCTCCTAACCTCAACTCCGATGGTAACGAGCGAAGGTCTATTCGAGGACTCGCCCTTCAATCGATCAAACAAATCTAATCCTCACGGGTATCGATTCTTGATCGTAACCCTGCTCAACCGGCTCCCGTAGGCTCGGGTCGACACGGCCGGGCGGTCTTGTCCTTCTTTTCGCAAACAGAACCAGAGCCACCCATGGCAGTGCTCACCTCGATAAACCTCGTCCACAGCCCCGTGGACCGGACTCAGCCCGCAACTCACTGTGCCATCCTATGCTATGAGCTCATAGAGACGCGTTAGTCAGGTGTAATTCATATCAAGTCTACAACCCTCCTGCGGGTAACCCTACAGCTCGTCCTAAAAACATCCACATACTGCAAACTACTGAGGTGGGTAGATCTAAGTCTCGTTCTCGCCCTCAGTATGTCACAACAACCCGCTAATCGTCCCTAACACCGACTGGGTGATACTGCCCGGGGAAAATGTCATGTTTGTCTCCCAGAATACACTGAAGATCGCCCGTGTGTATCTGAACCCTCCCCGCGTCACAATCATAATCACCCCGTAAGTCGCCAACATCCATCCTCAGATGACATCGTAACTCCGATGTCCATAATCCTCAGTCCAACGGTAAGAGTCCCCGAGATCTCCAACTCTGCAAACCTCGACATATCATCCCTGGCTCCTCGCCCCTAATCCTCGGGAGAATTCACACACAAGCGGGCTCCTCCAAGGTCTCTAGAGGTCCTTGTCCATTTCCACCACTGGGGCCTCACCTCCAACCAGAAATAGTCTAATCCCCCGGGTAAAGGTCGTGCGCAATCTCCACAGCCTCTAAAGATCTTCTCGACCAGACAACCACGACCACACCATCTGAGATCTCCTCCCCACGATTGCCTGAGGATGATGCGCCCAAACCTCTGAGGTTACTAGATCTCCGACCACTCGCTATGCCGGCTCAGGCGACAAGGTACCGCCACAATACCACAAAATTTCAACAAACAAGGATCAAACACTCGGTGGTGTTCTGACTCAAAGACTTCATGTGACGCCCTCTACGCCCTCTCGGCTCAACTAGCCATCTTATACGCTCAATGGGCGTTAATTTTTAATACAAAGATTCAAGGCATAAACATATCCCAGACACTATTCAGACACACAAATTATGCAAGATACACATCAGGTTCCTTGCATTTACAAAGAATTAAGGCAGCATCAATTATACATTTAAAACATTTTTATCAACAAAAATTTCATTTTTGGAAAATTTTATTTTTCGGGGTGGTTCTGAATATTTTTCAAATTTTTTGTCTAATTTTATTTCCGATTTGATTTATTTTAATTAAATATTTAAAAAATTTCCAATTATTTCACTATTGGAAACACCCAAAACATATCCATGTTTTTTTTTCTTTTTCACCTTTTTCTGCCATCGAGACAAAATTTCAGAAAATATATAAATATATATATATATACATATATATATATATATATATATATATATATATATATATATATATATATATATATATATATATTTCATTATTCTCCAATACATCAAATAAACTTAGTACACCAAAAATAAACTTATAAAATTTATTTTCTTCACTTTTTCTTCATTTACACTCAGAAAATCTTGAAACATTTTCTTTCACTTTTTTCTTTCATTTCTTCACTTCACTGATATTATTGTATAATAAAAGTAAATATATATATACTCTATTTTTTTTTTTTCATTTTCACGTGAAATAAATTTATAAAAATTTTTAATCAATTTTCTTCAGCTTTATACATACTATAAAACCTTAGAAAATTATTTATTCTCTCTACAACCAAACAAATTTATAAAATTTTATTTTTTACTTTCTTTTCCAGTTTACACCAGAAAAATTTTTTCCACTTATATACATATATATACCAAGATATATATTTATTTATTTTTTCTCATATTCTCAATAAAACCAAATAAATTACTGCTTTGTAAATTTATTTTGTTTATTTTTTTTCATTTAATTCTCGAAATGGTCTGTAATTCTCATAAAGCTTCCTCCTTATATAACACTAATCTCATGCTTCAACCTCAAATTTATTAAAATTCTGATTTCATTACTCAACAATCTCAAATGAATTATTCAAATTTATTTTACTTATCCTTCTTTGTTCCAGCTTACACACCGCAAAACTTCAAAAGTTTCTCAACATCACTTGTTTTCCTGCATAATCACTGCTAACACAAACAATCTCATCAACTCATGTAACATGGCATACATACCATTCATCAAACATTTACACAACATTTCATCAAATCACACAAAACACACCAAACATCGCATGCATGTCCTGTTTTTGCCCTGCGATTTCCTAGGTAATCTCATACCTTAAACTCCTCAACATCGAACAACTCCTAGTGGCGATGTTCTGGCACTCAAAGACTATGGCCTAAGCCCAAATCCTCAAGCCCTAGGTAGCCGTGAGGCCCAAGTTTCGATGTACCAAGCCGGTGACGCCCAAACCTCGGGGTCCGCTGATCACCCGCGGAACTGGCGGAAATATGCGGACGTCGTTACCCTGACACCACTCGGTAAAATCTGGGCAGAGTCTCTGAATGAACTCTACTCCAAATACAAATTGCATGAAACCGGTCTCAAAATGGGCCCAATAGCACCACAACATTAGTAAAACCACTGGGCCCATAAACAATACCCATAAAACATACCAACATGAATCCAATCCAGATCTAATAGTTCTAAGAGTTCAACATGCATTTTATACAACACATATTAAAATTAGATGTAGAATTATATAGTATGTATAAAATCATCAAAAGCCAACCGATTCTTCTTTCACAAACTCGGCTCAGACGAGTCATCCCTCGCACGCTCCCTATACCGCAGAAATAGTGGTCCTCGTATTACCTATGAGCCACGGTCAAGAGTGGAATCACCCTAAGGGGCTACTTCCACCTAAGTGCAAAGGGTAATGTCTAAAATAAACCTCTACCAAGCAAATGCAATGCAGATTCACAATGTCCAACCGATCACGCCCTAGCCCAAGTCTCACCGACTTCTCACACTCGCCTAAGCCTCAGATGCGCAAGAGAATTATTATGTTATTTGCTTCGTGGAATAAACCCTCCGGCGTATATACACCGGGCCGCTCGACGATTGATATTATTTATGGATCACCGGCGATATCAATCGCCGCTCTCCGGATTTATTGATATTTTTGCAGATGACTACCCTATCATTTTTAGTTTTGTATTAAACTCCTCCTAAACTATTTTCTTCTAGAGACTCACCTCATGCACTCACTCTATCATCCTAGGGTGTGCCTCAGCATAACGTGATGACACAATTCCATTATACCACACTACATGAAAATATATAAATATTTATTAGTTCACATAATTCAAATCACAACTGTTATGTAATTCATTATCCATACATCAAAATTAGTCATGGGCTAATGATCAAACACGAAAGTACTCTTACTTTGAATTACCCGATCAACACATTAATTCACAAAATTATTTCATAACACTATTCTTAATACAAACCCTACATTATTCCCCAAAATCACCAATCGTCGATTCACTCTAGAACCTGCTCACACCATTTCTCCGCCTTATACACACCAAAGCATACTTCAGTCCAATTATCATCATATAAACACCCAAATCAGTCCCCAACACCTACCACCGACCAAAAATGTGTCTAAAAAATTTCCACACTTAGTCCCATGTTTTGAGATCGATCAAACTGCCTCACTACCAAACTAACCGGAACATTATAAAACAATTTAAATAAAGTTATGAAACCCAAGAGATAACCACTACCTCAATAGAGTTTGTCTAAACTCCTTAATCCAAGATTCACTGGCCTTCTCCCACAGAGAGCAAATTTTCCCTTCTCGTTCCGAAGACTCATTGTGACTGTCGACCGCAAGTATTTTTTAGAGAGAAGCTTTAAGACTCTCACTAAAAAAATTGTCATCTCGCCAGATCTCCTTTTTCCCAATTCACGTTTTCTTTTTTTTCTTTTTGCAATTAAGTATAATAACATCAGAAGATTCTTTGTCCTATTATCCAACTTAAACAATTCAAAACGAATTTTGCGTCCTCTTTCCCGCGACATTCGACACCATCATGACCGGCCCATTTCACTGGCTTTCTTACTCAGCGCGCCACTTTATGGCATTGTAAGAGTACGTGTTATATGACTCGTCGCATCAAAATCGCACGCAGACTAAACGCGATGTTCTCGAAAAACGCAAGCCAACTCCAACTCCGGTTCGAAATTCTAATAAATTTACATGCGAAGCAGATTTACGGCGATCATTCCAATCCGCGTACCCTGGCTTCGTCATCCGAGATCTATATATCAAATTTTGACTTTTAACCTAAATTACACTGAGAACCAAAATTACGATTTTGCCATTTTTTCAAAAATTGGAATTTCTCGGGTCTTACAATAGCAATGTAATATCAATGTCTATATTTCGTTATTAATGTCAATTTTACACTTTTACAAAGTATTTCATTGACTCGTTATTTTTGCGATCACATATACTCCAGATTCATGTAAAAAATATTCATCGATATATATCCGATGCTATATCGTCCGATATATCCGATATATCCGTAAAAATCCGGGAAGGCACCATATATCCAAATAAAAACCGATATATTTTTAACCTTGCCCAAAACTCTTTTTTTTAACCTTTTGTCTAACTTAATTCTTAAGTTTGGAGACATGGCCCGCATCGCGCCATGTGTCCATTACTTATTCAGGTCCATTTTTGCTCCGAAACAATTTATTTTGTCCCGGTTCAAGTTTAATTTATTTTAAATTAACTTTACTTAATTTATTTTTCTCTTTCAAGATTTTTATCAAAAAATCTCCTTTTTGGGGTCCATCGGATACCCGATGCCCTAAAATTCGCATTATCCAATTGTTCCCACTTAACAAATTGCCTCGATAACTAGATTCAGCATAAATTCAATCTAAAATCTCGCTTTCATCATTCGAGATTCGTAGCTCATCTCCCCCCCTCCCCCCCCTCCTCCCTCCTCCCAACGTCTAAAAACTATTTCGATAATTTCATCGTTTTACCATTTTTCAAAAAATTGCAAATTTCGCACCATTTTAACATAAATATGAGGAAATATAAATTAAGCAACCAGTAATAAAAAAATAATAATAATTGCTAAATCTATTAGAACCTATGTAAATCAGAAAAAATGATAAGAACAGTAGCAAATGATATAGCTAGCTACCATATAAATAAGATAAGGTCAAACTTAGCAACAGTATTTGTAGAATATATTCTGAAGAAAATAAATAAATATAATATATATATATATATATATATATGCTATCTAATTTGAATCATCGAAGGTTTTTCAATATGCAAAGGTGAACCATTCAGTTAAATTAGATAGAAAAAAAATGAAAGGAAGTTAATTGTTATAAATGCAAAGAAATAGGATATTCATAATAATTTTAATCTATTAAAAACAGATTTTATAATTATTTAAAATAAGGTTGATTTGGTTTTATCTCGAAGAAATGATAATTAATCTCTTATATAAAATATATTTAAAACTAAAATTTAAATTTATTATTAACGTTAATATAATCTTCTCATAAATTTTTGTTTGTAAAATTTTTTTTTATAGAATATTTCTACCAATAATTCCAAAAAAAAAAAAAAGTATAAGGCGTTGAATAGGAAATATGGGAGAGAAAAATAAAATAATATAGGAGAAGACTAACCTTTCAGTTTTCACCAAAGAGTACTACGTCTTCTGCAGGCATGTCTTTCATGCTTTCATTCATGTCTTCAATCCATCTCATGCTAAATTATTTTATAAAAATTAAAAGTATTTATTGATCCAAAAAATAATTGATTAATACTAAATGACCCAATAAATAGATGTTTTACAAAATAATAACTTATTGAACAAAAGTATATCAATTCAAGCGCAAAAACATACCTAACATGATCCGAATCATGATTTTTATATTTTGTCTCCCCAAATCCAGAATGGACGAGATAAAAGAAAAGTTAGCATGAAAGATAGCTTATTTTCTTCTTCCCAGTGTTTCTACCAAACCTCACATGGAAATTTCTGCCTATTTACTTATATATATAGAGCATAATGGAACAATAGGCTTTGGTCCAATGAAGCACTAAAGGCAAAGATAAGATAATCACGGAATCTACAGCTAGTTAATATTAAACTATCCCATAATGTGACAATAATTAACATGCACAATTATACAATTAAAATTGTAATATGATTATACTTAGTCCATAATTACGAACACCCAACATTCTCCCATCCGACTGCATAATCATAACTCATGTTTTCACAGATTTACATGTCATAACTAATCATATACAACATCGACCGAGAGGATGATAAATCGTGACATAATCAAAAGTTGATAATCAAAATCATAACTCAAATGCTTGATTCGTGCCATGTAGATCCAATCAACAAAATTTGTATCCTAGCTCTTCCCATCGCCGTAGCAAAGCTATCATAGCAGCTGTTCAGGCTCAACACACTTTGGTTTTCTTCGTATTAAATGATTTAAGAAGTCAAAATGGTGAATTTGGTTTGGATTTTAAGGTGGTGATAAAACAGGGGCTGTATTTGCAAACCTAAAATAAGGTGAAATAAAATATAAAAAGAACTCAAGATCACACCGGTTTAAGGTCTAGTTAACCAAGAGGTCCCCTGTTCATTTCCTCGTCAGGAGGATGACATGAAGCCAGTTTCCCCTAACCTGATCTTCATTTAACTTTAAAATCCAACCCCAAAATTTTCCTCGATAAAAAGCAATTATTTGTATTATGGTTCATATAGAATCTATCACCTCTTCAATCTATCCTACAATGACTGAAGGGCAACTAATGAATCTCAAAGGATCTAATAACAAGCATCCACCTAACCTCAAAAGATTACTTCATATCGAATGTTATGATGCATCAAAAGTGAAATATAACCCACCAAAGGGTTCAGAATGACAATCCAATGGATATCAAGGTATCTAAAGCTAAGAATACACCAACCCTAAAAGCTTATAGTATTGGCCAAATAAAGTACATCAAAAGCTTTAAACCTAGAATTGAAAATTGGGGAACAAAAATGTCAAAACCCGTCAAGGTGAAAAATAGGGGAACCATCACACACTTTCAAACTGTGACCACACAACCTTCCATTTCAAGGAGGAAAGGGTTTTAGTTTCGTCATCCTCCAAGTCATTATCCGAGGTGTTTCGGCAAACTAAGAAAGTGAGAAAGAGAGAGAAGAGAGAAAATGAGGCCAAAACAGGGTCTGCAGAATCAGTTTCCCAAAATTAAACTTAGGTCATCAGTTGTTTTACAATGGCTTATATAAATTTTACACATGTGAAATACCAAAATAACAACACAAACTAGAATAATATAAAGGAGGGTAGAAATGAGAAAAACAAAAACGGAGCACTGATCAATAAAACAAGAAATTTCACAGACATGAATTTCGCTATAGATAGCAGAAATTCTCATTATTATATAAATAGTACTTCATGATATCGGTAATTTTCACAGATATTTAAAATCTAACAGAATAAATTGCACTGCTCATCACTGCCTCCATTGTTTCCCTCGCGGCCATTATTCCCACCTGCCTCTATTCCATTTCTTCTTAGCTTGATATTCTTCATTCCCAACTTGATGAAATTGATATTAGAAAACCATATGAAATTGATGGAAATCAACCTCACTTTTGTTATGATTGATTGACAAGATACTTGCTTCCACCCTCGCAAAACTGAAAACAAAATGTAATGTATCATGCAATAGGACCCAATATGTTAATTGTTAATATAATACTAGTACACAAAGGCTAAAAACCTACTATTGCAAATGGGGTGGTTCAAAATAGCACTTTTTGGGCACTAATCAATGCTTCAATAAGAGATTTACATTGTGACGCTCACTTGGGAGAGAGAGCCCCCGTCACAACCCGGGTCAACCCGCTAATCCCCTCATTGCCCAGTCATTCGCACCTAAGTCTGCATTCCAATCCGCACTCAACTACCCGTGGACATTACAGTCGAGCAACATTTCCGCATGTCCCTCCTTCACAAATCCATTATCCATATTTAAACTAAAAATATGAAAAAGAAGACACTTAATTACAGTCTGTAAGGGTTCGATCACGGCCCTCTTATCATAATTACATACTCGACTATTCATACAATAGTCCAAAAGAATTTTATTAAAATTCTTTTATACAAATACTTTTACAAAAATTACTCAAGGCCACATGTCGACCTCCTTCACAATCACGGCCCGCCTGAGCGCCGTCCCCCGTACACCCGGAGAATAATTCCTACGCGGCTACTTCCCCACCAGCAGAACATGCAACACACACCACACATTCAAGAAACAAGCACGTTCTACTGGTCAGGTGTTCACATGTCATGGATGAGAATGTGACCCCTCCTATCCCATGTCCCAGTCCCTCACCCCGACTCCTCACATATGCATATACCAAGTGTGAAACCAAACTGCCATTATGAACCATCACGATCATTTTCAAAACAACAAAAGCAGATTTTTGTTCATAAATCAAATCCATCGATCTTGTTTCCCAATATCAACTTGCATTTCCCAAGTTGTGTGTTTATGCATTTGTGGAGTCAATGCATTTCGTGGTTCACACCG
The DNA here is from genome assembly GCA_016808115.1 of Tetrastigma voinierianum. Lineage (NCBI taxonomy): Eukaryota > Viridiplantae > Streptophyta > Magnoliopsida > Vitales > Vitaceae > Tetrastigma > Tetrastigma voinierianum. The sequence continues at coordinate 517,489 of JAEQBH010001534.1, forward strand.
CAGATCGCTCATGCCTTTCCAATATTTTTATAGTCTTTCATCACTGATGATCATGTCTAACCGCAAATGCTTGGCCTTTCACCTCTAGGAAGGGTGGATTCATCCTGGGGTCTGTTATGCCCAACACACATATTTTTCATTTTCAAAACCGTGCGACTCATTTTGGACGTTGTCCCATGAAATGAGCCCACCATCGAACACCAAATGCAGTGTCGATCAACCATGTACCCATGACATACAATTGAACACCAAACACACGTGCCGGGACAACTTACATCTGATGGTATCCCATCGAACACCAAATCACGAAGCAGTATTATTAACTTCTACACTTCACACCTGGTGCCATGTGATGTCCTAGTGCATAATGCAATGCAATTATGCCATTGCCTATTTATACCATGCCACATACATATGGAGTACTATATCTACATTTTAAACCATGCATAACACCCATGAATCATTTGGACATTTCTATCAAAAGCATACAAATTCCAAATATACCATACAAGTCATGCCAACATATCAATTCATGCATACATTGACATCACAAGTCAAACCACTTAAGTAGCGACGTACATTAACTTCTAGGCCTAGTGGTGACACGACATGTCCATAACTAGCCTACAACAAGCCATGTAATGACCTTGTTCATACACAATAACATTTTAATCTCAATCTAATATGTATAGGCGTACATATTGCCATTCAACATGCCATCCCGTAACCAAGGGATGACACTTCAATCAATCACACAATAGGCCTCCGAAGCAAGCCTTAAACAACGACAACTAGGCCATGAAATCAACCTTAAACAGTTGCACAACATGGGCTTCGAATCAGCCCCAAAATGCTCGAAGGCACTGCTTCATCGAACTCGGCCGACCAACCGATTGACTGCTACCCTAACCGTCGACCGTTGGCCAACTGGGCCAACGCTTTCCTGGGCCAGACAAAGACTGGCAAATTTACTACCGTGACACCCTATCCCGTCTAGTTGACAACCCGTCAACCCACGGAACCCGTGGATATCCGGGTGTCCCGATATCACACTCATATTTGTCTCATATATATCGAGACCCATTCGCATATTTAATTCCCAAATATACAAAAATATATGATAGACAATTTAATCAACAATTCATTTAATAGTCCTTATACAACAAAAAGGTATACATGTTCTGCTCGAATATAATACATGACAAAAAAAAAACAAAACAAAGCCTCATCCGGCTCTCATCCCGCATGCGGTCCTATATGCGGGTCGACACCGCATCCTGACCAGACTGAAGTGGGGTCTCACGACGGGGTGAGCAAAGCCCAGTAGAGAATGACTCCTATAAGGGTTACTCCCTATCTAAGTGCACATGCAATGGTAGCACATAAAAACACACATCCAAGTCAAATGTGTACATGAATGTCATATGTCATGCATGAAATGTCATCATGCCCATATCCCGAGCTCACCATCAATTTCACACACGCATATGCCAAGGTGAAAACCGGGCCACCGCGGGCTACCACGACCCATGTATCAAGCCCTCACCGGCTCCATTACCCAATGCTAGTGCCAATGGGCAACCAATTCCGAGTCAATCCCGACTCCTACCACACAACCCGAAGTCTATGTGATAAACATGACCATGTGTCTTCTTTGGGCAACAGAACTTTTCGGATCACACCGCGGGTCTCTTACACTCATGTTACGTAATCCTTCGTATCACACCGCAGTCTCTCACCCATGCTCCCAGTTTTCACTCGAGGGGTTAACGGTCCCCTTCTTGCTCCGCCAAACACACATTATTTATATTTATTTTTATGTTTTAAATCTTGAGACATCTATTGGACGTCATCCAAAGTACGAGCTCACTACCCATTCATCAACAATGATGATGGGTGACCACACCCATGCACACACACCCAACATAATGCGATGTCCCTGTGCATATGCAATGCTAATGCCATTGTAGGTTCTCATGTTACATGTATGATGCACACTACATGGAACATTCTAATTAATCGTACTTCATGCTGGGCAATTACGTGAACATATATAATTCACATCCATTATGTTAATACATTTAAATACACATATATTAACATATCTTACCCATATTCAGCATGTTATTAAATTGCCAGCAATAACACACAAAAAACACATAAAATAACCATTCCCGGCCATAATAATAATAAAAAAAATATTTAGACTTAGTCCAGAAATTTTAGTCTTTGTTTTAACGGATAAAAATTTAGCCACAAACTCAGCCCGAAAACTGTCCTGAAAAACAGTTCACTATAAAATCTATAACAGTCCGGCTTCGATCCCGGACTGATCACCCATGGCTACAGCAACCCCAACACCGAAATATATTTTTTTTACCACCTTATCATTCTTACCACTCCGGGACACAAAGAAATTTCCTAATCAAAACCAATCTAAAAAACCGTCATGCACGGTCCGAAAACCGACCACAACAAAGTCCAACATGCATTTTCCAACAGTCCCTCACCAAAACAGGCTGGAATACCGACCTTCAAAACCCGGTCCCGGGACCGTCCGAAAATACCATGGTCGAAAACTCATCCCTGTATTCGCTCTAACTCCACACAACCATTTAATGCACCCTTAAACAAAGGAACCCAAGTAGGAGAAACCCCTACCTCTTGGAGCGTGAAGCACCGAATCCTTCCATTCTTGGCACCTACTTGTAGCTCTAGTCGAGTAGACCAACTTTAATTTCTGCTATCGAACTCCTCGGTCGTTTCGAACACCGTAAAAATTTGACAACTTTGTTTTCGTTTTTTTTCCTTTTTTTCTTTTTTCTTTTCCACGCCCCTTTGTTCCTTTCTCTTCCTTTTATAATGTTTTTTTTTTCGTTTTCTCCTTTCCTTTTCTAAGAACCTTTTCTTTCTTTGTTTTTTTCTTTCTTTTCTTTTCATTTTTGCTGCTTTTCTATTTCTATTCTCATCTCATTTCCTTTCATTTTCTCTTTCTCCTTTAACATTTTCTCCCATTTTGAATCATTATTGGATTGTATGGCCAAAGGAGGCAATTTCTCCCCATTTCTCAACCTCATGTGTGGCCATCAATTTTTCCTTCTTTTTCTTTTATTCCTTATTCCCCTTTTATGACATCACACTCCCATGTGGCTCATTTTGAGCCATCCCTTCAATTGCACTACATGGCCTTGCCAAGTGTCACTCTCTTGGGGTGCCATGTGGCATCCCCTAATTACATCATGTGTCTTCCGACACCCCATGCCTCGAAAAATGTGAAATCCCGATTGTCTCGAAATTCGACGAAATTTGACAGGGTAGCTAGATTTCGCGAGACAATTCCAACGGTGAAGTTCGCTTCGTCATCCGAGATCTAGAAAATTTACAGGTTTTAGCCTATACTATTTCAACAAAATTACCGTTTTGCCATTTTTCAGAAAAATGAAATTTTCTCGGGTTTTACAACTTCATCCAACTGGATGACCATTCTGCCGATCAAGCCCCGTACGTAGGTCGACGCTATCGCAGATCCAACCGGAAGACTTAATGACCGATCGGTCAATCCTGCCTTCGATTTTCCGGGTTGATGTTGTCAAGGTCTAACCGAATGACCACCATTCTATTTTGATTGACCATTGGACCGGCTCTCATCCTAACCTCCCAAAAACGCATGATTTGCATTCGAGAAAACACCTAAACAGCCCCTAGGGCTCAACCAAGGCCAAAAATGGCCCTTATACGGAAAATAAGCCAGAGTATGAAGTTTCCCTACCTCTTGGAGCGTGAACAATGCCTCGAGGAAGTCTCGTGGACACTTCCTGAACCCGAAGCTTTTGACTTCACGAACCTCCTGCGCAAAACCTAAACGAAACTTGGAGTTTTCGGTGGCCACGCGTAACCCTTGCTGAGTACTCCGACTTTAAGTCTTGGCCCGACGCGAGACGACCACCCGAGCTCCGTAGATCTTAGAGAGAAGGTAGAGTCTCTCTCTCCTCTCTCCCTCTTCTCTCTCTCCCTCTCCGATTTTCTTTTACCTTTTTCCTTTTTGTTTTCCCCTTTTAACTTAGCTTGAGTTTGTTAAGTGGCCCACGTCGCACCACGTGTCCACTCTGGTCCCGGGTTCAAGTTCAATTTATTTTAATTTACCTTACCCAAATATTTCGACCCGAGATTTTCGTGAAATCTCGGCCCGTGGAGTTACCGGCGTTCACCACCCGTAAAATCGTGAAAATTCTGGACGGCCCTTAATTCGACCGAAACTTCTTTCTCTCGGGTCACTAGATTTCGCGAGATGAATCCAACGGTGCAATTTGTTTTGTCATCCAAGATCTAGAGAATTTTCCAGGCTTCCCTGAACCCTTATGGCAATTTTATTATTTTTTCCATTTTTCAGAAAAATTTGATTTTTCCCGAGTTTTACATACATAACCATAACCAATCATATACAATTCATACACTGAGAGGATGCATAAATTGTACATAATCAGGTGCGATGGATCTAGAAGCATTTCAATGACAAGAGTATTGATTCAATAGAAAGAGAAAACATCATTCTGTCATTCATCTAGTCAAAATGACACAAAATCATAAGATAATGACAAACGTCAAAATGTGCATGTAGTAACAAAAAACATGAGCTTTCCTTACAAAATACATGAAAAGGCGAAACTCCCACTAAAACAATGATTCTATGCTCCTAAGAATCCCTTGCAGGTGACATGTTCTTGAAACACACAAATAGGTAAGACTTTGGTTAGTGGGTCTGCCAACATGCTAGTCGTAGGCGTGTGCTCAACCGGGAACGCAGGACTCGCAACTCGTCTTTGACAAAAAAGAACTTCACATCAATGTGCTTGGAGCGAGAAGTGCTCCTATTGTTCCTAGAGAAAGATACAGATACGGAATTATCACAGAACAATTTCAACAATCTAGAAATAGAGTGAACAACCTCCAAAGATGAAATAAAGTTATGTAACCATATTGCATGACAAGTAGCCTCATAACACGTCACATACTCTACCTCCATAGTAGAAGAAGCTATAAGTGTTCCGCTTGAACTTTTCCATCGAAATAGCTCCTTCACCATCATATAAAGATATAAACTTATGGACTTTTTATCATCCATGCAGCCTGCATAATCGAAATCACTAAAACCACCCACTTCAAGAGTGTCAGTACGTGGATATGTCAACATGAGATCCTTGGTACCCTGAATATACCTCAAAACTTTCTTAGCACCTTTCTAGTGGCTTTGACCAAGATCACTCAAGTACCTACCTAACATGCCAACAATAAAAGCAATATCAGGGCGTGTGCTTACTTGAGGATACACTGCCGCCTACAACCGCTAGGTAAGTGGACCGCTCATCCGATCTCTCTCAATATCATTCGTGAGGGACATTGTCTTGAAAATCACAATTTACAATTGATGTCTTATCGTAAGAATATGATCAGATATTGAACCTTAGAAAATGCTCAATATACGCCCGTTAAGACAATATCGTAATGTCACTAGGTTTTATCGCTGGCGATATATATGCCCAAAATATAAGATGCTTCCCTAAGATCCTTCATATAAAATTTGGCTAAACAATAACTCGCTTGCCTCAACTAACAGACAAGATTACTATCGTGGAGCAAAATATCATCAACATATGAAACCAAAAATATGTAATTTCTCCCATTGACCTTCATATATATGCATTGATTGATGATGTTCTCCTTAAAACCATTGGTGATGACAACTTCATCAAGCTTGAGATACCACTGCCTGAAAGCCTGCTTTAGACCATAAATGGACTTCTGGAGCTTCTAGGTACTTCCTCAATTGGTTCTGTAATACCCCGAAATATACCCTAATCATTTTATAACAAGTTTAGGGTATAATATATGTTAAATTTGAAATTTTTTGGGATATATATTGTTAAGTGTGAAAATGATAACAACCCAAAAATTAAATTCAAGAATCAAGGGTAAAAAGGTAAATTGTAAAATAAGGACCCAAAGGGCATAAGACAAGAAGTTTATATGCCAAAATAGAATAATGAGATAATTTGAAGTGCAAAGGAAGAGAGATAAAGGGCTTTTGAGCAAAAATGGGAAAACTAACTAAAAATGTAAGGCCAAACAAGGCCTTAGACCAAAATTTAGGGATAAGACCAAAATGGTCTATTGAATGAGCATTTGCCCGCGTGGCAGGCCAGAGAGAGTGAGAGAGACACGGTTGTTGAAAGGAGAGGCCATCTGGGCTCATTTGTTCCAAGCAAAGAGAGAAGGAAGGGTTGAGAGGAGGAAAAGCAAGTTTGAAGAAAGATTAAGGTTAGGAACTCATCCTAACTTCTTTGAGCATTTCGCTTGGGTTTCCATCAAACCCTAACTTGTATAAGTGATTTAATTGTTTTAGTTCAGTTTGTGGTTGTTTTGAAGTTGTTTGAGTTGGTTTTGGCCCTCAATTGAGGAATGTTTGTATAAAGGAAATGTTGGGGTATTAGGGGTGATGTTGTCAAATTTTTTCCAAAACCCACGTTTTTGTCTTGGTCATAACTTGGTTATCACTCATTCAAATTGAGTGATTCAAATTTTATGAAACTTAATTTCAGTGGAGAACAAATCTCCTTGGAATAAGTGTATTCAAATTTTGATCCCATTGACCCTGCAAATTTCATAAAGCAAAACCCTCATTTAGGCCGTCGATACGCTTTTGGTGTTTTGGTACAATTTCGTATTTACACCATAAGTCGAGTTTCACTCATCCAAATTGGATGATCCAAATATTTGCAATTAGACTCAGAGAACAAATCTCCTTGAAATAAGTGTATTGTAATGCACCTATCGTCTTAAAATTAGTCAAAGTGAAACCCGTTCGCGCTCGATGCTTTGGTGTTTTCGTACGCAGTATTTAGCCATAAGTCGAAGTTTCACTCATCCAAATTGAGTGATTCAAATTTCTGGGTAAACTAAACTTCTATGAGAATAAATATCCTTGAAATAAGTGTATTCAAATTTAAACCCCATTGGATCCAAAAAATTTGTTAAAGTGAAGCGCTATTTGTAGGAAGTATTTCGATGTAAAGTATTTGAATTAAATAAATAAAAGAAGGGTTGGTATATGAAATATGAACACATGAACAGTAATACAAACATGTAAATGACTAGTATGATATCTCTAACTCGTATAAAACCTAATAAACCCGATTTCAAAGATATATTCCAAAGTGATGAATAAGTAAAAGAGATTGCCTACAGGACATAAGTTATAAGTCGGGCCCCGCAGGGTCATTAAAGCGCCCTCGCTTTTAATACATACGCCCTGCTTGGGTCATTATAGCGTCCCGCTTCGGGGCTTCACATAATATGCTACGTGTCACTATCTCGCATGATGATACCTTCGGGTATATACGCCCCCTTGTTTGTCATATAGTACGTGCATAGTCATCGCTTCGCATAAAGGATGATACCTTCGGGTATATACAGTTATCTCCCGTATCCACATCTTTGGAATATATAGGCATAAAAAAATGATACAAGATGATATAAGATAATATGAAACATGACACATGAAAAAGGCATGAAATATGCAAATGATACGAAAGATGCATATGATATGTAAAAGAAGTATATGTTTATAAGCTATTGTATATGTATACTGAAATTAAGGATCACTTTAAGTGGTCATATATGTTACATGTTTACCACTAAGCTATAAGCTTAGCACGGGGTGTTTTATCCTTGTAGGTACTGAAGAGGACATTCAAGGCATTCTGCAATCGCCAGGGCCAATGCAATAATAGAAGCCCACCCTAAGTAGGTTTTGAATTTGTTTTTGTATATGTAAATGTAGAGTTTTGTAATAGTGAAATTGTATAAGGACAAGTAAATGGGACTCTGATATATGTACATAATATTATGAACACCACTACGGTGGTTGTTTTATATGTATATGTTATAAATTTTATTTCTTTATGAAAATATATATAAATTGGGCCCACCAATGACAGAAAAACAGGTTAAAGAGTCTCAGTCCTGTGATGCGTCCCCACTCTTCGCCTAGGTGGGGTTAGGGGCGCGACAATTAAGTGGTATTAGAGCTTAGGTTTAGGCGGCTCTGGCATAGAGTATGTGACGTAGTGCCACGTGTCTAAGAATATGTTAGCCTAATGTGGATGTCCTTGTGTCTTGTGTTTTCTATAGATGGATCATCCTTCGAATTCAGTTGAAGAAGTAGCAGAGAGTGTTAACCCTGGAGATCAGGGGTTGACAGCTTCTGAGCCCTTTGAAAGCAATGCCCCCACCGAGCCAAATGAAGCCTTGCTGAGGATATCTCAGGACATGGCTCGGGTATTGGAAAGATTGACACCTCCGAAAGCCCCAATAGACATGGTAAGAAGACATAAATGAAATTCCATGGACAAACATGAAAGAACTGATAAGTTCGAATTTTGTTTAAAAGCTACAAAGAATATTGGAGGAAGTTAGATGCCCTTCCAATCAAAGAGTATCATGTGCAGTCTCACTATTGTAGAGTGAGGCATATGATTGGTGGAAGCTAGTGTTAAGAAGTCTAAGGATTCCAAATCCTATGCCATGGAAATTCTTTGCTCAAGAGTTTAGGGAAAAATATGTTTATGATATGTACCGGGAAACTAAGTAGAAACAGTTCCTAAATTTGAAGCAAAGGAACTTATCAGTGGCTGAATATGAGAAAGAATTTAGTCATCTCAGTAAGTATGCAATCCTAGTCGCTTGTCACGCAGGAATTTCGTAGACACCAAAGATGGACTACATGAGTCCATAAAGATATCCGGCGCCCGTCACAATATTTCAAAGAAGTAAATTTATCGCTTGGTGCAAAGTGATAATGAAAGTAGAGAGATCTGAAGCAAGTAGTGTTGTTGTCAATAGTTTTTGGGAGAGCTCTTCCTCCTCAGTAAAAGAGCTGTGAGTCCCAAGCCAAGTCAAGATAGATTCTACTACGCATAAGAAGATGTGTGGAAATACAAAGGTACCTAGTTCTAGTAGAGGTAAGCCTAACTAGACAAGGAGAAGTCCCAGAGTGCCCTCATTTCCATAGACGACATTTGGGCGTGTATAGATTATTGACAGGAGGATGTTTCAAATGTGGAAGCACTGAACACTTGATAGCGAATTGTCCCCGAGAGTCAGGGGATAATAGGAGTTTGCAAGGTAGTGGCAAAGGGAGATCTGTTGCACAACCTTCGACTTGGGATCGAGGTGGTCCGATTCAGTATAGGGGACGTGGAGGTACAGTGTCAGAGACAGTGGATCGTCCTATGCCTACAGCCCTAGCACGAGCTTATACTATGAAGGCTCATGAGGATCAGGATGCTCCTGAAGTGATTGCTGGTATTTTCTCTCTTTATGATATTGAGATGCATGCTTTGATGTAATCTCCGGGCTATACTCATTCGTGATATCTCGTAATCGAACATGTGTTTGATAGAATGCCATCAGTAGAGCAATTACCATATGATATGCTTGTTACTAGTCCCCTGGGGCATAGTGTCAAAGTCAACCGAGTGTATAAGAACTATCACCTAATGACTCATGATAGAGAGTTTTCTATTGATCTACTTACTTTTCCGTTTCATGAGTTTGATTTAATTTTGGGAATGGATTGGTTATCCAAACACCGGGCTATAGTTGATTGTGATAAGAAAACAGTAAGGTTTAAATGTTTTGACCTGTCAGAGGTAACATTACATGGTATTCAACCTAGAGCCGTGTCAAATTTAATTTCAACTATGCAAGCCCGACGATTGCTGAGGAAAGGTTGTGAAGCCTTTTTGGCTTTAGTGCTTGACTCTAAAAGAGGTCAAGTAGATGTGGAAAAGATTCCAATAGTAAAGGAATTTCCTGATGTGTTTCCTAAGGAATTACCGGGAATACCACCTGAAAGAGAAGTAGATCTGTCTATTGAAGTTGTACATGGAACGACTCCAATTTATAGGGCACCCTACTGCATGGCTCCAATTGAACTAAAAGAGTTGAAGACTCGACCATAGGAGCTATTGGAAAAGGGTTTCATCCGACCTAGTGTTTTGCCTTGGGGTGCGCTGGTTTTATTTATAAAAAAGAAAGATGTCACTCTCTAGATGTGCATTGATTATTGACAAATAAACAAGTGACAATGAAGAATAAATATCCGTTGTCGAGAATTGAAGATCTTTTTTATTAGTTGAAAGGAGCAAGCGTCTTTTCAAAGATAGATTTGCGATCGGGATATTATCAACTTCGGGTGAAAGATGTTGATGTTCCGAAAACAGCCTTTAGAACCCGATATGGTCATTATGAGTTTTTGGTAATGCCATTTGGGTTGATTAATGCACCGACTGCATTCATGGACTTGATGAATATGGTATTCCAACCTTATTTGGACCAGTTTGTAGTGGTATTCATTAATGACATCCCGGTGTATTCTAAAGATGCACAGGAACATAAACAGCATTTGAGGATAGTGTTACAGATTCTGAGAGAGAAACAGTTGTTTGCGCAAAGTTGAGCAAATGTGATTTTTGGCTTAAGGAAGTGCCATTCCTAGGCCATAATGTATATGCATAGGGTATTAGAGTTGACCCTGCAAAGATTGAAGCAGTTGTGAGTTGGAAACCGCCTCAAAATGTAACCGAGGTGAGGAGTTTCTTGGGTTTAGCAGGATACTATCGACGATTTGTAAAGGGATTTTCCGTCATAGCATCTTCTCGCTTATAAAGTTAATTCCGAATGTGGTAGTTCGAGTGGGATGACAAGTGTCGTACCAAGTTTTAAACAGCTAAAGAAAATAATCAATACACCTGAGCCGACCAAATTTACTGGTAGAGAATATTCCATGTATAGTGATATGTCAAAATTTGTTTGGGATGTGTATTTACGCAAGATGGAAAAGCTATGGCATATGCCTCTAGACGCTTGAAACCACATGAGCAGCACTATCTCACACATGATTTAGAGTCAAGTACAGAAGTGAGCCGCTTAAAAATATGGCGATACTATTTACATGGTGAAAAATGTAGAATCTTTACAAATCATAAGAGTTTTAAGTATCTGTTAACTCCAAAAGAATTGAATTTGAGGCAACGTTGGTAGCTAGAGTTGTTTAAGGACTATGATTGCATAATTGATTACCACCCAAGAAAAGCTAATGTGGTGGCTGATGCTTTAAGTAGAAAAATGATTTCCGTTTTGTCCCTGAATCATTGTCATTGGAGATTTGAATATGATGGAGCCTTGTTGGCTCAACTGAGAGTTATTTTTGATTTGAGAATGATGATAAGAGATGCTCAGAAGAATGATGTCAAGCCACAAGAAGTAGTATAGTTAGTCAGAAATGGAAATATAACCGACTAATTTTATGTGATGAAAATGGAGGTTCGTTTACAAGAGCGTATTACGTATCGAATGCCATGGAATTGAAAAAGAAGTTGATGTATGAAAGCCACAATACCGTATTTACCATGCATCTTGGAGGTAACAAGATGTACTAGGATTTGAAACAGTACTATTGGTGGCGAGGGATGAAAAAGGATGTGACAGAGTATGTGTCTAAATGTCTGACTTGTCAGCAAGTAAAGGTTGAACATCAAGTACCGTCCGGTTTGTTAAATCCTCTTCCAATTCCCCAATGGAAGTGGGACAAAATTACTATGGACTTTGTATCTAGTTTTCCCCTCACCCAAAAGAAACATGATTCTGTATGGGTAATCAGGACATACCGATACGCCCGCCTACACTTTTTACCATCCGACTCTCGACTATTCCATGGATCGGCATGGAACTGTGATATGTGAATGAAATTGTCAGGTTACATGGTATTCTGATATCTATAGTGTCTGACCGCAATCCACGGTTTACGTCAAGGTTTTGGAAGGAATTATAGTCAGCCTTGGGTACTAGGCTGAATTTTAGTACAATTTTCCATCCACAAACAGATGGACAATCAGAGAGAGTGATTCAAGTGTTAGAAGACATGCTTCGGGGTTGTGCACTAGATTTTTCCCGAAGTTGGGATAAGTGTATTCCTTTTATGGAATTTTCTTATAACAACAATTATCAGTCCAGTATTTGTATGGCCCCCTATGAAGCTTTGTATGGTAGGAGATGTAGAACTCCTGTATGTTGGACATAATTGAACGAGCATAAGGTTATTGGTCTTGATATAGTGAAAGAAACATAAGAGAAAGTTCAGGTTATTCAGCAAAGGTTAAAGGTCATTTAGTGATCGACAAAATCTCTATGCCGGCTTAAAGAGGAAAGATATGAATATGAAGTCAAAGATAAAGTATTTTTGAAAGTATCACCATGGAGGAAGATTCTACGGTTTTGCAAGAAAGGAAAGCTGAGTCCAAGATTCATTGGGCCTTATGAAATCCTAGTAAGAATTGGCCCTATTGCTTATCGGTTGGCACTCCCTCTGGAGTTGGCCAACTTACATGATGTTTTTCACGTGTCCATGTTGAGGAAATACAGATCAGACGAATCACATATCTTGTCTGTGCAAGAGGTGCAAGTACAACAGGATTTCTCCTATGATGAAGAGCCAAAAGCTATATTAGCTCGAGAAGTGAAACAGTTGCGGAATAAGCAAGTACCGTTAGTGAAAGTACTCTAGCAACACCATGGCAGGGAGGAAGCTACGTGGGAGCCAAACAACAAAAACTTTACATTTGTTTACAAACAACAAAAAATTTATTACATATACAAAATATAATCAAAAGTCTTCCGTGGCATCTAAACAAGGTTGTCCGCCTTCTACTCGCCCGTACCTACACGAATGAAAACTCGTGCTAAGCTTTAAGCTTAGTGGGAATAAACTCGTGGACGACCACTAACAAGGATCATCACACTTTGATATATATGCATATACATCTAACATATCATATCATTTAAACATGCTTATTCATATCTCATATTTACTTATCATATCATGTTACATTTTTATCAACGCTCATATACATTTCTCGTATGTCATATTCCAAGTCATTTGTTTTATGTTTCATGCCCCGCATAAGCCTTGGCTGAGCAAAGGAAACTATAAGGGCCCGAAGGCGCTGTAATCACTATATGAGGCAGTGGTCTATAAGGGCCCGAAGGCGCTGTTATCATTGTGCGAGACAATGACCATCTATAAGGGCCCAAAGGCACTGTTATCATTGTATAAGACAATGACCATCTATAAGGGCCCGAAGGCGCTGTAATGACCCAAATGGGGCCAACTGATTAGTATGTTGTAGACTTGTTTTTCCCTAATAGGCATGCCCATCTATCCCTCTACCAGGTTCTAAGCAGACAATCCATGTGTATTTTATGTTCAAGATATTATCTCATATTCCCGAATAATTATTGTCATTTGGTAATCATATATATTTACAATCATTTATTCAGATCTTTGCATTTTCATATCTCATTATATGTAATAAACAACTATGGTTACCATGTATGCTTATGAGCTATTTACTATCATTCCATCAAGATATATATGGATGGATTCTAGACTCAAAGGGCTTTCCATAGAGTCTAAAAACATCTGAAACGGAGTTCGGACGAAGAAATTATGACCGTCCAAAGTTGGAGGCTTCCCATGAATGTTGACTACGAAACCAGCAAGGCCTACTATTTTTCTATGACGGCGGACCTAATATGAGTTCCAATTTCCTCATCAAGCTATATATGGATGGATTCTAGACTCAAAGGGCTTTCCATAGAGCCCAAGAACATCCGAAACGGAGTTCTGATCAAGAATCATTGCACTTCAAGAAAAACACATGGGTTTTGGGTGAAATTTTGACAAAGATCTCCTTAAAAACCCTAATATTTCCTTACAAATATTCCTCAATCGAGGATTTCAATCAACCAACCCAAGCCAAAACACAACCAAACAATTCCCAAAACACAAATAGGAGAAGACTTATGGTTTGCTAACTCGATCCTACACAATTAATGGGTTAGGAGAGTTTCCTAAGTCTCAAAATTTTGGGGAATCCATACTTAGTTTACATACAACCCCAAATCAACCACAAAACCAAACCAAAACAACTCCAAATCTAGTCTAAAACTGCCAAACACCACCAATATACCAAGTAGGGTTCTTTTAGACCCAAATTCATAAAAAAAAAAATGGGTTTATGGTTTGATTTTTCCATACAAGAATCCATACCTTTGATTTTTTCTCTTCTTCCTTCTCTTCTCTTATTTTTCGTCTTCTTCTCTTCTCTCATCTCTTTCTCCCGAAACGTGAAGCCCCCCAAAAATGAGAGACCAATTTGGTCTTATCCCATTTTGACTTTTAATTTTCCTTTATTTACACTTTGGTCCTTCATCTCTCCATTATTCTCAATTCCACTTATTCAAATTCTACTTTGGCATACAATCTTTTATTCTTATGTCATTTGGGTCCTTAATTGGCAATTTACCAATTTACCCTTGACTCTTGAATTAATTCCGGATTTTGTTTATTTATTCTAGAAAAATATACATTTACTTTTATTATACCCTAAACATGTTATAAAACTGTCAGGGTATAATTTGGGGTGTTACAACTCTCCCTTTTAAAGAATTTCATTCCCTAAATTCATACAGAGCAGATCTGGGGAAGGCTAGGAGATTTATCAATACTGACCCAGAAGTTTCTCACACATGGTGCTGCCAGAGCACTTTCACTAATGGTACTTGTTTGTTCAGAATGTCCACCTCTCGAGCCAAATCGCTTGCCTTCACTGTCGACAAATCCTCCCGTACTTGTATCTCTTATCAGGTATGTGCAACTCATCGTAACGTATATTTCGGCTATATGGAACACATTGTGTACTGGCCACTCGGAGGGAGTGCCAAACGATAAGTTACGTGGCCACCTGCTCCAAAACCTCATATGGCCTTAAGGAACCTTGACTCATTTTTCTCTTTTTACCAAACCATAGAATTTTCCTCCACGACGATACTTTCAAGAAGACCTTGTCTCCCACTTCATATGCAATGTCTCTCCTCTTCAAATCAGCATAAAAATTTTGTCGATCACTAGCCGCCTTTAACCTTTTCTGAATAACCTGCACTTTCTCTTCCATATCTTTCACTATGTCTGGACCAATCACTTTATGCTCATTTAACTCCGTCCAACACACAAGAGTTCTACATTTCCGACCATACAAAGCCTCGTATGGTGCCATACCAATGCTTGACTGAAAACTATTGTTATAGGCAAATTCATCACGTGGAATATACCATCCCAACTTCTCGGAAAATTCCATGACACAAATCCTCTGCTGCACCTTCAAGTACTAATCAACCTCTTCGACCGCCCATCCGCTTCATGGATGAGGTTAGAACTTCAGCCTTAGTGCTCAAAGCCACCAGAAAATTCTCCTTCCGAACTCGATGTAAACGCGGGATTCTATCTCGACACAATAGATAATGGTACACCATGCAATCATACAATCTTTTCCACATATAGCTCAGCTAGTCGATCCATAGAATAGTCCATCCTAACCGGTATAACATGGGCTTACTTTGTGAGCTTATCAACAATCACCTGCATAGCCTTCTCGCTGTGGCGGAAACTAACTCAAAATCCATGGTAATGTTATCCCAGACACATACTCAGTCACATCTCTTTTCATTCCTTTTCACCAATAAAACTGTTTCAAGTCCTTGTACATCTTATTACCTCCAGCGCATGGTAAATACTGCATATGAGCCTCAACAAACTTTTCTTTAAATTTCTTTATCATGGCACACATAATATGTTCTAGAAATACAAACTTCCAGCTTCTTTCACTCACCATCTCTAACCATCCGTAACTTTTTCTGTAGCTCTTCATCATTTTTCTGCGCATCTATAATCATTTGCTTTAAAATGGGTTGCGCTTCTAGTTGAGCTAACATAGCTCCATCATCTGCTAGTCTCCAATCGCTATACTGTAGTGACATTACTACCACTGTCTTTCGGCTTAAAATCCTTGAATAACTCTAACCACCACCATTGTCTCAAATTTAACTCTTCTTCGCAAGTAGTACTTGAGACTTTATGATCGGTGTGTAAATTTACACTTTTCCTCAGCCAGATAAGTACGTCGACATATTTTCAAAGCAAAGACTACCACACCCAAACCCAGTCATGAGTAGGATAATTCGCTCATGTGGCTTCAACTCCACCGACGATAAGCCACCACTTTCCCATCTTGCATTAACACGCATCCCAAACCACGCCCAAGCATCACTATACAAGGTATACTCTTTTCCGGGCGTAGGTCGGCTACAAACCGGTTTTTCAACCAAAGATCCTCAACCGCTTCAAAACTATTCTGACATTTGTCTGTCCACTCAAACTTTATTCCTTTCCCGAGTAATCTCTAGTGAGCCGAGAAGCTATGACGTAGTGCCTCTCAATCTTTCTATAATAACCTCAAGCAGTTTCAAGAAACTTCTCACCTCGGGTTACATTTCGAGAAAAATTCTCATTCATAATGGCCTCCAACTTTTGTGGTGTTCAACTCGATGCCCTCCAGACACAATATGGCCTAAGAAGGAAACTTCCTTTAGTGAAAATCACATTTGCTGAGCTTAACATCTTCTTTTCTCTTAAGCGTCTGCGAATTTATTTTGAGATGTTGTTCATGTTCCTATGCATCCTTAGTATTTATACACGAGGATGTCATCAGTAAAGACCTTCTAAAAGCCCAGTACGTAAGTCGGAATACGCACATTCATTAAATCCTGAAT
This sequence comes from Tetrastigma voinierianum, assembly GCA_016808115.1. Lineage (NCBI taxonomy): Eukaryota > Viridiplantae > Streptophyta > Magnoliopsida > Vitales > Vitaceae > Tetrastigma > Tetrastigma voinierianum. The sequence goes on from JAEQBH010001534.1 coordinate 534,214, forward strand.
CTTGTTGGTGCATTAGTCAACCCAAATGGCATTACCAAAAGCTCATAATGGCCATATCGGGTTCTAAATGCGGTCTTCAACACATCTACTTCCTTTACTCTCAGCGTAATATCCAGTTGCGGTCGATCTTGAAAAGACACCCGCTCCTTTCAACTAATCAAAAAGATCTTCGATTCTCGGCAATGGGTACTTGTTTTTCAATGTCACCTTATTGATCTGCCGATAATTGATACACATCCGTAGAGTGTTATCTTTCTTTTTCACAAATAAAACAGGTGCACCCCAAGGTGAAACACTGGGTCGTACAAACCCTTTATCTAAAAGCTCTTGTAGCTGAACCTTTAACTCCTTGACTACTGCTGGAAGCCATCCTGCAGGTGCCACTAGACAGAGGCATTTCTAGCTATTCTATGGATAAGTCCACCTCCCTCTCAAGGGGAATACGTGGTAACTCTTCAGGGAATACATCTAGAAATTCCCTTACTACTGGAATCTTTTCCACATCAACTTGCCCTCTCTTGGAGTTAAGAATCAAGGCTAAGAATGCCTTATATCCTTTTCTTATAAATCTCCTACTTTGTATGGGTTTGAGATCACATTAGCCATTCTGTTGGATCTATGCCACAATATTATCACCTTAGGCGGTCAGAGCATCTGACACTCTGTCTTTTGTCCACGATCAACGATGGCTCGGTGTTTAGTCAGCGATCCATTCGAGTCAGGTCGAACTCCAGGTGTAAGGTTATCAAATCGAAGAAACTCTCTTGCCCCAATATATGATAGGGCAATTTCCGTATCGTTATTCACACTAACATTGCCCCAGGACTAGTCACATGCATGTCATATGTTAATTTCTCATCAGTGGTCTTTTTCAAATACATGCTCCGTGAACACATATGAATGAGTAGATCGAGGATCCCGATCAATGCATGCATCACCGATATCATATAAAGAAAATATGCCGGCTATAACCTCGGGAGCATCTGATCCTCCTGGCTTTCATGGCATATGCTCAATCTTTGATCTTTATGAAACTAGGGTGATCCAACATCCTCAAAACTATGCCTCCTCGTCCTCTATCTTTGAGATAGGCCGCTCGGCCATACCTCGATGGTAGTCGAAAGTGGTGCCGCGAATCTTCCTCTACCACTTTCTTGTTGACTTCTATTATCCTGACTCGGGGACACTATCTTATCAATCTTTCAAAGGCTTCCACCGCAAGAAAACACCTCTTGTCAATAGCTGCAAACACCGAATGTAGTCTATGGCAATGGAGTGCACTCTAGGATTTCTCCTTTGTCAGTGAAACACCTCTGCACATGCTTAGATCTTTGTTGTACCTCTTGTGTCTTCTACCTCTTGTAGTGAACCACATGCTTGACTTGGCCAGACATCTCTAGCTCTTTTACCAGAAGAGGAGGCTCCTTTTGAGAACTTCTTCTTTTGAGGACTTTTCTTTCTTTGCTTTGGTTTCTAGTCTCTCGAGCTTTCATTGCGGCTTGGTTGGCCCGATAAAAGTTCACCTGTTGGAGAGAAGTCACAGGTGCTAAGTACCTCTTGATGGAATCATGTAGTCCATCTTCAAATTGCCTACACCGAAATGCCTTGGTGAGGACCGCTTCCGGTGCATATTTGCTGAGATGGCTGAACTCTTTCTCATACTCAACCACAGATAAGTTCCTTTGCTTCATATTTAGGAATTGTTTCCACTTGGACTCCCTATACATGTCTGTAACACACTTTGCCCTGAACTCTTAGACAAAGAATTCCCATGTCATGGGATTCGAATCCACTGAACTTTTAGTGTCGGTTCCACAATCATATGCCTCACCTTGCAATAGTGAGGCGCACATGATGCTCTCGATAGGGAGGAGCATCAACCTCTTCGATACCCTTTATAGCTTTTCTAACCAGAATTCGGCTTTCTCTGACTCTTCCATGCTCGACCCATGGAATTCCTCTGCTCCATGTCTTCTTACTGTGTCTATTAGAGCTTTATGAGCAGTCAATCTATCCAATACCTGAGCCATGTCCTGCGATATTCTCAGCAAGGCTTCTGTGGGCTCATTAGGTACATTACTTTCTAAAGACTCAGGAGCTGATTTATGGACCAGCAGGGCCTACTATTTTTCATGATTTATGGACCTAATATGAGTTCCAATTTCATCAAACTATATATGAATGGATTCTAGACTGAATGGGCTTCCATAGTCAGAACTGCTCCAGGAAATGGAGTTCGGACGAAAAACTATGGCCGTCGAGTTGGGGCTTCCATAAGCAGTGGCTCACGAGCAAAACCCGGCGAGGCTTCGCATTTTTCACTGATTTTTGGACCTAATATGAGTTCCAATTTCCTGAATCTATATATGGATGGATTCTAGACTCAAAAGGCTTTCGGTAGAGTCGAAAATCAGAAAAGCAGGAGTTCGATTCGAAAAGAGAATATAATGTCAGAAGTTGGAGGCTTCCATGAACGACTACGAGCAAAACCAGTAGGGCCTACTATTTTTCGTGATTTTTGGACCTAATATGAGTTCCAATTTCATCAAGCTATATATGGATGGATTCTAGACTCAAAGGGCTTTCCATAGAGTCCAAGAACATCTGAAATGGAGTTCGAACGAATAAATTATGACTAAGACAAAAACATGGGTTTTGGAGAAATTTTGACAGCATCTCCCCTAAAACCCCAATATTTCCTTGATACAAATATTCCTCAATTGAGGATTTCAATCAACTAACCCAAGTCCAAAACACAACCAAACAATTCCCAAAACACATATAGGAGAAGACTTATGATTTGCTAACCCCATCCTACACAATTAATGGGTTATGAGAGTTTCCTAAGTCTCAAAAGTTTGGGGAATCTATACTTAGTTTCCATACAACCCCAAATCAACCACAAAACCAAACCAAAACAACTCCAAATCTAGTCTAAAATTGCCAAACACCACCAATATAGCAAGTAGGATTCTTTTAGACCCAAATTCATAAAAAAAAATATGGGTTTATGGTTTGATTTTTCCAAATAAGAATCCATACCTTTGATCTTCTTCTCTTATTCCTTCTCTTCTTCTTCTTCTTCTTCTTCTTCTTCTTCTTCTTTTTCTCTTCTCTCCTCTCTTTCTCCCAAAACATGAAGCCCCAAAAATGAGAGACCAATTTGGTCTTATCCCATTTTGACTTTTAATTTTTCTTTATTTACTTTGGTCCTTCATCTCTCCATTATTCTCAATTCCACTTATTCAAATTCTACTTTGTCATACAATATTTTATTCTTATGCCATTTTGGTCCTTAATTGGCAATTTACCAATTTACCCTTGTCTCATGAATTAATTCCGGACTTTGCTTATTTTATTTTTAGCATTATTTTATTCTGAAAAAATATACATTTACTTTCATTATACCTTAAACATGTTATAAAACTGTCAGAGTATAATTTGGGGTGTTACAACCCGCAACTATTTAGTTCAGGTAATAATTTCGAGGACGAAATTCTTTTAAGGGGGGGGGATAATTGTAATACCCCGAAATATACCATAATCGTTTTATAACAAGTTTAGGGTATAATATATGTTAAATTTGAATTTTCCAGAATTTATACTATTAAGTGTGAAAATGATAACAACACGGAAATAAAATTCGAGAATCGAGGAGTAAAAGGGTAAGTAATAAAATAAGACAAGAGCATAAGACAAGAAAGTATATGCCAAGAATAGAATAATGAGATAATTTAGTATAAAGGAAGAGATGAAGGCTTTGCAAAATGGGAAAACTAACTAAAAATCTGAAATGAAAAACAGGCACTTGGGCAAGATAGGATAAAGTAGTAATTACAGTGAATGGCGTTCCTTTCGTGTGGAGAAAGAGAGAGTGAGAGAGCGCGGTGTTGAAGGGAGAAGCCAAATTTTGGGTTTTATTTGTTCAAGAAGCAAGAGAAGGAAGGAAGGAGAGGAGGAAAAGCTAAGTTGAAAAAAAGATTAAGGTTAGGAATAATCCACAACTTCTTTGAGCATTCGTTTGGGTTTCATCAAACCTAACTTTAGCTATAGAGTATGATTTTAATTGTTTTTAGTTCAGTTTGTGGTGTTTGAAGTTGTTTGAGTTGGTTGTGGTCCTCACTTGAGGAATGTTTGTATGAAGGAAATGTTGGGGTTTTAGGGGAGATGCTGTCAAATTTTTTCCAAAACCCACGTTTTTGTCTTGGTCATAACTTGGTCATCACTCATTCAAATTGAGTGATTCAAATTTTTTGATAAATTATACTTCTAGGAGAACAAATATCCTTGAAATAAGTTTATTCAAATTTTGACTCCATTGGACCTAGAAAATTAGTCAAAGTGAAACCTTGTTTTGGGGTTTGATACGAGTTTGGGTTTTTATTCTGATTTTGTAGGCCATAAGTTGAGTTCCTCATCCATTGGTGATTCAAATTTTTAGGTAAACTAGACTTCTAGGAGAACAAATCTCCTTTAAATAAGTGTATTCCAATTTGGACTTCATTGGACCTAGAAACTTCGTCAAAGTGAAACCCTGTTTTCGGGCAGTTTCTGATACAGTTTTGGTGTTTTGGTTTAGTTTTGGGTAGTTAGGCCATGAGTTGAGTTTCACTCATCCAAATTGAGTTATTCAAATTTCTGGGTAAACTAGACTTTTAGGAGAACAAATCTTCTTGAAATAAGTGTATTCAAATTTTGACCCCATTGGATCCAGAAAATTTGTTAAAGTGAAGCACTGTTTGTAGGAAATATTTAGGTGTAAAGTATTTGAATTAAATAAATAAAAGAAGGGTTGATATATGAAATATGAACACATGAATAGTAATACAAACATGTAAATGACTAGTATGATATCTCTAACGCAGATAAAAACCTAATAAGCCTAATTTCCTACATATATTCCAAAGTGGATGGACAATTAGGCATTGCCTATGAGGGGTTACAAGTTATAAGTTGACCCTCTTTGAGTCATTAAAGCGGCTTCGTTTTGGTTATTACAACAGCCCTGTTTGGGTCATATAATACAGGCATAGGTCATTGTCTCGTACAGTGATGATACCTTTGGGTATATATGGCCCCGTTTGGGTCATACAGTACAACCATGAGTGCTTGTTTAGATACGGTGATACATTCGGGTATATCACAGGTTATCTCTCGTATCCACGTCTTTGGGAATATGCGCATAAAAAAAATGATACGAAGATGATATAGATAATATAAAAATGACACATGAAAAAAGGCATAGAAATATGCAAATGATCTGAAAGATGCATATGATATGTAAAGAAATTATATGTTGCAAACTGTGTATATGTATCTTTGAAATTGGGATCACGCAAGTGGTCATATATGTTATATGTTTCCGCTCAAGCTATAAACAGCATGGGTGTTTTATCAGTGATGCGAAGAAGACATTCATAGCGATGCATCCGTAGGGCAATAGCAGCGATGACCTCTAAGTAGGTTTCGGATTTATTTTTGTATATGTAAATGTAAAGTTTTGTAATAGTGAAAATGTAGAAGAACAAGTAAATGGGACTCGGATATATGTACAGAATATTATGAACACCACTACGGTGGTTGTTTTATATGTATATATTAAATTTGTTTCTTTATGAAAATATATGTAAATTAGGCCACAGACAAAAAACCGGGTTAAAGAGTCCTGGTCCGTGCTTTGCGTCCCCACTCTTCGCCTGGCGGGGGAGGCGCGATATGTTCATTATCGGGGTGGCTCTTGGATGCTTGTCCCGACAATAGGGCTAGGATAAGAGCGAAACAAATAAACACGAAAATAAAAACTGGGTGTTCTTTCAACACAATTTCTCTTAGCCCTTGACTTGTACTAGTATCACCATCAAAATAGATAACTCGATCTGACTCAATCACTTTAGTGGTGTGCGAAGGGCAATAAAACCTGGAACCTCTTGATCCCACACAATAACCAATAAAGTACCCACTAATGATTTTTGTATCAAGTTTCTTAGATTGCGGGGTCTACGGTCTCACTTCCGCCTTGTAGCCCTAAACATGGAAATGACGAAGATTAGGCTTCATTTGTAACCATAGCTTATATGGAGTCTTAGGAACAGACTTACTAGGCACTTGATTCAAAATATAAGCTACAGTTTTCAAAGCTTCACCCCACAAGAACTCATGTAGTGAGAAATTAACAAGCATACATCACACCATATCAAGAAGTGTGCGATTTCTCCTTTCCTCAATCCCATTTTGTTGAGGAGTACCAGACATTGTATACTAAGCATCAATGGCACATTCCTAAAGTTACTTTGTAAATGGTTCAGGGTTGCGTCTCGTCTCATCATCTCTACCATAATACTCACCACCTTTGTTCGAATGAACCACTTTGATCTTCTTCCCTTGTTGGAGCTCTTTAGCACAAGCTTTGAAAGCCTCGAAAAGTCAGACTTCACACAAATGAGCTCTACAAAACCATAGCAGGAATAATCGTGATAGATGTGATGAAATATTTGTAGCCACCCACTAGCAGATGAGTGAATAACGACAAATATACGTATGAATAACCCTAAGCATTTCGTTGTATCCCCATCGACCTTGGCATTCTAACCTTGATGCAATCTACAAGTATCAATCGAAAAATCCAAGATCTAGAAGAATCTCATCTTTAATTAATCTCTCGGTTCTACGTGCAAAAATATGAAGCGGCTTGTGCCCGAAGAGTGAAGACTTTTCATTCCAATCTCCAAACGTTTAGAGCTACTAGCGGTGTCTTGATGGAAGTAGCGAAACATAAGAAGCCCAGTAGACAACTCTAATGCGTAAGACTCCTCGAATCATTCCATTGCCAATCAATAAGAGTCTTAATATAAGTTAACTTTCTAGTTCTAAAAAATAAAATTATATCAAGTCTATCTAAAATAGGTACTAATATCAAAATTTCTCACGTCGATGGTATATGCGCTACATTTGCAATTCGAAAATTTCTATCTTGGTACGTAATCTAACAACTCCTAGAAAATCAACTTGGACTCTTGTACCTTCTCCCATGTTCACACACTGCTCAAAACTAGTTGGATTTTTTTTGCTTATCACCGCTTGCATACAATTGCAAGCATGAATGGTGGCGTTACTATCGAACCACCAAGTATCAGATGACACATCAATGATATTGGATTCAAAACAAACATTCACCCAATGATTATTAGATAACTCATTTTTCTCATTCTTGTAATTAGTCCGATTAAGTTTTGTGATGGTAAAGAACTAAGGAAAGCTCAAAGCTAAAGAATCAAACAAAGTCTCAATCATAAAAATACATGCAAATTGCTCGATTCTTGACACCAAAAAGACTACTGAAAGTGGTGTGAATACTAGAATCTATAAAATACAAAAAAACTCATACACAGATAAGAACAATTCACCAAATGTGCCTTGAATGCTCGATTTCCCAGATAGAATTAGTAAAATTATATATAGTTCGCAATGGCTTATGAAATCTCTTATCCAAATTAAGTCTGCATCAGAATAATAAGGTAAACCGATATGACAAGCTTTTATCGTTTGTATGGATCTTAGCAAAATTGATGCTCAAAATAGGAGATTCTGATTCTTGGCATCGATTCAAAAAATATTACAATTAACGAGCTGCGAGAAGCGAGTTTATAAATCTAATATTTCTCAATTTTATCCAAGTACAAGAAAATAATTTTATTCATAATATAATGTTATACATAATCTCAAATAGCACAAACATAAATTACAAAAACAGTATATATATATATATATATATATATATATATATATCTTTTTTCTTTTCTTTTTTTTAATTCTAGTCACTTGTGAACTAGCGGAAGGCTGGTAAGTTGTGGCTAGTTCACCTTGACTGGGATAAGACAAGTTTTAAAACCCTCGTCTACTTAGAGTATACTGTTAGTCATTAGGCTCTTTTTCTAGCCTTGTCTAATGGCCAGAATGATTCAGGTTGGGTTACGGTGTTGGGCCTCTTACACCCAAAACAATGCAAACCCAAATAACAAAAAATAAAAGAAAAAAAAAAAAAAAAAACTTAGATCCATTCCCACTAACCTTTCTCCAAGCTACAAACGTCGGTCGACGCGCCAGAGCAGTCGGCGCTGCTGTCGCTCGTCCACGCCGACTCCCGATCAGCGAAGATCATGACCATGGTGTAAAAGGCCTCGAGAGCTCAAGCGAAGTTAGTGAAGACGACGTGTCTCAGCCGCCACACCCCACACCAGGTTCCAACCCTCATGGAACGAGGTCGTTTGAGGCATGTTTGAGAGATTGATTTTTTTTTTTTTTAAAAGAATCAAAAGTAATCAAAAGTCAAACATTATTATGGCTTTATGGGAAAAGAATTAAGGCAGTGGCAGCCATGCACAATTATCAAGAAGCAGGGTTTTCCTTTTCTTATTATTTAAAAAATAATAATGGTCATTCTCATACGACTTTTGACCGTGGCCCCGAATGAATTAAAGACATTTGTCAAAACCACATCATGCTACAACTTTTGTCTCTGACAAACATTCATTAAAGCATTAGCAAGTTATATCATGAATTTGGATTCCATCAAAACTCAAAAGGAAAATAGAATGCCTAAAAGGCAGCTACGTCGGACACAGAGCACCTTCATCAGTTTGAAAGATCTTTTAAACGCTGTTGCAATGGAGAAAGAATATTTAAAAGGAGATTGCTTTCCAAAATCAGTCCAGAAAAGTTTTTTTCTTTATGTTTTGGAAATTCCCTACAACGGTTCAACATGGCAATTAAAGCCAACAAAACTAGAAAACGCAGAAAATTAAAATTGATAGCTCCAATATCAATTAAAACAACTCTATACTAATTGCTAAATTATTTTATAAAAATCAAGGATATTTATTGATCTTAAAAACAATTAATTAATAATCAAAGACTTAATAAATATATTATAAAATAATAATTTTATTGAATAAAGAAATATCGGTCGAAGTGTGTAAAAGCATCATGACGTAGATTGAGAATTATAGATTAACATTTTTAAAATGCAGAGATAAGATAAAGAAAAGTTATAGTTTGAAGATAGTTAACTCCTTACACCCCAAGTATGTTTCTACCAAACCTTATGAAATTTTAGGGTTTATTCTTTATATATATAAAGCGTAAAGAGGCCCGATAGGGTTTGAAAATGAGGCGCGAAGGCCCGCTGCGTGGCCAAGGAAGGCGGCAGGTGGAACACCGGGATCTAGCTCAGCCTAGGAAAGAAGCTAATTCGCTCGCCCCAAAGCCAATAGCGCGGGAAGTAGCATATGTCGAGCTGGCCTGAAATTGAGCCAAATCCTTCGGCAAGGAGTAAGATAATTCCCCGATAACGGTTTCATCATAAAGTAAACAAATCTCCTTGGATAAAAGGGAGGTAGGATAATCTCAAATCTTTAACTACTCGTTATCGTAATAATCCAACAGATAAGGGAAGAAAATACATTCTGAGAAAAGTTGTCGATGACACGTTTAATGCGTCGTAGAAAGGATTCTGATGGCTTGCTAAGTGTCGTAGTGTAGGCGACATTATATGTTTAAGTACCATGACACTCATTTGAAGCGTCATTATCTTCATCGAGATTTAAACTGGTATTATGCTCTTGCCTTTATGAGCGTCATTTGATTTTTATATGCTCTTGTGTTATTAACCTTGACACCCTTTATAAGTGTCATCATCTTTCTTACATTAAAATTTTAATCTTATTTGCATTAATTTCATTAGTTATAAATCCTAATATAACACCTCATAGTTATTGAAAATCTGCACATAATATGAAAGTCATATAGATAAGAAAAAACTATATCAAAGTCATTGATAAGAAAAAATAACATTTATATATCCATTGATCCAAAATTACATTTGTACATATTCCCAACAAATTTTCATAAATTCTATGAGTACGAATACAAAATATTCGTTAATTTGTAAGTAGTGAAGGATCTTTCTACGAGAGAGTGCACTAAGCCCATCAACGCCACCACATGAAGCCTTCTTTACCTGTTTAAATGTGGAAATAAAATTAGTTCAATGAATAATTACATTTTTTACTTAGATGAGATTTGATGTTTTCGCGAATCATCATTTAATATAAATAGACAATTACATAAATGGGTTTATTTAGATAGAAAGACAATTTCAATAGTAACACATCATATGCATGTGCCAATAGTGAAAATATTTATTTGTAGCTTATAGCCTAATTATTCATAAGTTGTAACTAAATAATTTGAATGAACATTAATTATAACTAAAATAGTGATTTCATCAAAGTAATGATTTCATCAAAGTAATGATTTCACCAAACCAAGTTAGTAGTTAATCTAGTAATAGAAAAAAAAACTATACACAATAGTGGGCGAAGGCAAGCAAAAATTGAGCCAACAACATCTAACTATCCAAAAAACATAAACTTGATAATTCATGTTGAGAATTGATGTGCAAACTAGGAACAATTCCAAGAGAACTAGTCATTATTATTGGACATGATAATTAAATTAGTGTATTTATAGAGTGTTATACATCTTTGTTTTAATATAATTAATGGGCTGAATTTATGAATTATCTTTGAGGTCTTTGTTTTTTGATTTATGAGTCAACATCTTTCCAAGAGTGGTGTTTAATGTGCTTAACACAACGAGGGAGAAATTAAAGCATTATTTACTTCTCAAAAGCTAGGAAATATATAGGTCATTATAATGCTAGTACACTTTGAATTTCTAATAAAAACCTGTAAATAAAGGTAATTCATGTAAATTAAAGAAAATTTGATTGATTAATAATATTTCATTTTTCTTTTGAGAAAATATCACAATCTTCAATGGTGGGATTTCAAATGATTTTCTCTGGAAGACCCAAGGGCATAATGAAGAATTTGACTTTATATTTTACATACACTATCTCCCTATTTTGTTACTTATTCTTCCCCATCATAAACTTTATTCTTTGTTCATCTCATTAAACAATGAGAAAATAAAACCCTAAACCATACTTTGGCATAGGCAAACCATCCTAGCTTTGTCCAATATAAACTTTTAGTTCTAACCGGGAACCACTTCAATTTAATTGAATAGTTATTTTAGCTCATTATGCAATTTCTATATCTATGCCTATAGTGTGTAAGAGGAAACAATTACTAGCTACTTGTAATTTCATATTGCATAATTACAAACTAAGAACAAGGTCTACTAGCTAAATTCTGTTTTTTAAGTCATTCCTAAATGTTTTTAGTTCAAGACTGCATAACATATAAAGCCCCATAATCAAATAACTTGCAGATGATTCTACACATGAACTGCTGCTCCAATTATTCATATAGTTAAGTCAGAGTTTTTCTAGGAAAATAATATTATGTTTCACTCTTAAAGTATTGGTTTGCTTTGATTTCACATTTTGATTTACACAAACCCAAATCACACCACAATTCTCTAACTGTTAAACAATTAGACCTTCAATATATTCATAAAAGGACAAATAATATATATAAGTAAGCCAGAGTAACATGGATATATGCCCGTGACTCACCTGTATTAGTTTTTATGACATGCTAGTATGAATTTCAATCCAACTTCTCACATTAAAAATAAACAACACTACTACTAACAAATCGGGAAGCAAATATAAAATCACAATTATAACATGAAAAGTAGGAATACCTAGGAAGTTCAAAATAAGGTCCAAAATACCTAAATCAATATAAAGAAATGAGAACAATGAGAACATCGATACTTAAACTAATGCTAATCTAAAATAAAGAAACAACAAATGATAGGTTTTTCCTTTTTCGCATAATCATATTTGTCACTGAGCTTTCAACATAATCACTAACTGACATTCTTCAGACAGCTAAATATATCCTTGATATCCAAAAGAGGAAAAAAGAAAAAGCAAGTTGTGATTCTAGGACATTCCTGATGAAATGATTTAATAAATTCAAACATTTTTTAATTTTCTAGTCATAACCAGGTAGATTCTAAAGCCAACTAACAAATTTTTTCATATTTCTTTGCTTTATCAAGAACAAAAATCGTATAATAAAAATGAATTTTAACCCACAAGTGGGTGCATTTGCGTTAGATTGATGGTTCAATCTGCAACAACAAATATTTTAATGGCACTATCACATATAAGAGGAGGCTGATTAAAGGATAATCTTGATGCCCAATTGGGCTTCAAGGAGAGCCATTTTTCATTAGACCACTCAAAACAAACTCCCAATTAATTCAGTAATCACTAAATGTGCAAATCATTACAAGACACACCAAAACAAGTTTGTAGTAATGCAAGTCAATAGTAAAGCAGTAAGTGTTTGGAAAATGAAGACGTGGACCGTAATATTGCAATTAAAAAGAGTCATTATATAAAACTTGTATTCATATACTGATGCAATTAAATACTTGCAAAACTTGCATTCATATACTGGTATAATTAAATACCTGAAGAGAGCCAGTATATAAAAGGTCCATAAACATTCAATGATTGTAGAAAAATGCAAGAGCTTGGATGCACCCGTTTCATCACAAGATGACTTGTTAATATGAGAAATTCTTTTCATTTACTACCACGATGCAAGGAATGACAGGAATTTGGGCCATTTTTTCCCTTTATTCCTTTGGCATCGGTTCTTTAGTAGATGACATCCTCCTATGTATAGATCCTCAAGAAAGCAATATTTCTTACCTAAAAATCAAAACCCCAAAATATTCATATAGAAACCTAACACCCAACCAAGAAATTATCTCAAGAAGAATAAATTTGAAACAGAAAAACCCCTAATAGCAGTAAAACAAACCTAAAACCTCAACTCCAAAATTCACAAAACTTATACAAAAAATAAATGAAAATCAAATCCAAGAGAAATCACCCAAACTCATTACTCTTCACCAAAATGCAAATGCCATGAACCGCTTATTTATCAAAAAACAAAATCAAAACTTTAACATTTTAGGATTAAAAAAACTAAGTTGCATAACAAGGGGTGATAATTTCAACCTACCCTTTAGAGCATTAGGAATCCGAACAAAATTCTCTTTAAGAGCAAGAAAATCGCTTCGAATCTAGGCAATATCATCATGAAGACGAGGTCAGATGGATCGCATTTATCACACCGTAGCTCATCGCTTTCCAACCCTCAGATTCTAAAAATAAAAATAAAAATCCAAACTCATAACCCTAAATCATTAAAAATTTGGCTCCAACTCACAAACAATAGAAACCCATCATAAAAATCTTTCAAACTTTTCTCTACATGTTAGATACCTAGTTAGAAATCAAAGTTTCCCCAATTCATAGAAACCCAAAATGTAAACTTCGCAGAGAAAGAGAGTAAGAGAGATCTAAACTGGGTTTTGTTATGGTATCCACAATTCAACATAGAATCAGCTTGGTTATGAGAGATAACTATAAGCATCATCATCATTGAATCGAGGCAAATGACGGCCGATTTAGAGGGTAGCTCACCCACGATGCTGGCCAAACAAGAGGTCTTGTAAGTGCCAGTTTCACTTCGTGAAACTCCAGATAAGAGGAGAGCTCGACCTCCACATGATGAGGTAAGGAAGGCTGCTGAGGCCGACATTTAGATATCGATATTGGCACAAGGTAGTGGGTGGTTGAAATGGTTTTAGATCCTAGGTTTTGATATTTTAAATTAAAATAAGCGTCATTATTTTTAAAACGTACCCAATTCAATGCCGCTTTAATAAAGAAGTACCAAATAATGACATTTTTTTCATAAACGTCATGGATTTGAACGTCATTATTTTAATTTTTTGTAGTAGTGAGAAGACATCAAAGGCCAATTCTTAACGAGGTTTCCACTAGAAGTTGGTTCACTTTCTTGTTCTTTTCTTTTGCATTGGGACCAATAAGTCGCATTCCAAACCATCATATGAGTCTTCTCTGCTGGTTTGTTGTTTCTACGGGTTTGCAATGATTCCGCACTAACTGAGACAAGAGGAATTGGCAATGTTAATGTTATCATAAAAACACTTCATCGATGAGTAGTTACATATATGAGTACTATATGTTACACAAAAGTTTCAACTTTCGTTCTCGCCTTCCCGCCCAAGAGGATAAAATAAGCATTTGTTAAGTAGATTGAAGGAAAGGAGAAGCTTAATGTGCTACTTTTCAGAATCGCTGAGAAAATCTTGATACATGATACATGAAACTTAATGGCAACAAGCAATAGTCACACCATCGCATAAATCGATATAAACGTGTGGCAAGAGGATGGAAATCATGATCACGTAGAAATGTTTCGATCATCATAATACTCCAAATTCTAAACACTTAATAGAAAATTGATGGGAATGAGATCCAAAATGGCATCATTATATTATAAAGGTGCTGACTTGGTAATTGCTTTACCTTCAAATAGAGATTCTTCAGAGAATGTATTCGATACTTTATCAAGAAGCTGAATTATGAAACCACTCGGGAGTTATAAACAAAATATAAGTAGTAATGATAAACAAAAGTAAAACTTCAAAAAATGTGAGAAAGAGCAAACATTTAACTCCATCAATACAAAAAATTTAGACATTTCACACCTTCTAATGATCCACAGTATCTTTAGTTAAGATTCGAACTCTTCTTCAATTCTAATTCTTTGAAATCGTTGAGACTTTACTTTGGTTTCGTTAGTTACTCTTGAATTGTATTCCCAGATCATTTTTTTTTTTTTCGACAAGATAAGAAAAAATGTTCCTGCAGTGAAACCTCCCAAAGCCGGGTCCGATGATCAATCCTATGCCCCAAGTCGTACTCAACCTAAATCTAAGTAATACCGCCAACATAACCAAAGGTGGTACACAAGACTATTGAAACTATTGACAAAAAATAAATACAAATTCAACGTTGACAGTCCTATAGCCGTGTTCCTCATGAAAATTTCACAGATAGGCTCTGATCAGAGAAGAAATTTGAAAATGTAGCATGATGAGCAGCTATTCAAACCATTAAACTAACTAAACATCTATTCAAAAAATTATATGAGACCACTTTAATTGGCCCAAGAAAGTTAATATTCGATTTCCAAGAAGAAACGCTGAAGACGACTCATCCAGAAGTTAACACTCGAGACCGAAAAGAGCGTTGAAAATAACTCAAAACCAAACAAACAAAGATTGTTGTGAGAAAACATGGTATTGGAAATCTTTTCAACAAATAAGAATACTTGGATCGCAGTAAAATTCAAGCAGGTATTCATAGACTAATCAGGGTACTAACACCGTGATGTGAGCCCATAATTATACTGTGCTTTCTACCATAACGATCAGCCACCACTCCCCAGGCAACAGATGTCAATGCTCTTCCAAACATAAATGCAGAACCTTCATGATATTAGGGAATTATTAAGACAAATATTTTCAGAACTAATATGAGTTATCTTATGGATGTACCCTTTCAACATGGAACTTATTTAAATATAAAAAAAGCTCACCCACATATCCAGAATAGTAACCAATGTCTTCCTCTCTTTTTGCTACATGAAGTCCCTAATCCGGCAAATAGAAAGAAGTAAAAAACAAAAGAAGTCTTCTTCAGAAATAGACAAACACATGTTATCGTATATTTTATCAGAAACAAATGGATGTTACATAAGAAATCTACTGAATCCAAATAATTATGAAGTCGGATGTTGAATCAAGGGTTTATTTACTCAGAAACAAGGAAAAAGACAGAGGAGCCGATATCGACATTTAACAAAATGAAACCATTGTCAGGCACCGCATACAAGTGGTCAAACGAAGATTATTAATATCTTGAATACTAGCTCATGTGAAGATGCAGTGGTCTAATCTGCTCCACCACATCTCGAAAAGCATCAAACCATTTCTCCTCCACCAACGCATTCAACAAAACATGATAAGCAAAGCTATCTAAGTCGACTTAAACCGCATTTCGCAAACAAATGAGGGCAATCTCCCGCTCCCAAAGAACCGCATAACCCATTACCGCAGTATCATGTATCCCAATCCTATGCACATACCGCTCTAAAATTCGCAGAATCCCAACACGAGATACGAAGCCGCCGAGTAAGATCCAACGTGGCATGGAACGTGGCGCCGAATGGTGAAACCCCGCTGCTCTTCAACCAATCAAATAATTTTTCAAACAAGACAAAACGTTTTTGCCATGGGCAAGCACGTCTGTGAATCGAACCGGCTCCGAAAGCGGGAGCCTGAGGCGCGTGGCGGCGTCTGGGTTCTGCAATGAGATCTGGCGAGGATCTGAAAATCCACCACAGAGGACATTCTGGACGATTGAACCATCGTTGAATGAGAACACCACATCTTTAGCTTGAAGAGTGCCGATTCCGCCTAAAATGACCCGGTTATGGCTGGGTGGACGGTGGTCAGGCTACGGAGGTGCGGTATAACGTCAAGGAAATCGAAAACCCAAACCCCAAAATTCTAGTGTGGGCTGATGGATGAGAGCTCGTTCCCTGCGCTCTAAGGTTGTTTCTTATCCTCTTCAAATCTCTCCATCAATCAAAAGCCTCCAAATGTCGAGGGTTTATCTGTCTAAATACGTGGGATCTAAAGGTAGGATTTGGTGATAGAAAATAATAGAATATTTAATATGATGTATGATGACAATTTTTAGGAAAAAATGTCATGGATTTTCAACTATTTCAATGACATTTAAAAACGACAAGGCTACAGTTAATATTATTCTTTATTTAAGGACACTTACAATCATATGATGCATTAAGCATCATAAAATTAAAAAAATTATAGAAGATAAATGATGTCAAAACAAAACACATCATATATTTAATTATATTTAAACAATGACATTGTTTTTAAAACGTCATGAAATGAAGCGTCATAAACTTTAATTTTTGTAGTAGTGACCCCAACCAATGGGAAAGAATCCTTACCACCATCTAATTGGGAAAACATATGCTATAAACACAAAGCACCATCTAAGTGAGTGCACGCAAACATACGCATAACATCTCGCCTCTACACCGATCTTTTCACAAGGAGGAACTAACTCAGGTATCACACACGGCGAGCCCTCGCCGACCTCCTTCTTTTTCTGTTTTTTGCGCAGGAGTCCACCTGCCGCCAGACCGCCCCGCCGACAGTTCCAGCTCCTCGCCAAAGGATTCCAACACGTCCAGCTCCTGCTCAGCTTGAAAGCATCATTAGGTCAATCACCCCCTGGAACGATGCCTTTACAAATACAAATAGAAGATGATCTTTCAATTTTTGATGGTATCAACTCGGAACACAAGCAGGGGCAACGCAAATCCTCCGAGGATGCAGGACCAGCCAGGCGATGCAGATAGCTAACCTCCCGACGTGGTAGAAGCAGTATAAGCCAACACAGATGAGGTGGAAGCACTCCGCCTCACCAACCAACGCCTGATAAGGGAGCTAGAACAACTCACTACAGATGGCAACAATACAGGGGAGGAACACGACAATTGTGGAGGCCAACCTCACCCTCATGAAGGACAACCCCACGCTCCCGCGCAATGTAAACCGGCTGTAATCCAGCCGAGCCAGGGGACATGGACCACATATAAACCCTGGAGAGGAAGGCAACAAGACATGGACCACATATAAACCCTAGAGAGGAAGGCAACGAAGCGACACTCGGGGGGCACGCCGGAGATCAAGAATTCAACCCCCCATTGCAAGGAACAGGAGAACGATCATGGGAGTAGAGGTTCAAGGCGGCCTCCAACAGGAACTCAGCCGCATGAAGGAAATTGTGAAGGGGCGAGCTCCTGACTCTATGGACACCCTGGTACAGCAAACGGAGTCCCCGTTCATGGCCGAGGTGCTCCACTTTCCTCTTCCGGCGAAGTTCAGAATGCCGCAAATAGAAGCATTTGATGGTACCAGGGATCCCGTCGATCATCTCAACACTTATAAGAATCAAATGGAGCTACATGGATATCAGGACCCTGTGCGGTGCAGAGCTTTCGCTATAACGCTAAAAGGCCCAACGTTGGCGTGGTTTAATAGGCTTCCACCGTCATCGATCTCCTCATTCAGAGAACTCTCCATTGCGTTCGTCTCCCACTTCATGTGCGAACACATGCAGCCGAGCCATCACTTCATCGACCATAAAAACAGCCTCGCAAGAAAGCCTCCGAGGTCTTATGTCCGCAGGTTCAATGTCGGTCCTCGAAGAAGATATACCCGACGAGAAGTTCGCTATCACCGCATTCATCGTAGGATTAGGAGTTCAGTCAAAAGACTTGATGTTTTCCATTTCCAAGAATCCTCAGGCAAGCATGGCCGAGGTGCTCGCTAAGGCGAGGTCACATCAACTACAAGCCCTCATATCTGAAGAAAGGCTCTTTCAAATTTCATAAGGAGAAAAGCAAGACTGACAAACGACAAGGACGGAGCCCTAAGAGATAAAGAGACCGGGAAAGGTCCTCAAAGACAAACAGAGAACTATCCCCGAAAAGGTGAGGAAACCTCAGAGATCGCTTAGGTCCACCTCAGCCCGAGCGACAACCGTATTCACCTCAATGGTCACCCCCGACTACCGCAAAGGTCGCAGGGCCTGCCAGGTACAACACTTAACAAGCCGAGATGGCCGTCCTGTATGAGGACGCACCCGTACCAAGCAGGACAACACCAACACGTGAGTTCCACAGACCACTGCACGAACGCATCGATTGCATACAACTCAGGAAGGAAATAGAATATTTGATTCGAAGCGTATATCTTCGCCGCTTCGTAGCACCTGAAGGCCGGGATTAGGCTCAGCAACCACAACCACTCGCCGATGGCAACTCAAAGACCAAGAAATTTGGGAAATCCATGTGATCTCCGGAGGATTCAGGAGGTGGTGAGTCCACACAGAAGGCCCATTTGCACAAGATTCTATCGGGAGAGGTCATGGAGGCATAAGCTGCAATAAACTCGCCTCGCTCCCAATACGTACCATAACATTCCCTGATGCAGACTGAAGGATGCCAACATCCCCATGACGATCCTTTGGTAATAAGGGCAGTTGTGGCCAACAAAACAGTCCATCGGGTCCTGGTCGACAATGGGAGTTCAGCCGACATCATCTTTGCGGCAGCCTTCGATAAGATGGGCATCAAAAGAGAAGCTAAGAGCGGGCCGGCCACCTATCCGCTGATTCTCTAGAGAAAAAGTGTTACCTGGGTCAATACGCTTAGCTGCTCACTGGGACCCCCGTGTCAACGAATACCTGAAGTTCCCTCACGCTGATGCCCCATCCCCATAACATACCACCGCATCTCTCTCAACGCCATAAAGGCCATCCCCTCCGCTTACCACATGGTGATCAAGTTTCCCACCACAAGTGGAGTAGGGATGGTTCAAGGAGACCAGCGCGTGGCCAGAGAGTGTTACTCGGCGTCTGTGAAGCAAAAGGTGGTCGACAACATAAACTTGGACGAGCTCGACATGCGCAACGAGGTAAACCACCGACCTGAGCCCTCGGAAGAGCTAGAGCCTATACCGCTGGACGACGACTCGAACACCCGCTTACATCTACCTAAGCTTCGAGAAGACTCAAAGCCTCCTTATCCACTCAAATTAACAAGGATGTCTTCGCATGGAAGCAGCGATATGCAAGGAACTGATCCACCGTAATCACCAATGTGCTAAACGCCGCCCCATCTTTCAAACTGGGCCAAGAAAAAGGAGCTGGTCCCAAAGACAAAAGGCAATCAACGAGGAGGTCGAGAAGCTCCTCCAAGCAGGGGCGATCAAAGAAGTGGAGTACCTAGAATGGCTGGCTAACGTTGTGCTCGTGAAAAAAGCAAACGGCAAGTGGCGGCTTTGCATCGATTTCACCGACGTCAACCGAGCGTGCCCAAAAGACAGCTTCCCTACCACGGACGATTCATCGTAAATGCCACAAATACCATGAACTCCTTAGTTTCATTGACGCCTCCACATACAACCGGGATCACATGATCCCGACGACCAAGAAAAGACTCGCTTCGTCACTAACAAGGGACCTATTTCGCTTACGAGTGATGCCTCACAAAGAACACAGGAGCTACTGCGACTGTAGAGGCTAGGAACAAGATGTTCCGCATAAGATAGAGCATCCATGAGGTAATGAGATGACAGTTGGTATAGTCAACCTCAAACAAGCTCATACCCCATCTCGTCCAAGGCCCAGATCTCAGAAAATACAACATGTCAATTCAACAAATGCGCCGGGAGTCTTCGCCTAAAATTCTTAGGTTTTATAGGTCAAATCGAGGAATCGAGGCAAACTGCATAAGATAAAGGTCAGGTCGACATGCCATTACCATCAAGCATAAGAAACCAACGCTCAATCGAAGAGCAAAACAGATTAAGCCTAAGCCAGATCCAAGGCTAGCGCACAGCGCCGTACTCTTTCCAAGTTCTAAAGAAACCTTTCAATGTGGGATACGCTATGCGAAGAAGCATTTTCAAGATTGAAAAATCTCTATCTCGAGCCTCCCATCCCAGCGAGCTCCTCCGGTGGAGAGCTCCTTTACTCGCGGCCGGCGTTGTCGATTTCGACCCGCCGTCCTGATCAGAGACAAAGACCGAGTGTAACGTCCTGGCTACTATTGTAACCTGCCAGAGGAGCGCGTACATCCAAGGATGGGAGAACGACCGCCTGGTAACCACGCCCCAAACTCGCCCTTATTTCCGTGCCCACACCATCAAGTCCCAATGCATCACCACTTAAGCAAGTGCTACATAAACCGTAAACCTCAAGAAGGTCGATGAAGTGGGCTATAGAGCTACAAGTTCGACATCGGTGCTCGAAGACCGTGAATAAAAGGGAAAAACTTAGCGACATCATGAAATTCACTCGCAGATCCCTTCGCCGAGGATGCGCACGACGCCTAACCTCCCCATTTGAAGCTGTCCTGTGACGGCGCCCAACCTCGGGCGGGAGCGGAGCCGAACTAATCTCCCGACTCTCCTCGTATGAATAGACATCGAAAGATGGCACTCGTGCTCGATTCCAACCCTCCAACAACGAGGCCGAGTATGAGGCAGTCATAGCAAGACTCAACCTCGCCCATTTAATGGAAGTTGACCAGCTGGAGGTGTGTAGCGACTCTCAGTTGGTAGTAAATCAAATCGAAGACACTTACGAGGCCAAATGTGAGAGAATGATCCTATACCTCAAAAAGGTACGGGATTTACTAAAAATTTCGCTGGTCCCGGCCGACATATACCCACGTGAGAACTCCCTTGAAAGCAGACACTCTAGCAAAACTAGCCATGCCTCTCCTGCCATCTTAGCGCACCGACACTGTCGAACACCTCACGCAGCCCTCTATAGACCTCACCACATGGGAGGTCTCCGTCATGTCGAGCCAGCCGACGGACCCCACTGGGACTACTTAATGAAGGATCACGCCAGAAACCTAAAGAGGCCTCAAGCCAAGGACGAGGTCACAGTTTACTAATCATCAAGGAAGACTCTACAAGTGAGGTTTTTCCACGCCCATCTTGAAGTGTATCGCAGATAAAGATGCCGACTACATGCTAAGGGAGATACATGAAGGCATATGTGGAAATCACATCGGAGCTTGGGCATTGGCAGGGAAAGCCTTAAGACAGGGATATTATTGGCCCACAATGCTCAGAGACGCGGCTGACCTCATCGCAGGGCCAATGGCATGACACGCCAAAATTCTTCTTAGCCCCATCCGAGCCATACCGACGTCGCCACAAGCCCCGGCCTTTCCAAAGAAGGGGGGTTGGACATATTGGGGACCTCTCGCCCACTGGAAAGAGCCGCACAAGTTCCACATCGTGAGCAAGGATTACTTCACCAAATGGGCCGAAGCCGAACCTCTAGCACTATCACCGAACAGAAGATACGCAACTGGTCCGCGCTCCATAATATGCTTGGCATCCAAGAGCCCCGCATCGGCTAACTAAAACAATTCGATAACCCTAAGTTCAGGGAATTTTGTGCCGAGCTCGGGATCAAGAACTACTACTCGTCCCCAGCATATCCGCACCATCGGTAGTGATTAGTACCCAAAAGTGCTATTAAAGTCTATTTGGGAGGAGGTTTTGAGTGCTGCGCACTAATCATGCCAATTATACCAATTGAAGTGTTCAGTGTTCTAAGATCACTTATGTCGCTTAGAGGTTATTTGGTTGTTTATGTGTTACAGACTGAGAGTTCAATATCGAGACATATGCTAAACCATGAAGATTGAACCCATTCATCACCCATCAAACATACCAAAATCAAAGAAAGAATGAAGGATAAAGCCAGGCAAAGATAGGAGCAAGAAGTCATGCTGAAGATCAGCAATTCCAGGAATTTCGCAAGATTGCTGGTGGGCTCACTGATCAGCGAAATTTAAATCATAGATGGGGGTCTCATAATCCTAACGAAATTGTGAAATTCTCGCAGCCTAAAATTTCACAACCACTGCTCCTAGCTTAAAATGCATCATTATCACCTAAAAATTTCGTTGTTAGCGAATTTCATTAGCTAGCGAAATTGTTATTGCCTAATAAATTCTCTGATTTCGCTTATTTCGTACTTCACAATACTAGCGAAATTTTCATTAATAAATTCTGCCTGAGCTTAAATTGTCTGGCCATTATCCTTTTGTAATTAATGCAAACCGACTTCATTTTGGTGTACTTACTGTCTCCCTTATTTTAGCCAAATGTTAGGGCTTATCAGAAGTTTCACATAATGGGTGGCCTATATAACCCCCATAGTTTTGTAAACTAATCAAGAAATTTGGGAAGCAATCTTTAGCACAATTTTTCATTTCTTTATGTAAATATCTTCCACAAAATTTCAGCTTAGTGGTTTTGCTTTTCTATCTTCTCTCTCCTCTTTCTCTCATTTTCTAGCTACCAAACAACCCTCGAGATTTACATAACTCAAGAGATGCTTCAAGGTTTCTTTGGAAGAGGAAGGTAGCTAGCTTGGCTGTAAGTACAGTCAGTCTCTCATGTGTTTGACAAGGTGCATCGTATTTATGGCTCCCATCTTCTCAAACTAAATAATATCATTTAATGTCACACTTCCAATACTACCATGCTGAGGATACAAGGTATACTTATTGCTAGATGCACTGTGGTTTTGACCGGTCTTTACGAGCCACCGAAATGATGTCAATGTCAGGTTTTAAACGAAAGAGCCAGAGATGCATGTTACCTGTGTTAACTCAACAGAGTGATTCTGTTAGGTTTGCTGGGCTAAACAAAGATCCTAAGTATATTTGACTATAGGTTAAGCCATTATACAGGATAAAACCCGAGGACACTTCATTTACTTCCTATGTTATTAAGTTAGTGACCTAAATTCGCTACCCTTTTTCACACTTCACTTCGCTTGGCGCTAATCAGCCAAACTACTTACAACTGCTTTTGAAACAAACTCAAAAAATCTAAATAGAAAGCCTTACCTTTTCACACCGATGCAAATCATTCCAGATGAAAACCCATCCCCGTGTTGTTCGACCCGGGCCGCTATATCAAGCAAAGAGCTCGACTACTGCAGCAGGAGGAATATAGGATATAAATTTTGTTGATTCCGCTCAACCTACTGTGGCACGAATCAGCAAGCAGAGGTCACCATCCGAACCCTTAAAGCAGCGTTGAAGACCAAGTTAGAGGATCTTAAAGGAAAATGGGTAGAATGCCTCCCCGAGGTGTTATGGGCATACAGAACCACGCGCAAATCAACAATGCAGGAAACCCCATTCGCTCTAGCTTTTGGCACAAAGGCGGTAGCCCCTGTCGAGATCGGATTAAAATCCCCAAGGATCGAATTGGCGAGTGTGGAACATAACGAAGAGGCTCTCCGCCTAAACTTGGACCTCCTGGATGAAAAATGTGAGCAGGTCCTAAAGTGCACGGAAGACTACCAAAGGAAGACGGCGAGGTACTACAACCAAAGGGTCAAACCCAGGAGTTACAAGCCGGGCGACCTAGTCTTAAAGAAGCTTCGCCACAAGGAAAATCCAAAGATGGAAAACTAGTGGCCCAACTCCGAAGACCCCTACATCGTGACTCGCGCCGTCGACCGGCAATTACGAGCTCCGCATCTAAGGAAGGAAAATTCTACCTCATGCTTGGAATGCTGAGCACCTTAAGTGTTTTTATCAGTAGACCTCGAATTGAAATTTTAAATAAAGTATTATCAGTTTTCGGATGACAAACTACATGTTTATTGATCATTTTGCTTAGTGTCAAACGTCTCAGACAGCTCAGCTAAGGAATGTACGAGAAAATTACATACATCAGAATGCGCAAATTCATGATTCAAAAAAGAAAAATTTCTCTTTATTCCAATGGCTGCATAGTTGATTGATAATCAAGAATGCCAAAAATTTCTCTTTATTCCAATGAAGGTATAGTTGGTGCAATCCTTATTACCATTTCCTTATCTCGAATAAGCCAAATGCAATGATTTCCTCAAAAAAACCTCGAGAGAGAGAAAGGGAGAGAGGGAAAGAAAGGAAGGGTGCAAGGAAAAAAGATAGGAAAAAGAAAGAGAGGAAGGAAGAAGTGAAAAGAAAGGAAAAAGAAAGGCAAGAAAAAGAAAGGAAGGAAAAGAAGAAAAGAAAGAAAACGAAGGAAAATGAAAGCGATAAAAAATATGCAGCCCTCTAAGACACATTCCCTATGAGGCTAGAGATAACATAACTTACAAAGGGGGCGGGGAAAACATAACTCCTACAGCGGGCGAGAATAAAACGAGGCCTTGGCTCAAGATTCCCGAAGCGGATCCCTGCGAAGATGGCCAAACCTTAATGCTTCATTGCGTAGATCGGTTATCGCCGAAAATGGAAGAATGGACCGCATGTGAAAGGCATAATTATGGAAGATCAGCCTCGGAGAAAAGTACGTCATTTCAATCCTCCGAGCGACATTAAAAACACTCGCCTTCCCCAGTGAAGTCAATTTACTATGGCTCGGTTCTGCGAAGCCTCGTATTTCGGTTGTGAGCTCGGCTATTTAACTGGTATTATTGATAGTCAATTATTTCGGCGGTTTCAGCGTATAGCCTTAGCGGCCTAGTTTGCGGCGGGCGCTCTTGGCTCGATTGGGCTGACACCGCAGCTCTTGGCTCGGTGGGCCGCCGTCGCTCTTGACTCGGTCGGCTCAGCCGCGAAACTATTATTTCGCGGGAAGCCTCGGGCGCCTGAGCCTCGTGGCTTCGATTTGACTCATTTCGGCTCGGTGCCTCGCGTTGAAATTAGTTCATTTCGGTGGTTCGCCCGTATAGCTCGGTGACCGGTTGCGAGCTGCCCGACTCAGTTAGGCTATCGCACCCACGAGCTGCCGGCTCGGTTAGGCCTCGGCGAAAATCTCTTGACTCGAAGGCCTGAGCCCCGCTGGGCACCGTGGGCTTTCGGTTTGGCGAGCTCGGTATTTACGTTCGCTTCAGGCCATACGGCCCGGGGTGATTCGACCGGCCGGACAGCCCATACGCCTTCCGGCGGTTGCGGAACGCCGACTCTGGAAATTTTCGGCGCTGACCTGGGACTCATCGCCGCCAGGCTCGCCCGACTCGATTAGTCCTCAGCTCATCGCTTCGAAGGCCTCGGCGCCCGTGACCTCGTGACTCCGGTTGTGACTCGTACTGTTCGGGCCATGTAGCGAGTCGATTCGGCAGCGGTTGTAGCCTCCGTGACCGATTGCGAGAGCTCTTGACTCTGGAGGCCTCGGCGCCCGAGGCCTCGATCGGCTCATCATGCGCCAGGCTCGCCCGGCTCGATTAGGCGCACCATTTCGCGAGCTATTCAACTTCGATTGGCTCAGCGTAGAAAGCTCATGTAGCTCGGGAAGGCCTCGGCGCGTGGGCCTCAGTATTTCGGTTGTGACTCATTGCTCGACTCGGGCCATACGGCCCGAGAGTGGGTTCGGCTCGGGTGGTTTGGCAAAAGCCGCCGGTATTGCGGCTTTCCGACTCAAAGCCTCGGCACAGAAACTCAGCCGCTCATCTCGCCCGCGCCAGCTGGTCAAACCTGGCAAAACTCGTCGCTAAAGACCTCAGCGCCCATAGACCTCGGCTGATTTAGCAGCCCAGCGAGCTTCCTTTACTCAACTCAGGCCATGTAGCGAGTGATTCAGCTCGGCGGTTTAGCCCAAGCCTCGGCGGCCAGTTTACAGCTGCCCCGACTTTGGAAGGCCTCGGCGCCCGAGCCTCGTCGCTCATCGCCGCCAAGCTCTTGGCTGGTGGGGCTCCGCGCCGCTCATCCAGCTCGAAGGCCTCGGCGCCCATGGAGCCTCGGTAGCTCGGTTTGGCGAGCTCGGCCCCTCAACTCGAGCCATGCGGCCAGCGATTCCAGCTCGGCGAGTTTAACCGCCTGCCTCGCGGCCCGGTTACATAGGCTCACCCAGCTCAGTTAAACTCGCGCCCAAAAAGCCTCAGCCCTAGATTTGAGCTCTTGGCTGATTAGGCCTGCCTTCATCCAGCTTCGAAGCCTGGCGCCCAGCCTCGTGGTCCCAGTTTTGAGCTCTTGCTCTGGAGGCCTCGATGCAAAGAGACTGGTAACTCACCATCGTAAACTCTTGGCTATATAGGCCTCAACACCCCCACGAGCTCTTGGCTCAGGACAGCCCTCAGCTTGGCAGAAAAGCTCATCACTTCAGAGAGGCCTCGCGCCCAACTCAGCTCGGGGAGAAACAGCCCACTGATCAGGCCATATATGGCCTAGAGTCGAGTTCAACTCGAGGGCAAGGTAGCACCGGGCCCATTTCAGTTTGTGAGGCGGCGCAGACCCCGTACGGCCACAGAATCGGTCCGGCCTAGACGGAGAATCATTATGAAACCTCGGTGGCTCGGTTCAGGCTGACCACTCGGGAAGGGCAGCTGACACTGGCAGGCTGGCTCGAGAGCGGAGGCTGACCTCAGAGTTAAAAAAAAAAAAAAAAAAAGAAATCAGGGGAATAAAGAAAAAATGGGGTATTCATTAATAGCAATGTTACACATGTTCGAAGCACGACACGAAAAGGAAAACAAGCAAAGTATGTCTCAAAGGAGATCGGTCTCCTGAGGTGAAGAAGGGGCCAGGCCTCAGCCAGCGGAAATATTTGGATCTCACAGAGAGTTGCTCCGCGGAAGGATCCTTACACTTTTAATCGCTGGGATATCGAAGTGAAATCGAGCCGGGTAGTGTAGCGCGGCTCTCCTTTGAAAGCATGAGCCGTAGAGCCGTTTGAGTGCGAGACCTCATCCTTGAGACACGCTGGCCGGAATCCTTTGAATGACCAAGGAGTTTTCTCTTGCCTGCGAAGGTCACCTCCGCGCGGCTCCTGGTCAAAGTTCAGCCAGGCACATGGCCTCGGAAGCTTAGACGAGGCTCCGTCAAGCGGTAGCTGGCCAGCTTTATTACAGCGGCTCGTCTTTGCGGCAAGCTCTTCCCTAGTTGCTGTTTCGTTGGGGCCGATTCGGCTCATACGTGACTGAAGCTCGATGCAGGCGGCTGCTGGCCATCCACGCGTCGAGCAAGTCGTCTGGCGGCTTGCGGCTCGTATGGCTGGCTTCGACCTGTTGCTTCGAGCGCCCCGAGCCTCTTCTTCCTTACTCTGACTTTACGGCCCCGCCGACGCAGGTATGTTCCCGTCGGACCTTCACTTGGCCTCCTCGTCTGTTTGCATGGCAGCGGCTGGCTCGCTCGAGAAAGCGAGAGCGGTCGCTTCCTTTATAGACTTACTGTACGCGGCTTTGACGTGGCCCTCGTTCGATCTGGCCTTCTTGCTTGAACTCTTAGAGTGAGGTAGCCACCTTGATACGGAGCTTAAGAGTCAAAAGGAAACCCGACCTCGGGCCAAGATAAAGCCGGCAAACACAATGAAGCAAGAACTTACGAGAGGCGACCCTTGGAGAGGCAGTGAGGCTTCCCTCAGCCAGGAAGGGACACCCAGGCCTCTTGAGGGTCCAGTTCCACCTGGGATGGACGAGGCCAGCGCCAGCAGCTAGCTCGGCGTGGAGAGCAAAGAATCGCCACCTCCTCGGCCGGGGCCCTTTCCTCTCGGCTCTTAGCCCTTCGATAAGGGGCGGCTGCGCTCTCTTGCGGGGTCTCAAGCTTGATGATGGGCCGACCTCAGTAGGAGATTCAGCCAGCCTTTGGAAAGTGGCCTTTCGGTAGACAAAATGGGGGCGCGAACTTATAGGACCCAAGACCTCGGATGAGGCAGCGACCTTGTCCCGCGCTCGGACGTGGCGACGAAGAGACGATTCAACCCGGGATTTGCAGAGGACGGGCGGCTCTTCTCGGGAGTCCGGAGTTTCGGCTTCACACTCCAGGGACCTCGGAATGACGTCCTCGGGCAAGCTCCCATAGTGGAAGCTTGATGCGGAAGGCCATCCCCGCGAGAAAGCCTCACAACGGGGGGAAGGTGGAGCTTGAGGTGGCGGGATAGAGACCTCGAACTTGCGAGACCAGGAATATCCGACTTGATAAGCTTGGAGTAAGCATGAAGAGCCTCCGTAACCCGCTTTATGACTTAGTCTTCAAAGTTTGAGATCAAAGCGAACACTTGCGGAACATATAGCAGCGAAATTAAGCGATACCCGGTAACTTAAGAAAGACCAGACAGAAACTAAATAGAAACAGCCGCTCACGGAGATTCTCGAGGAGTGAATCCGGCCTAGCGGAGCCTTGAAAGTATCATCCACCATCAAGAGGATTGTATTCCCAACGCGACCTCGAAACGAAGAAGTAAGCGTCCCTTCTACTTAGTCTATGGGAGGATGGAAGGGTCAGTGATGAACAAAGACAGGTCTTTGGACAAATAAAGCCCTCGAAGGCCTCCTTCACACTAAAAGATCAGGAGCGGAGCTATCTGGGAACACAGAAGCCACTTGTCCACGAAGAACCTGGTATTCAGAATACGAGAAATTGGCGCAGGGTTGAGAAGAGACGACGTTGAGTGTTACAAGACTATTTTTATGAAGGGATGCAAAGGGAAACGGAGGCCGTTATCGAAGGCCACCTCGAAGAAACACACCATCTTGGGCACTTGGACCACATAGGAAGTCAAAATGTTAGAGATAGGCTTTGGACTCGAGCTGAGTAATGCCTGGCAGCTCCATACAAGGCCCCGATTCTGCTAGGTCACACTTGAGCATTCTACAGCCAGGCTCAGATATTCAATCCCAGGGGAATTTAATCTCATCAATTCTCATACCCTTGTCCAGGAAGGGGGTTCCCTGAGTCATCGGAGGCACCACGTCCAGCGAACCAGAGGCAGCGGAGGAGTCACCCAATCGCCTTGATGAAAGTGGCCGGACGATGAGAATAATAGGAACAAAACAAAAGGCGCCTCGGCGGGGTATCACGAACGCTTGAGGAAGATATGCTCTCTGAGGAAGGCCCGGAATGAGAGAGCCAGACTCACGAGGAAAGCAAAGAGCGTCGAGATCGGGGAACCTGAGACAAAAGGATAGAAGATGTTTTCAGAAGAAACTAAAAGGCTTTGGAAGAGATGGGGCGCGGCAGAAACATCATCATTATCACAAGATACAGCGGCGACTAAGCCACCCCAACGAAGCGAGCCACTAAGCGAACACGTCGTACCATCCGATTCGAATCTGACCCTTAGCCACGCTGTCTGCCAAATTTGGGGGAGGCCTCTGATAGGGTTTGAAAATAGGC
The DNA here is from genome assembly GCA_016808115.1 of Tetrastigma voinierianum. Lineage (NCBI taxonomy): Eukaryota > Viridiplantae > Streptophyta > Magnoliopsida > Vitales > Vitaceae > Tetrastigma > Tetrastigma voinierianum. The sequence goes on from JAEQBH010001534.1 coordinate 563,826, forward strand.
GGCGGGGCTTGCTCGTCAAAGCCAGGAAAATGAGCCAGTGGAACACGGGACCACATCCGGCCCGAGGAAGGAAGCCAGGTCGCTCGCCCCCAGCCCGATAGCACAGACAGCGTGAAAGCTATGACACATAAGTCCAGGCAAATCCTGTCAGTGGGAAGTAAGATAATTTGATAGCGGTTTATCCACATAAAGTAAACCAAATCTCTGACTAAGGGAGGTAGGATAATCTCGATAGTATTGCTTCCTCATTATCCCTTAATAATCTATGCAGATAAGGAAGAAAATACGACCAATGGAAAGAATCCTTACCACCATCAATTAGGAAACATATGCTATAAATACCCAGATTACCATTGGTGAAAGATACATGGCAATACGCATAACATTAGCCCTACAAGGAGTTCGTCTTTTCTACAAGTGGGGAGAGAGGTGGCTTAGGCGCCAGATGGCCGCAGGCGAGCCTCATGGAAACCCTCATGCTCTTGTTTTTTACGGAGGAGTCGACCCACAAGCCATGAGGCCAAGCCCGGCGACGGTTCCGATTCAGCCGTGGTCCAAACACGCTCCAGCCGATTCGGGTTGAAAAAGCATCATCGAGCAAATTGAGTTTTGGTTCAATAGGCTTACCAAAATAAGGTAGAAGATAGAACTATAGGCCCATAGTCAGTTAATATTAAACTATTCCATAAATGACCCATAATTAACACACACAATTATATAATTTAAATTTAATATGATTATACTTAGTCCATAATTAATAAATTAATCTAACATCTCAACCTAAGTTCCTTTAACTCCATGGGTTTATAACTTTGGGATTCTTTTCCATCAAGTATAATCACACATTTCTGGAAGTTCATTCATACATCATATCTTTTTTAATTTTGAAAGCTCTATATCAGATGAGGATGGCACATGATCTAAGATTTGTATATTACTAAAAGGACTGGTGGACTTTGAAGAGACCATGTCCTTGACTTGAAGTAAAATAAGCCAAAGTTCAAACTCCTCTAGCTTAGAGAATGGAAACCTATAATATAAATACACCACATTATCAATTTGAAAGTTATGATAAATATAAATATATTTCTAAATATAATTCATCGACTTAGATCATTCACATGTTTAAATTAAACTGACTAAGGTTTATAAATCTTAATAAATTATTTTATTCATAATAATAAATTATTTTCTATCACATGTAATTTTATTTTCCACTATTAGTAAATTCTTCCGATTTTACTTTTTTAAACTTCCTTAAAAACCTAGCCGCCCTTCTCTCATTTTCTCTTTTTTTTCTCTTATAGCACATGTTCCTCGAAGCAAAAGGGTGATTTTTGCCATTCTTGCTTTGAAATCCTGATTTGAATATTTTTCTTTTATTTTCTTACTTAATAAAGTGGTTCTTCTAAGAAGATTTAAGTTTTATTTTATTTTTTGTATTGTCATCATTTTATCGAAGTTTGGTTTGTCATCGTTTTATCTACATTTGGTTTGTAGTTGTTTTATCGACATTGTGTTATTCGTCGTCTTGTTATGACGTTTTATCTGTGTGGGGACTATTCAGACAAGCAAGACAAATTTAATCAATCGAAGATATCAAACTATGATTGTCAATATGTTGAAGAACTGAAGTTGCGGATATTCTACTCATTATTTTATCAAATTTGTAGGCTTTATGCCGATTTATTATGCTAATAACCTGGATATTGTTTCATCATGTATGGTTTTTAGCTATTTGTATCTGGAATCTATCGATCTATTGCAAGTTTGAATCAATAATATTATGTTTCCTTTAAAAAAAAATTCCTTTTTTTCAATGATTTCATTCTTAAATTGATTAAGAATTTATTCCTATTAATCTCTACTTTTTTTTTATTTAAAGGAAAATAAGCTTTGTAGTTTTTTTTATACTGGTTACTATTAATATTTAATGTTTTTTCAACTAATTTTATCTAATCTTATTCTTTTTCAATTCCTTCATGTTGTATATTTTTATATTAATTATTTAAGATTAACTTTCCAAATTATTTTGAGAAACATCATTAAAAATCAATATTAAATAAAAAAAGTTAAGAATTTATTTATCATTCATTATTTTTACATTATTAATTTAACATACTAAAAAATGAAGCTTCTGGTCTTGCATTTGTACTCAAACATGGAAGATGTTGTTTGTAATTCTAAGCTTAAAATTGATGAGTTGTGTAGTCGTTGGAGTTTCGCGTTCTCAAGCTTGGGAATAATTCCAAATCGTCCTAAATATACCATCTTCTTACTCCTTTCCTTGTGCGATTATTTGTTACATGGCTTCACAATCTTCAATTTTCATGCTCTCAAGTTGGGAAATGTCTCTAACTGTGGAAAGTGAGAAAAGATATCTTAATTTGGGACATAAAAACAACTCTAGCTAGTGTTTTTAAGTTCCCAAAAGACCTTGTTGGAATTGGGCCATGCCGTATTTCTTGTAATTTCTCTAGCTCCTTAAGAATCAATGACTCCAATAGAGGAAATGTGTGATGGCTCGCGCCCCTATACCCGATCCGACCCGGAGGTCGAACCGAATCTGGGACGTGGTCCTCTTTTTTAATCCAATTCCTTTTTCTTTTGTCAATAAAACATATTTCCAATGCTCATTTTGTAAATGATATTTATCTTTATGAAAATATATTTGTATATACTAATTCAACTTAAAGGGGGCCCATCATTTTGTTTTCAATACACATTTTCCATTAAATATGGTATTACATGCTCATTTGGTTCATTTATCACCTTTATACATTACGGCATTATAAGCTGTTTTCAATACCCAAATATTTACAAAACAAAATCAGAGTTTGTACAAAAAGTGTCAAATATATTTCATGAATGTAGGGTCGGAACTTTACTTCAACTCCATAAGGCCTTGAAGGTTGACTTTGAATCGCTACGATCTTTCCTTCGCTCCAGCCTTGCAGATTCTACGATGATAAAACAACGCACTACATTTTCATGCCTAAGCAGTTCCATACGCTCTCTTCATTTCACTTTAAGTAAATCATGCATTTTTCTAAATCGATGCCTTATATAATTTTTCACGACTAATGCTAAGATAATATATTATATGTATATTTTATCAGATATTATTCAAATTACAATTCATTAAGATTTAATCATGCGCTTTCATATGCAATAAATCATTCAAATAATAAATCATGTGATTTCATACCCTTTTCATTTTGCTCCTTGTTTAATTTAACCTATGCTTTTAGTTAATGTGATAAACAACGACCACGGCACGGTCCCACTGGCTGCAAGCCGCATAAAATTTTATAACACAAGACGTGTCCCGTCGGGTCAGCCGACCGTTATTAAAAATCATTTCGTGAACACTAACGATAATGCCCGCTCGACTACGATCGAGTGACACGTCATTACGCTCACAGAGTATCGTTTATCTCGACCCTTATTGGTATATCAATTATCCTTAACTCCAAATCTAATCTAAGCACATTCTATTAAGGCACTCAAATCCATTCATAGCACTTACAATAGTGTATATACATTTATATCCAAATACTTGGTTTCCAATACTCATGCAATTCTTCATGTGCAATTCATTTCACAATCAATAGATTAAATCAATTTTTTTTTTTTTTTTTAAAACAAATCAATATGCAATTTATCGCAATTCATTTCAATAAATTCACTTATTTCATAATCCTTCAAACATTTAGAAATAGAGAGAGAAGTGTTGTGACGTCCCATTTCCTTGTATCGTTGATCACTGGGCTAATCTCATGAAACCTATGTGTCTCATATCATGAGACCCATACATGAGTAAAAATGGTCACATTGGCCTACACATCATACTCACCAAAATATAATCAACTATATTACTATAGTTTCAAGAGTTAATTACACTCTTAATACAAAACATATTAAAACCGCCTGTCTTAATATATACATAAAACGTGAATCAAGGCTGCTACAAACTGCCCGCTCTTATAATCCTTTACTCTAAGGAGCGCCATCCGCCCTCGAATACCCGAAAGTGGATCCCACGACGGGGTGAGCAATGCCCAGTAGTTGAATTCTCCTACAAGGGCTACTCCTCACCTAAAATGCACATGTAATGGCACATTACAACATCCATATTCCATACAATTTACAATGCATACATGGAATAATTTACATCATGCATGAAGTGTTTCCATGCCCATATCCCGAGTCACCCACCGACTCCCTCACACATGCCTATGCCAAGTGTGAAAATCGTCACTGGTAATGCCAATGACACCCAACTACCGAGCCCTTGTCGGCTCACCAACACCCAATGCAATTTGCCAATGGGTAACCCATTCCGAGTCAGCCCCAACTCCTATCACTCAACTCTAGGTCTAAGTGATGAACATGACCGTGTGTTTTCTTTTAGGCACTAGAACTTTTCGGATTACACCGCGGGTCTCTAACACCCATACAGAACTTTTCGGATAGTACCGCGGGTCTCTCACACCCGTGCAAAATCTTTTCGGATAGTACTGCAGGTCTCCCACACCCATGCAAAACATTTCCGGATAGTACCGCGGGTCTCTAACACGCATACAGAACTTTTCAGATAGTACCGCGGGTCTCTCACACCCAATCGATGACGAACTTTTCGGGTCTCTCGCAAGACGAATCCAACGGTAAAGTCCATTTTGTCATCCGAGATCTAGAAATTTTTCAGATTTTCAACCTTAACTATAGCGGTAATTTACCGTTTTGCCTTTTTTAAAATAAAATAAAATTTACTTGGGTTTTACACTATTGATATATTAAATCAATGATATATTGAATCTTGGGACTTGTACTAACTTGGAGATGCTTCAGTTCTGCAAAACTCTTCCCGTCTAATAGGTAAAGAAAATGTTTATGTCCTTGTAAGTGTGACATCTCTAGTTCCTTACTTCTCTCGAATAGCTTGATAATTCCATCCTCTAACTTTAAGCTTCTATCAACATTGTCGAGCTTCAATGTTCTATCAATTCTCCACCCCCATGACTTACCCATAAGTACTGCATATCTGGCTGCTCAAATGGATATCTCTTGGTACCAACTTGGCATCCACTGTTTTTATGAATAAAGTTGTCAAATAAGATAAATGATTTAGCTTAGATAAACAAGCAGTGCTTTCAACTTCGACCGGCACCCATTCGATAGAGGTATTACCTATCATAACCAAACATTCTAATTTGGATAAACTTGATAAGATATTTTGTGGAATTAATTCAAGGTGATAACAATCGCTCAAGTCCAACAACCTTAGATTGGACAATTGTACCATTTCATCAAGCAATCGTCAGATTGTAGAACCCTCCAAGCTAAGAACTTGTAGTTTCTTCAACTTTCCAATTCCAGCAATGTCACCCCTAATTTGGCACCTAGATAGACGCAATGTTTGGAGATTTACAAGTGTGATACCCCAAACCCGGGTCCATCACCAAATCACAACCCACGGTCCTTGTGGATGTCGTGTAACCCGACACACACTATTGTGTTCCCTTTACTGAACCCATAATTTAACAAAATCGCATAGTCTCCTTTGCGCAGAGCTCTACCCAAACACAACTTGTACAATGATAATAACATGGCCGATCTGGGCCAAACATTGCATCATGACTCTCTCCGGTCCATCTTACGAAAGTAAAATGACCAAGATAGGGTCCATTTATCCATACTCAAACATAATGCACAAAGCTATAATACCATAGTCCTTAAGAGTTTAATTACAATACTCTTTACACAAAAACATATATCAAAACAGTTTGTTCTAATATATTTTACAAAAGTAAGAACTAAAGCCACACCTCGAGTGATCGTCATCTCCCTGCACACTCCATGTACTTGAAAGGGGGTCCCACAACGGGGTGAGCAATGCCCAGTGAGAGTGCAACCTCACAAATACCCACCTGGCGCATGCAATGGTCATGTCACCAAAAACACATTCCAATCAAGATTATGCAAACCTAGAATGGAATTTACATGCCATGAATGATACCACCATGTCCCATGTACCGAGTTCTCACCGACTCCATCAAACTCGAGTCCCAACCGAATCCTATCACATAATGCCGAAACTCATGCGTGATAAAATCCGTCATTCTTGGATTACATCCAATGATCATTTTACAAAACAAATTTCATTTGTTTTCAAACCAAAAGATTTTTGGATGTTCACCTCAATGATCATTTGTTTTCAAAAATCCATGTGTCTTTTATGGGTGGTGAATTTTCCGGGGTCCCACCGCAGGCTTCGCAAACCTTCTCACACGTTTACGGGTTTTCACCAATGGATCCATATGTGTAACCAAAAAGATAACGAAGCTTTCACTCGAAACATAATTTCATTTTCCATTTTCAAACCGCGGCAACTCAATTCGATGTCATCTATTTCTTCAAGCCCGTAATCAATAAACGCAGCGTTAATTTACAACCATACAAACTCGTGAACTCTATCGACGTCGTCCAAGGGTACCAAGTCCCCCACCCATTCACCAAGAATGGTGAATGACAAACAACCATGCACAATACAATCTACTTCATGCAATGTCGTTAAGGTATATGAAATGCAATTATGTCATTTCATGCTTATGCCATGTCACATATATATATATATATATATATATATATATATATATATGGATGTTATATGAACAATTTCATTCATGCATTACACTCCATGCATCATTTGACAATTTTATATCAATCAACATACAATTTCCAAATAAATCACACAAATCATCAACATATTCATACACACATACATACTCCAGCCATGTCAATACACAGACATATCGACATCCAATCCACTTACTACCAAGCATGTCATTCAAACTCAAGCAATGACAACCTCATCTTTAAGACCACTATGGCATAGAGATGCCCACAAAAAATTCCACACAACAAGCCATAACACACCACAGGTTAGTTCTGAACTCGGTTCAGAAAACTAGCCCCCTAACAATCCCAAAATCTGCACACAAACCATTAAACAACCTAAGCTATAGCATTCTTGGAAAACAGACCATAACTTTAGTTATAGAGGTTCGATTTGGGTGATTCAAAGGCCTAACATCAAGTTCTCAGATGGAGCTACAATTTTCTTGAAGGATATTAGTCAAAATTCTCACTTTTTCCCAACCGAAAATCAGTCCCAAAAGTCTAGACAATAGGTTCGGCCAAAATAGGGCAGCTTGTGGCAGTCCCGGAAAACGGACCATAACTTGGGCTATAGGTCCAATTTTGGTGATTCAAAAGCCAAACATCAAGTTATCAGATAGAGCTACAATTTCCTTGAAGGATACTAGCCCAAATTCTCACTTTTTCCCAACCAAAAATCATTCCCAAAAATCTAGACATTAGGTTCGACCAAAACAGGGCAGCCTGTGGTAGTCCGAGAAAATGGACCATAACTTGGGTTATAGAGGTCCAAGTTGGGTGATTTAAAAGCCTGACATTAAGTTCTCAGATAGAGCTACAATTCCCTTGAAGGTTACTAGTCAATTTCTCATTTTTTCCCAACCGAAAATCAGTCCCAAACCCGGACACAAAATACACAACCTAGGGTCAGGATAATTCGAAATTAAATAGACCATACTGAAAGGCTATAGGGAGGTCCACTCACAGTGATTCAAAATCCTAACATCAAGTTAACAACTTCAGCTACAATTTGCATAAAGTATACTAGTCCAAGTTCCCTCTTTTTCCCAACCGAAAATAATCTCAAAACCTGGACATGAATAGTTAACAACCTAAGCTGTGACAATTTCGGAACTTAAACGGACCATAAATTGAGCTATAGAGGTCCAATTTTGGTAATTTAAAAGCCTAATCTCAAGTTCACAATTGCAGCTACAATTTATAAGAAGAAAACTATTCCAAATTCCTTCTTTTTCTAATTGAAAATCAGCCCCAAAAACTGGACATCATATAGGGTCAAAACAGGGCACTATTCCCATAACCCATTATTTTGCTGTGGACAAATTCCCTCGTGGCATTAAAATTCAACCAAATCGCTTCTAAATGGAAAACAAACCAAAGTATGAAGAATCTCTACCTCTTTGAGCGAAGACGAAGCTTTTGGAAGTCTCGGAGACCCGAAACCCACGATCTCCCAAACTCTTCGCTTCAATCTTTGGCGAAATCCTTTGTTTCTGGTACACATGTGTAGCTCTCATTGCGTAGATGGACTTTAGTTTTTGACTCGACGAAAACCGAGCAACCGAGCTCCATAGATTATAGAGAAAAGTTGGAGCTTCTCTCTCTACTTTCTCTTCTCCTCTCTCTCGCGTACTGCCCAAAATGGGCTCCCCCTCTCCCAATTTATCTTTTGTTCTAACTTAATGCTTAAGTTAGACATGTGGCCCACGTCGTGCCATGTGTCCTTAACTTATCCAGGTTTGTTTTTGCCCTGAAACAATTTATTTCGTCCCGGTTCAAGTTCAATTTATTTTAGATGAACTTTACTTAATTTATTATCCTCTTTCGAGATTTTTCTCAAAAATCCCAAGCAGCTTGGCTCACTGACACCCGACGCTAAAATCGTGATAATATGACTATCTCAAAATTTAACGAAATTCATCTGGGTAACTGGATTTCGCAAGACGAATCCAACGGTGATGTCTGTTTCATTATTCGAGATCAAGAAAATTTTCAATTTTTAAACTTGTACTATAACGACAATTTACCGTTTCACCCTTTTCGGAAAAATTCAAATTTACTCGGGTTTTACATTCTTCCCCCCTTAAAATAATTTCATTCCCGAAATTCACACATACATACACATACAATCACATGCATATACTATAGAATCGAACAATACTCTTGCCCATAGGCACGAGAGTAGAAACATACCTTGAATAATCGACTGATTTGCCGACTTAGTCTGAGGTGTAATGGCGTAGACACGCCCCTGAGTCCCCTGGGTCTAGGCCTATGAGCCCTGTACCCGACCTCAACCCATACCCTGGCCTCTCTAGCCTGTTTGTGAAATAATCTGGGTACCGTGGTCGCACTGGGACTGATATCGGTTCCTCTGGGCCCAAGGCTGGGTAAGAAGAGACAAACTGGTATGTGCATGTCCCATCATTGATTGGACCGAGGTGTCCCATGAACCCGGGACCCCGCTCCGGGCAATCCCGCCTCATGTGTCCAAAGAAGTGGCGTGATAGCAGCCGTCATCCCCGCCCTGGCCCGACTAGATGCCTCGACTTGGTCTTAGCCTTGATAACCTCGACCTTGTCCCTGAAATCCTTATGAGGCAGAAGTCCTCTGCTTCTTCCCCAAGATAGAAGAAGACTAATTCTCCCTCTTCTTCTCACTAGACTAGCACCCGCATCACGGGATGCTCCGTGAGTCATCAATCTCTCTCTATAGCCATAGTTTTCCTGACCATAGAGTCTATATCTTGTAGGAGAAATCCCATAATCTTGCCCCAGATGGACACCTTCAAACCATCCTCGAATATCCTCACTCAGCCATGTCTGGCACATAGCTCATCAAGAAACGAGCCAACCCAAGTGGAACTAGCCAATGCGACTCTCAATTACTGCACACCGCTCCTTGCTTTAGCCAAGTAGAACCCCAAGCCTTTGCATGTCTAGTGGCAAATGCTCCGAAAAACATTTTCCTATGAAGAGCTCATGCAACTCTCCTCATGTCATTGCATCTATGTCCCTTGAGGCCTTGACCCAATCCAACCATACTTGGGATTCACCCTCTAGCCGAATGCCGCCAAAATTTTTATCTTTACAGGGCATCGTGAGGTGATCTCCATGGCCTCCAATATTTTTTAACTGCTGGAACCAATGGGTCAGCCACCATCTGGATCCCTCCTCCATGAATGTCGGGAGGACAGTGCCTCAAACTCTCCGGAGGTTACTTGACCCTCCCTGTCCCCTAGCTACACTAGCCTATGGAAAAGTGGCAACTGCAGCGCCCATAGCCTCTATAAAGGTCTATTAGTAAAAAACATGTGATGGTCGGGTTAGTAGCCCCGTGGATCTAATTCTACGTCCTCTCGTCCTCGACTTGCCATCTACATGTCAAATAGAAAAATCAGATCTCATTTTCTTATTTCGTTAGTGGCATATACGCCAAAACACTAGCAAACATCGCCTCGAACCATCATGTTCCTTTATTTCCTGAACCCCTAAGGTTGATGTTTCTAACCCAATACTCACCTTTCCTCATATACATCATACCATGTATATATTTTTCATGCAATATGTAACACACAATCACACAATCACAATCATGCAACACAGATTAGAGCACAACATGGAACACACGATGCATGCAGTGGTCTAAACCCGTCCCATAAACTCCTAGGTAATCACCTACCTAGACCTTGATACCAAGCTGTGACGCTGGCATCAGATACCGAGCACTAGGTAATCATAAACCTAAGCCCTAACACCAAGCTATACCAAGTTGTGATGCTTGTACCGAACATTGAGCTCTAGGTAATTCACATACCTTAGCTCTGTACTACAACCGCATGTCCTAGACCCATGCCCATCGAGCCCTAGGTATTTGTATACCTATGCTCTGATACTGCCGTGACGCTCAAAACCCAGGTCCGTGACCAACAGTCAACTTGTTAAAATTTGTGGATGCTCGCAACCCGATACCACACTATTATTAGTGCATTTGGAAATTTTTCGTAATTATTATTTTGCTAAGTGAGGAAATTTCAAAACCCGGAATTTGTATAAGATACAAGGGTAAATTTGTAACTTGTCAAAATGGGACACAAAAGACATAATATTAGAAGATGGTATGTTATTATATAAATGTCATAACTTGATTTGCAAATATAGGAGAGTTTGAGGACAAAGTGCAAAAAAAGAAAAATTAAAGGTCAAAAGGGGGTGAGACCAATTTGGTCTCTCATTTTTGGAGAGAACAAAACGTAGAGTGAAGAAGAGAGGAGAAGAGAAGAAGAAGAGGAAGAAGAGAAGAAAGGTATGGAACTTGTTAAGTTTTGTATGGAATCATTAGTATGGTTTTTGGGTATGGAAAAATCAAGCCATAAACCCTTTTTTTTATGAGTTTGGGTCTAAAAGAACCCTACTTGGTATATTGGTGGTGTTCGCGCTTTTAGAATTAGATTTGAAGTTGTTTTTGGTTTGGTTTGTGGTGTATTTGGGTCAGAAGAAACTCGCATGGATTCCCAAATTTTTTAAACTTAGGGAAACTCTCCTAACCCATTAATTGTGTAGGATGCAGGTTAGCAAACCATAAGTCTTCCTCTATATGTGTTTCTTGAGAATTGTATGTTGTGTTTTGACTCGTTGGTTGATTGTAATCCTCAATGAAGGAATATTTGTATTAAGGAAATATTGGGGTTTTAGGGGAGATGCTGTCAAATTTCTCTAAAAAACTCATGTTTTTGTCTTGGTCATAATTTCTTCATCTGAACTCCGCTTTGGATGTTCTTGGACTCTATGGAAAGCCCTTTGAGTCTAGAATCCATCCATATATTGCTTGATGAAATTGGAACTCATATTAGGTCCAGAAATCATGAAAAATAGTAGGCCCTACTGGTTTTGCTCGTAGTCACTATTCATGGGAAGCCTCCAACTTCGGAAGGTCATAATTTCTTCGTCCGAACTCCATTCAGATGTTCTTAGACTTTATGGAAAGCCCTTTGAGTATAGAATCCATCCATATATAGCTTGATGATATTGGAACTCATATTAGGTCCATAAATCACAAAAAAAATGTGAGGGCCCCGCCGGGCTCTACTCGTAGTCAATGCCATGGGAAGCCTCCAACTCGAACTAGCCATAATTTCTTCGTCCAACTCCATTTCGATGTTCTCGACTCTTATGGAAACCCTTTGTTTAGAATTCATCCATATATATATATATATATATATATATATATATATATAGTATATATATATATATATATATATATATATATATATATATATATATATATATATATATTAATGATATTGGAAACTCATATTAGGTCCTTTAAAATCACAAAATAAATAGTAAGCCCTCGTTAGTTCCGCTTCATAGTCACTGCTCATGGAAGCCTCCAACTTCGAATTTTGTCATAATTTCTTCATCTAACTCCATTTCAGATGTTCTTGACTCTATGGAAATCCCTGCGTTTAGAATCCATCCATATATATATATATATATATATATATATTAATGATATTGGAACTCATATTAGGTCCTTAAATCACAAAACAATAGTAAGCCCCGCTTAGTCTCCGCTCTATAGTCACTGCTCATGGGAAGCCTCCAACTTCGGACGGTCATAATTTCTTCGTCTGAACTCCGTTTCGGATGTTCTTAGACTCTATGGAAAGCCCTTTGAGTCTAGAATCCATCCATATATAGCTTGATGGAATGATAGTAAATAGCTCATAAGCAGACATGGTAACCATAGTTATTCATGCATAAAATGAGATATGAAAAATGCAAAGATATTTAATAAATGATTGTAAATATCACATATGATTACCCGATGACAATTATTCAGAATATGAGATATGTAATAACATAAAATACACATGGATTGTATGCTTAGAACCTGCAGAGGGATAGATGGGGCATGCCTATTGGTGGAAAAAAAATGTCCTGAGAGCATCGACCGCCTTGCCCTGCTTCGGGTCATTAAGGCTTCGGCTCCCATAGATGGTCATTGTTCCACATTGTCGATAATAAATAGCCTTCGGCCCTTATGTACTCACTGCTTCGCATGAGTAAAGCGCCCTTCGGGTCCTTATAGTTTCTTTATCCACTTATAAGGTTTATACAGCATGAAACATAAACAAATGTGACTCGAATATGACATACTAAATGTATATGAACGTTGGATAAGAAATGTAATACGATATGATAAGTAAATATGAGATACGTATAAGCATGTTTCAATGATATGATATGTTAGATGTATATGCATGTGTATAGAAGTGTGATGATCCGTGTTAGTGGTCGTTGATGAGTGTAAAACTCATCAATGTTTTGAGTTCATTTCACATACTATTTTGAGAATTTTATATCCATATTCATTTAAACTCATAACATCTTCTCTAAACTTGGTTTTGCAGGATTTTGGATGGAAAGCAAGTGATTTAGTAAGAAAATATGCACAATGTTTCCAAAAAGAGAGCTAACCAGATGTCTCACAGTGCGTCATTGAGAAGATAAATTTTTTTGTATCATCTGGAGTATCAAATGGTTCAACTCTACCCATGGTTGCATTCTACATTCAAAGATCTTTCCAACGACACCTCACAAGCCCAAATTCGAGTTCAAACGAAGAAGCTACACTATCAATGTTCGGGAGTAAGAAAAAACAAGTCTCTTGTATAGCTTTTGTTCTAATAGAGTTTTGAAGAACAAAATATGTCATGACAAACCATATTTTGTCGTAAATACAGTTAGTAGTACCACATTTAAAAAAAGAAAAGGTCGACAAAGCTAGTGACAAGGCTTTCTTGCAACAAAACCAAATTTTGTCACAACAGAGTTTTAGCAACAAACTCTGTCGCGACAAACCAGATTTTGTCGCGACAGAGTTAGTAGCAAAGTTTGTCGCGACAAAACCAGATTTTGTCGCGACAGAGCTAGTGACAAGGCTTTCTTGCAACAAAACCCAGATTTTGTCGCAAAAAAGTTTTAGCAACAAACTCTATCGTGACAAACCAGATTTTGTCGCGACAGAGTTAGCAACAAATTCTGTCGCGACAGAGTTTTAACAACAAAACATCGTACTTTTTATGCTCTCCGAAAACCGGCTGCTTTGACTGCTTTTCTCGCCTTTACTACCCTAAGACTATAAATACTCGTTTTTTTTAGGTTTTTAGGGAAGAAGGAGAAGATTGGAGATCTCTCTCATGGGGTTTCTCTCTCTAAACTGCCCATTTTTCTAGTTTTTCTGCAGATTTTTATTCTTTTTAGATCTTAGAGTAATTTTTTAGCAGATTTTATTTCTATTGAAGAGATTTCGATGCTATATAACACATATTCATATTTCATTATCGTTCGCATAAAAAGATTGAAGCTAAAACTGGATTTTTTTCTTCTGCTCCTTGCCTTTGATTTCTTTCTTCATTTACTTCTACTTTTGTTTGATTGGTGATGATTGAATCTGGGGTAATGGAACATTAAACACCCTGGGTGGATGGGGATTAATTGTTGAACATTCAGATTTGCAGATTTTTCAGTTTATTTTATGGGTTTGAAAACTGAATTTATATAATTGGTGCTGTTCATATAATTAATTGTTCATAATATTAGTAGCTTATACCCAAAAAAGAGTTGTATCTTTGCTCTGATTTTCAGGAGGCCCTCTGAGTGATACAGAGATGAAAATTCCTAAGAGTAAAGAGTAGTAACTTAGGGGTATGTTAGACTAATATTATGGAACTAATGAACTCTAAAAGATTACATTGATAGATCACTAACTTACTCATGACGGAGGGATTAATTAGATGATGTACGCTTTAATGTTTGCAGGTCTCACCTCAATTTGATAGAAGAATCTTGATCCCGTGTTAGCAAAGATCTAATCAAGGAGATAGAAAATTTTATTAGATTTAAAGGACGAGATACCAATTAGATTGGAGAAGGCTTGCATAGTCCTATCTATGGGGGTAAGAATCCATTAGTCCTAAGAAATGGCTGTGAAGTATTGAAAAAGAAAACACCAAATCTAAAGAGAGCCACCTACAAGTAGCTATTTAGACCCATTTGTCCCTCGAAAAGGAATATGGATCTCTAACTAGTGAAATGTATGGTGCATGGAGAAATCCAAGTTATACTACATTGCCTGACAACCAAATTTTCTCAATCCTCACAAATATTGCACTTTCAAGGAAATGCAAAATGTATTCTTTGTAAATAATTATCCTCATCCCTAGTGCCTCTCTCTTCATACCTTTAGAATTAAGTAGTTGTTTATTTGGTAGATTCTAGGATTATTTAAATCAGTTTTTGTTCCGATTAAATTGATTTTATTCGACATCCTACTGTCGCCTAAATAGTGAAGAGCCCAGATCTGGGGTGATCAAATCTAAATTAGAGAGAACTTCCAACTCGTGGGTACGATATCCTAATTCTAGAGTCCACTTTATTACTAGATGACCCGTGCACTTATGAAGGATGAGTGGTGGTAAGACTTTCTATCAGCTTTGAGTGCACTTACTTTTGTTTCAACCGGGCTGAGTATATTTACTACATTCACTTCTTGACCATATTTTCACATATACACCAATTGGTCTTAACTCGCTTTTTTTGGCGCCTGTCGGATTGGCGCTTGCCTACTTTCTCTCATCGAAGTTGACATTTCAAGAACGGGTAATTTGCTAATTTAGGCATTTTTATTTTTATTTTTATCTTTTTGCTGTGATTGTTTCTTAGTTAATTTTTTTATTAGTATTTTGTACTTTATTTTCTTTTGTTTTTCTTTTATTTGTTGGTACTTTATGGAGGCATTCAATAGAAGATAGATTTGCCTTCATAGGCTGCTTGAAACTACTTTCATCAATCGACTAAAGAATTCACAATGACTCAACTATGGAGCAAGGAGTATTGCCTTATCAAGGGAGTTCAAACCTCACATTTCAGAGGAAGAAGAGTTGTTCCTCGTTAAGGAGCAGATTTTATCTACATGGAAGGAAACAAGAAGATGATTAATCATGAGCGTAAATTTCCAGATTTAGATGCTTTTCCAAGTCAATACTAGTGCTAGATTGAAAATGTAGAAGCTCAAATAGGGACACTTGGTCCAAGCATTCAAGGAAAAATTCTCTAGGACCTCTCCTAGTAACACTTCGCCAAATCCCAATGAATGCATTGATACTCCCTTGAGTAGTGTGTAGAAATTTCCTATCCTGAAATTTGTAGAAGAAGGTGAAAATGAGTGGAAATTGATAAAAAGGCACTCCTAAACAACTTAGAGAATGAAAAGTCATTAGTGGATAAATTGAAATTTGAAGAAGAAAGTCAAGTGATGGCTATTGAAAACGTCTTGGTGAAGGTTGACACATTTATCTTCCCATGGTTTTGTGGTCAGCATTGAAGGGACGAAAAATTTGAAGATATTAAAAGACCACTTTTCCTCAAGTCAAGCATGGATTGACATCAACAAGGGGGAACTGACTTTGCTTGTAAGTGAGGAGAAAAGCAAGTTCAATCTTCTTCACCAACCATTACCTTTGATGGACCAAGAGAGAACCATGTGCAGAAAATTCTGCAGTTTGCTTCCATCAAAAGGGCACATGTTTGAACAATCCCCCTTAAGCATAAATGTGTTTGCATCTACATCACATAAAGGGGACTGTTTTATAGAAATTGTGGCTGAACCACCAGCCATAATAAAAGGGGATTATGAGTTTCTTTCCCCTCTTCAAAATCTTGAAGA
This sequence comes from Tetrastigma voinierianum, assembly GCA_016808115.1. Lineage (NCBI taxonomy): Eukaryota > Viridiplantae > Streptophyta > Magnoliopsida > Vitales > Vitaceae > Tetrastigma > Tetrastigma voinierianum. The sequence continues at coordinate 580,239 of JAEQBH010001534.1, forward strand.
AATCATCCTTGAGCTGAATGGTTGTGAAAAGAAATTGTTGTCCAAGATGGATGATTGGTCAAATTAAAGCACTAATACTTTTCCAATGAGTCTAGCTAGACTATAAAAACGAAGCAGCTTCTTGGGAGGTAACCCAAGCTAAGTAATAAGGATTTTATCCACTCTTTTCCCTTTTCCTTTGTCTATTTTTTTAATTACTTTATTGTTATTGCTTTTTTTACTGGCCGGGATGAAAATCAGAGTTGTTTTAACTTTTGTTTGTTAATGCTTTCGTAATAAAGTATGTTTGAAGCTCAACATGTTGTCATAACTAGTTTGCAAGATCAAAGGCAAGGAGTTGGAAAGTGGTTGATGTACTTATAGTGCTTGAAGTGTGAAAATGATGGAGTCGAGATGTTGAGCAAATTTGATGTTTTAGAGATGAAATGAACCAAATTGACCTGAAATATAAATTTGGAAGGTTCATGATCATGCTTGAGAATAATTGAAGACAAGAGGTGAGTTTAAAGCATGAATGAAAGCATTAAGGCTATTGAGGAATTTGAGAGAATATATAAACATGAAGGACTTATGAAGGATAGCAAGTGATATGGGCAAGAGAAAAAGTAAGGAGAACCTAAGGATTTAAGAAATCATCACACTGGACAGCATTGGAAATTCTGATTTTTCTGTATTGATTGAGGCTCCAAATGGTTCATCTCAGCCCATGAGCACATTCTACATTGAAAGATCTTTCCAACGAGTCCTTACACATCCAATTCCGAGCTAAAATGAAAGAGATATGAGTATAACAAGTTAGAGGAAGAACAGGAGTGCTGAGCAGAATTGCTGACGTGACCAGCACCACAGTCACGAAAACAGAGGCTCCAAAACTCCTTAAAACCCATTTTTCTTCTTCCTACTTTACACTCTATCCAGCCATCCTCTTTCCCTTCAACCATTGCAGCTTCTAACCACTTTCAAATTCATCTCTCATCCATTCAAATCCTTAATCACATCCCTCCCTAGTCCATCCCATCACCTCTAGTTTCAAACCCCATCACAAACCCACAAACTTACCTTTGTTGAACCCCAATTTTCCATCCATTATTCCAAGTATCAAAGAGGAGTTACAATGGAAAAAAAAATTGTGCTTTGTTGTTTGTTTTTGGGTTCTTTCTGAATCATTGTTGATTGTGGAGTGATTTACATGTATTGAATGAGGTTTTGAAGAATCAAAACTCACTCATTTGAGGTGAAGGAAGTTGGTGCACACCAAGTGTTTGAGAAATGTCAAAGCCACTTTCATGGTTCCAAAGAAGCAAAAGAGTGTAGAAAGGGGTAGTACCACAATGTCAAGGTCTGAAAATCCTCAAGTTTCTAGGTCAGCGGGCTAGAATTACAAAGGGTTAACTTTTCCCAACTCTCTCTATTGCCCTTTTACTTTATTGCTTCCTTTTGCTCATTGTTAGACATTTAGGATAATGTTCATCCTAAAGTTTGAGGGTATTTATTTTGGTTGGTTTATCATGTCACACCCCACATGTTGCACATGATAACTTTGAGGATGAAATTTTCTGGTGCTTTTATGGAAAATGACTTTGCTCGATGCTTTAACTTACATTTTACTTTGCTTTATTTGCTAGTTGGAGTTTTTTTTTTTTTGAGTTAATTAAGTTTTTTTAGAGAGTAGTTGTGATGTCAATGAAGACTCATAATTGAAACCTTGAGATGGAAAATATTCAAGATAATAGACTTGATGATTAATGAAAGTTATTTCTCTAATAGGCTATTTAGTCATTGGTCTCTCAAAATCCATACATGTGGTCACTAAGTACCCTTGAAAAACAGTTTTTGCTTGGGTTAGAAAAAGTTTATGAGAATCCATCTAATTTTGATCTCCATAGGTTCTAGAACTTGTTCTATTATCGCTTGAGGCAAAATCCTAGGCAACACAACAATTTAGAAATGATATAGGTCATTCTTGGAAAGATTGTGTCTTTCAAGCTAACCCTATTAATATGCATATGCGTATTCCTCTAGTACCAGAATGTTGAGCCTTAAAGAGCCAAAATTCTGTTTATAAGAACCAATTTTGAAGCCAATAACCTTTCTTTATACATCACTATCCTCAATAAAGAACCAAACTACCCATAATAAGAGGGATTTGAAACACAATTGAGAAATGTGGTGAGGGAGCAGTAGTCAGGAAGTATTTTTTCATAGGAAAAATAAATTCAAATTGATTAAATGAGTTGCTGAAAATCAAAAGAGGTTGGTAAAAAGGAAGGAGAAAATAAAAGGGGAAAAATATATATATATATATATATATATATATATATATATATATATATATATATATATATCAAGTGTAAAGAAGCAAAAATACAATAAAGTCGAGGAGTCGGGCCTAGCCTCGCAGCCTTCCTTCCCTAGAGCAAGTAAATCCTAAGGGGTGTCTCAACACTCTAGTACCCTAAGACCAATCGTCCTGGAGCTATTGATTTAAAGTCGCTAAGGGTTGCAGTTTAAGGGGGTTTGACATTGCACCACTTAATAACTTTGTCTTAAAAAAGGCTTCTGGTGTTTGGCCGAAGAATGCAAAATTTTATTCAAAGGTGATATGAGGAGATGGAATGATGCACCTAAACATTTGGGGGTGCCGAGAGTGTCATTATGTTGACAAGAATCAGATGGAGTGTGTTTTGTCACGCATAAAATATGTATGTTCGGGTGTTTTAGCCTAAATGACTACTCAACTACTCCCTTACCTAAGCCTTACATTACAAGTTTATAAAGACCTACTTGATCTTGAGAGTTGTGTGTGTCACATTAGTGGAGAGTGATAAGAACAATGTGCTTCCATGGAACTCCAACAAATTATCTTAGAGACCTGCAGACTTATCTCAATTCTCATAAACGCATCTAGTTTGCAATTGTTTGGATAGGGGAAGACCACACACACACACAATAGTGAGAACCATGATTTAAATTTGCCTATTATGAGATTAATTCACTATTAAAATGAACAAATTATCTTGATCATATTCTCTATATTCCTTGTAAGGGTAATTCTTAAGACACATATCACATACCCCTTGGAAAGCTTGATTACTCAATTTTGGTTAAATAAAAAGGGTGAAATGAACTCTTCTCTTCCATTTCTTAGGGAAAAGCAACTTCTTTCTTTTATTTGCTTGAGGATAAGCAAAACTTTAAGTTTGGGGGTGTTTGATGAGTGTAAAACTCATCAATGTTTTGAGTTCATTTCACATGCTATTTTGAGAATTTTATATCCATATTCATTTAAAACTCATAACATTTTCTCTAAACTTGGTTTTGCAGGAATTTTTATGGAAAGCAAGTGATTTAGTAAGAAATATGCAAAATGTTTCCAAAAAGAGCACCGATGTCTCATAGTAAGGCCATTGAGCATATAAATTTTTCTATATCATCTCGAGTATCAAATGGTTCAACTCTACCCATGGTTGCATTCTATATTCAAAGATTTTTCCAACAACACCTCACAAGCCCAAATCCGAGTTCAAACGAAGAAGTTATGCCATCAACAAGTTGAAGAAGAAAACAAGTCTCTTAGCAGTTTTTGTCGCAACAGAGTTTTAGCAACAAAATATGTCGCGACAAACCAGATTTTGTCGCGACATAGTTAGCATCAAATTCTGTCGCGAAAAAAAAACCAGATTTTGTCACGACAAAGCTAGTGACAAGGCTTTTTTGCAACAAAACACAGATTTTGTCGCAACAGAGTTTTTGCAACAAAGTATGTCACGATAAACCAGATTTTGTCGTGACAAAACCAGATTTTGTCACGACAGAGCCAATGACAAGGCTTTCTTGCAACAAAACCCAGATTTTGTCACAACAGAGTTTTAGCAACAACTCGTCATACAAAACCAGATTTTGACGATGTAGTTGTAGCAAATTCTGTCACGACAAAACCAGATTTTGTTGTAACAAAGTTTTAGCAACAAACTCTGTCGCGACAAACCAGATTTTGTTGCGACAGAGTTAGCAGCAAATTCTGTCGCGACAAGCCAGATTTTGTCGCGATAGAGTTTTAGCAACAAAACACTAGGCGTTTTTTATAAGCTCCGAAAATTGCTGTTTTGGACTGTTTTCAAGCCTACTTCACCCTAGGACTATAAATACTCGTTTTTTAGGTTTTTAGGGCAGAATGAGAAGATTTGAGAACCTCTATCATGGGGTTTCTCTCTCTAAACTGCCCATTTTTCCAGTTTTTCTGCAGATTTTGATTCTTTTTAGATCTTAGGGTAATTTTTTAGCGGATTTTATTTTTATTGAAGAGATTTCAGTCAGAGATAGCACATATTCGTATTTCATTATCGTCTCGCACAAAGATCAAGCCAAAACTGATTTTTTTCTCTCACTCCTTGTCTCTTAATTTCTTTCTTCATTTACTTACTTTTGTTTGATTGGTGATGATTGAATCCAAAGAATGGAACATTAAACAATTTCAGTGGATGGGATTAATTGTTGACCATTGAGATTTGCAGATTTTCAGTTTATTTTATGGGTTTGAAAACTGAATTTATATAATTGGTATTGTTCATATAATTAATTGTTCATAATATTAGTAGCTTATACCCAAAAAGAGTTGTATCTTTGCTCTAATTTTCAGGAGGCCCTCTGAGTGACACAGAGATGGAAATTCCTGAGAGTAAAGAGTAGTAACTTAGGGGTATGTTAGACTAATATTATGAAACTAATGAACTCTAAAAGATTACTTTGATATATCACTAATTTACTCATGGTGTGAGGATTAATTAGATGATGTATCAATTTAATGTTTAGAGGTCTCACCTCAATTTGATAGAAGGATTTTGATCCCATGTTAGCAAAGATCTAATCAAGGAGATATAAAATTTTATTAGATTTGAATGACGAGATACCAATTAGATTGGAGAAGGCTTGCATAGTCCTATCTATGGGGGCAAGAATTCATTAGTCCTAAGAAATGGTTGTGAAGTATTGAGAAAGAAAAACAATCAAATCTTAAATATGGCTTAAATTTACAATTAGCTATTTAGGAATTCAATTGTCTTAAAAGGAATATGGATCTCTAACTAGTGAAATGTAGGTGCAAGGAGAATCCAAACTATAATATATTGCTCTTGACAAATCCAAATATCTAACCTACAAATATTTCACTTTCAAGGAAATGCAAACAGTTTTGTAAATAAATATCCCCATCCCTAGTGCTTCTCTTCATACCTTTTAGAATTAAGTAGTTGTTTATTTGGTAGATTCTAGGATTAGTTTTAAATCAGTTTTTGTTTCGATTAAATTGATTTTATTCGACATCCTACTTGGTCGCCAAATAGCTGTTGATGAGCCCTTGTAATCGAGGTGATCAAATTCACCAGAGAGAACCTCCAATCCTAAGGTATGATATCTGGACTCTAGGAGTCTACTTTATTATCAGATGACCTGCAAATTTTAAGTAGTAGACAAGTGGTAATACTTTTCATTTCAGCTTTGACTCACTTTACTTTTGTTTCCCCAAATCGCCTCGAGCATTACCATTATTCACTCCCTTGACCATATTTTCACATATACACCAATTGGTCTTAACAGTCGTCCACGAGTTTAGTCCCACTAAGCATAAAGCTTAGCACGGGTTTTCAACCGTGTAGGTACAGGGGCAGAGTGTGGTAGGTCAGAGAACCTCATCGGGCCTCCAAGGTTAACACATAGCCGATGCCCACCGAAGACTTTTGCCCATTTTGTATATGTAATTTTTTTTTTTTTTTGTAAACAAATGTAAAGCTTTTGTATAAGTCAAACACTCCCATTTGTGGATCTTGAATATATTTTGAAATTCTCGTCACATGCATATATCTCAAGATACATGCTTATTAGTGTATGAATGAACAGGTTATAGTGTACAGGTAAAATGAATAGTGACACCCTCGCCCTACATCACATATGGGTGGCGGGTTGGGGGTGTCACACCCATAATTTAACAAAAATCGGACATAGTCTCCTTTGTAAGGCTACGCCTAACAAAACACAACCCGTACACCGTATTACAGTACAGCATGGCCCATCCGGGGCCAAATATCATATCATGACCTTTCTAGGTCCATCTACAAGTAAAAATGACCACATAGGGTCCATTTATCCATACTAAAAAAATAATGCACAAGGCTATAATACCTACAAATATCCTTGGTGAGTTTAATTACAATACTTTACACAAAACATATATCAAAACAAATTTGTTCCAATATATTTTACAAAAGTAAGAACCAAAGCCACAACCCGGCTTTTCTTCTATTACCGCATGGCCGAGCGAGCGCTGGCCTCGCACACTCCCATACCGTAAAGTGGGGTCCCACAACGCAGAGCAATGCCCAGTAGAGTAAGCTCCTATAATGGCTACTCCCCACCTAAGTGCACAGGCAATGGTCATGTCACCAAAAAAACACATTCCAATCAAGATTATGCAAACCTAGAATGAGATGCGACTCACCATGTCCCATGTACCGAGTACTCACCAACTCCATCAAACCCGAGTCTCAACCGACTCTTATCACACAATGCTGAAACTCATGCTTGATAAAATCAATCATTCTTGGATTACATCCAATGATCGTTTTACAAAACAAATTTCATTTGTTTTCAAACCAAAAGCTTTTTGGATGTTCACCCTAAACATCATTGAGCCAAAATCCATGTCTTTATGGGTGGTGAATTTTCGGTCTCACCTCAAGCTTCAAAAACCTTCCCACACTTCTTACTTAAGTTTCACTCAATGGATCCATATGTAAATCAAAAAGATAACGGAGCTTCACCCGACACATAATTTCATTTACGTTTTCAAACCGTGCGATCAATTCTGACGCTGTCCCATTTTCTCTCGAGCCCGCACAATCAACACCAAACGCAGCGATTTACACCATGCAAACCGTGAACCTCTATCGACGCCGTCCAAGGTACCGAGTCCCCCACCAATTCACCAAGAATGGTTAATGACAACAACCATGCACACACACCCATTTCATGCGATGTCCCTATACATATGAAATGCAATTATGTCATTTCATGCTTATGCCATGTCACACATATATATGGATGCTATATGGACAATTTCATTCATGCATTACACTCATGCATCATTTGGACAATTATATCAATCAACATAATTTCGTGATAAATCATAATAAATCATGTCACATAATCATACACACATACATATTTCCACATGTCAATACATTAGGGACACACATAGCTGACATCCAATCAATTACTACCAAGCATGTCATTCAAACTCAAGCAATGACAACCTCATCTTCAAGACCAATTGTGGCATAGAGATGCCCACAAAACATTCCACACAACAAGCCATAACAAACCACAAGATAGTTCTGAACTCGGTTCATAAAACTAGCCCCCTAACAGTCCCAAAATCTGGACACAAACCATTAAACAGCCTAAGCTATAGCAGTCCCAGAAAATTGACCATAACTTGGGCTATAGAGGTCTGATTTGGGTGATTCAAAAGCCTAACATCAAGTTCTCAAATAGACCTAAAATTTCCTTGAAGGCTACTAATCCAAATTCTTACTTTTCCCCAACCGAAAATCAGTCCCAAAAATCTGGACAGTAGGTTCGACCAAAACAGGGCAGCCTGTGGTAGTCCTAGAAAACGGACCATAACATGGGTTATAGAGGTCCAATTTGAGTGATTCAAAAGTCTAACATCAAGTTATCGGATAGAGCTACAATTTCCTTGAAGGATAATTGTCCAAATTCTCACTTTTCCCAATCGAAAATCAATCCCAAATTTCTATTACAAACAGTTGACAGCCTTAGCCGTGAGCAATCTTAAAAATTGAATGGACTGTTAACTGAGTGGTAGATGTCCAATTTGAGTGATTCAAAATCCTAACATAAATTTCATAACTTCAGCTACAATTTTCATGAAGGATACTAGTCCAATTTCCCTCTTTTTCCCAATCAAAAATCAGTCCCAAAACCTGAACACAAACAGTTAATAGCCTAAGCTATGACAATTCCAGAAATTAAACGAACCATAACTTGAGCTATAGAGGTCCAATTTGGGTAATTCAAAAGCCTAACTTCAAGTTCACAATTGCAGCTACAATTTACAAGAAGAAAACTAGTCAAATTCCCTCTTTTTCTAACCGAAAATCAGCCCTAAAAATTGGATATCATATAGGATCAAAACAAGGCACTATTTCCATAACCCATTACTTTTCCAAACAACCCCTTAGGGCATTAAAACTCAACCAAACAAAATTTCCTAAAATGGAAAATAAACTGAAAGAGTACAGGTTCTTCCTTCTTCGAGCTTAAAACGAAGCTTTCTGTAAGGTCTCTTGGAGCCCAAACCCACAACTCCGAACTCTTCGCTTGAATCTTCGTGAAACTGTTTCCGATACCCATACGTAGCCTCATCGCGCATGGACTTTAGTTCGCCCAACGAAAACCGAGCACCGAGCTTCGGCCATCTCTGAATTTATCGAAATTGCTTGATAACTAGGATTTCGAGATGAATCCTTAATCTGAGGTCCATTTCATCATCCGAGATCTAGAAAAATTTCAATTTTGCAACTTATACTATAACGACAAATTACCGTTTTACCCTTTTTCAGAAAAATTCAAATTTACCTGAGTTTTACAGCAAGGGAATCAAGTGATGAAGGTAGTGTTGTAAAACTCTTAAGGGACAAATCTAAAACTCTGAGTTTTTTCATCAAATGGAAAAATGTTTTGGCGATGTTCAAGGAAGGGTTAGGGTTGTTGTTGTTATACAATATAAAAAATTGAAGTTCCAAACATACTAACCCTTGAGAAAGCTGCTCATTCATAGGTTTGCAGTGTAAAGAGATGAAAGTGCACCTTTTGGATTCATCAGTCTCTGACCATTCTTCCAATTCAACTACACCTTCTCTGACTACAAATGGATGAGGATCATCCCTGAATGCAATTTCTTTGACAACATCGTAAACAACACCGTGCATCCTCACAAACTTGTTGTCGGGATTCGTAAAAAGCAAACTTAAATCTCTTTTTTCATAAAATTGTGTCTATCTTGATCAGAACGATGATCTAGCTCAAGTAACCAGCCTGAGGCTTTGAGGATTTCCACTAATTCAAGTAGTCTATTTCTTGCTTGCTCTAATGAGTCCATGCAGTCAAAGGAATCCAGACCCACAACATATTGTAGCAACCGACACATTGAAATATCATCGTAATAATAACTCAAGGAACCACGAAGTAACAAGATTAATGACTTACTTTTGAGGTAGACCCTCACATTCTTCAACTATTTGAGTGGTTGTGGATCTTAGTTCTGGATTATTCTCCTCCATAACCGAATCACAATCAGCACCTGATGTGTTCTTAAACAAAATCTACGCTTCTTTTGGTGGTAAAGTCTCCATTGGAAAACATATTTGTGCACCCATCATGTCTTTGCATAATTCCTTTCCATCTCTACAAGTCAACACTATTTTGCATCTTTTCTCATCACCATTATCTATACAAGAAGGAATTCCAATTTGCTCAAAATCATGAATCTCCTTCCAAAATGTCATCTAAGATTATAAGGACTTTCTATCTCTTCAATCTATGCTTCCATTCAATTGCTCTTGGATACATGTCTGGGTACTCACTCATATTCTCAAATTCTTAACATATCTGCAACTTTTTGTTGAATATCTTAAATTACTTTTTTCGAAGTTTATCCGAATGCCGAGTCCAGGATATATCAATATAGATTTGCGTGGTGAACAACTTCTCTTACTTAGCTTGGAGAGCAACTTGTTTGAGGAGTGTGGTTTTGTCCACACCGCCAATCCCCACTACTCTAATGGACTTGATGTTGTCGTCCATATATAATTTTTTTCAAAGTGGAGCCTCTTGATTCAAGAAATAGAACCTGGACCAAAGGCACAGTTTCTGACGCCCCAAAACTCGGGGGTCCCGTTGACAACCCATCAACCCGCAGAATTCCTATGGATTTCGGGTGACCCGATACCACACTGTTGTGTCCCATTTATCGAGACCCATATTTTCACAAAAAATCGGGCAAAGTCTCTTTGTTCAAAGGAGCTCTACCCAACATACAACTCAGATAACAATATAACCATAACTCATCCAGTGGTCTCAATGTATAGTAGAATGACCACACAAGGTCCATCTATCCATATCCCCAATATACAACTATATCATTAATAGTCCATAAGAGTTTATTACAACACTTTATGGGCTATAAATATATATTAAAACTAGCTTGTTCTAATATAGTTCACAAAAATATTTATCAAAGCCACATCCTGGCTTCCTTCAAAATCATGGCCTCGAGTGAGCGTCATCTCCCTGCACACTCCCTGTACCTGAAAGGGGGTCCCACGACGAGGTGATCAATGCCCAGCAGACAAATATTCATACAAGGGCTACTTCCCCACCTAAGTGCACATGCAATGGCACAACACACATTCAAGTAAAAACATGCACGTTCCTACTCAAATGTCTACATGTCATGGATAAGAATGTGACTCACCCTATCCGATGTCCTGAGTCCTCACCAACTCCCTCACACATGTATATGCCAAGTGTGAAAAACCAAACCGTCATTATGCTCCATCAATGGCCTTTTTTTGTCAAAACAAAAAAATTTTGTTTTATAAATCAAAATCCATTGGATGGTTCTCGATATCAACTTGTGTTTCCTAAGTTCTGTGTGTTTATGCATTTCCAGGGCCACGATTTTCTAGTTTGCACCGCAGACGCCTACGCACCTCGGCTATTTTTAACTGGCTTTCACCAACGTGATCATATCTAACCTCACTACCGGTCTTTCTACCCTAGGGGGATCTACCCTAATCCATATGCCTAACACGCATATTTTTCATTTTAAACCGTGAGACTCGCTTTAATGCTATCCCATGTTACTCGCATCCCATCATCGAACACCAAACATGTTGTCGATCAACCAGTACCCACGCATACCATTGAACACCAAACACAGTGTCGATCTCTACCATGCACTCACACCCATGTCATGCGATGTCCTAGTGCATAATGCAATGCAATCATGCCATTGCTCATTCATACCATGCTACATATATGATGAGTGCTATATGTGCATGCCTAATCACGATAATTACCTATGCATCATTTGACATTTATATCAAAAAGCATACAAATTCCAAATATATCATACAATTCATGCCATCATATCAATACACGCATACATTGACATCACAAGTCACTACTACTCGAGTAGCGACATCCATCAACCTCTAGGTCGAATTGTGACAAGACATGTCCATAACTAGCCTACAATAAGTCATGTAATGGCCTTATTCATACAAGCACATCACAAACCAAACCATTAGAACACACAATTTGACTTTCACACAATTTCAACCAAGTATATCACTCAATTCAAGAATGATATACTACAATCATATACCAATTGTGGAAAATTTGACTCAATCATTGGAACAAATTTAAGTCAGAAGGATTTTAAAACGGACCATAACTTGAGTTATAGAGGTCCAATTTGGGTGATTCAAAAGCCTAACATCAATTTCTAAAATAGAGCTACAAGTTCCTTAAAGGATGCTAGTCCAAATTCTCATCTTTTTCCCACTCGGAAAATCATCCCAAAACCCGGGATGAGAGGGTTCTAACGCAAAAATAGGCAAATTTTTGAGGTAGTCCCGAGAAACTTTAATTATAACTTCTTAAGTTATGTATGTCCCATTTTGGATGATTCAAAGCCTAACATCAAGTTCTCAAATAGGGCTACAATTTCCTTGGAGGATACTAGTCCAAATTCTCCCTTTTATAACCAAAAATCAGCCCAAAAAACTGTACATCATATAGGGTCAAAACAGGGCACTTATCCCATAACCCATTAATTTGCAAAACAACCCCTTAGGGCATTAAAACTCAACCAAACAGCCCCTAGAATGGAAAATAAACCAAAGTTTGAAGAATTCCTACCTCTTAGAGCGTGAGCAACGCCCCGAGGAAGTCCCGTGGACACTTCTTGAACCCGAAGCTTTCGACTTCACTAACCTCCCATAAACCCTGCGAAACTCGAGTTTTCGTTTCACACAGAAATTCTTCGCCGAGTAATTCGACTTTAGTTCTTTGTCCGTCTGAAGATCACCCGATCTCCATAGATTTGTGAAGGAAGAGCCTCCTCTCTCTTTCTTCTCTCTCTCCATCTTTTCTCTTCTTTTTTTTCCACTCTTTCTTTTGTTTTCTTTTAACTTATTTGTTATGTGTGGCCCTATGGTGCCACGTGTCATGCTAGCTCGCTTCGACCGGTTTCACTCAAACAATTCATTTTCGTCCCGGTCTGGGTTCAATTTATTTAAATGAACTTTACTTCGCTATTTCCTAACCCCGAGATTCTCATTTTAAATTTCATCCTAGTGGTCAATGACCCAAAAGAAATCACGAACCACTGTCGGAATTCGACTAAATCTGTGGCAACCAGATTTCGCAAGACTAATCCAACGTGAAATCAAGCCATTATCTCGAGATTTAGAGAATTTTCAGCTCCGGCTACTTCTGGCAATTTTATTATTTTTTCTATTTTTCAGAAAAATTAAATTTTTCTCGTGTTTTACATTCTTCCCCTCTTAAAATAATTTCATCTCGAAATTCTCACACACCGCACACACAATCTCATGCATATGCAACAGTCATTTAACATCAATGACTAAAACATACCTTCTTCCATGAACAAGAAGGGATCGTTGGCATGCATGGTGTCTTCGCATTCCCATGTTGCCTCCTCTACTCCTTAGTGCCGCCACAACACCTTCACCAGCCTCACGGTCTTGCTTCACAAAACCTAATCCTGGCTATCCACGATACGCATAGGTCCCTCCTTGAAGGTTCCATCTGCATCAACTACAAGCTCTCCCTAATCCACCACATGAGTCGGATCTGGGGTGTATTTCTTGAGCATGGAGACATGGAACATCGCATGTACTTCGACTACAAGAGCTTTTCAACCGGTATGTAACCGTACTCCACCCTCTCGAGTAACTCTGAAGGGTCCATAACCCCAAGAATGCCTTCCCCTCGCTAAATAACCCCACCACCTCTAGGAATTCACTCCTTCAAGAAGACATGATCATCCACCTCAAACTCTGGGGGCTAGTCACCGCCCGGTCACAGATTCATCTACCTAAGCCGTGAGAAGATGCTTCGCATCAATTCCACCTCTCGTGAGGTGTGTTCGATCACCTCCTATCTGGGTGGTGGTTCTCTCTCCCATCTTTGTCCAACAAACCGGAGATTGACATGGCCTCCCATACAAAGCCTCGTAGGGTGCCATCTGTACACTCGTTTGATAACTGTTGTTGTAAGAGAACTTTACCAAGGGAAAATGATCATCCCATCTACCTTAATATCCAGGACACATGCTTGCAGCATGTCCTTTAAAACCTGTATAGTCCTCTCCAAATAGCCGTCTATCTGTGGATGAAAAGCAGTGCTCATCATCAACTGTGTTCCCATGGCTCTTTGGAAACTCTTCCAAAATTGAGTCGTAAACCTAGGATTCTGGTCTGATATGATAGAGACTGGCACTCCATGTAACCGGACAATCTCTCGAATGTATACCCTGTAGAATTCCTCCAGTGTGAAGGTCATCCGCACGGCCAGAAAATGCGCCGACTTAGTGAGTCAGTCCACTATCACCCACACCGCATCATGCTTCCGCGATGTTCATAGCAAGTGAGTGTTTGCCTTTTTCCATATAGACTAAAACCCCTCAAAATCACATAGTCACAAGAGTCTTACACTTCTCTTGCAGCTATGTTACTTTGGATAAACTTGCTTAGTTAAATAAAAAATTCCTGGCTTGCGGTTTGTGATCTAAAATTATTCCAGCTCTATGACACGCAAGCACAGTCATACAAGCAGTAAACTGGACAAGTCCGTATCATCTCACATAGATTAATAAGAAATTTTAAACTAACTACCCCAACCACGAAATTCTATGATATTTGGACTAAAAAGGATAGTGAAAGTTTCATCTAGATGAGAATATTCCTAGACTATAAACTAATGGTTGAATCAAAGTAAAACAAAAGAAAACGACCAAAAATAAGAATAAAAATTACTGGACTGAATCAGTTTCCTGTGACAAACGAAAGCTATCAAAGAAATACAGTGAAACAATCAATTCCTACAAGAAAATACATTGCTCATGCTTTTATCGGGTGGATCCGGATTTGTTCAAGATTGCCTAAATGTTGCAAATGATTTTCCACATTCACTGCCTCAAGCCCCGTTTCCTCTCGTCAAGATCGAATCCAATCTACTTGTATTTCCGATCTCCTCGCAAGATCCGGCATTTTTCTCAATACTTCACACCCATTTCTTGATGACTGCAGAATTTTTGCTTCCTTTCTCAGGGTTTTTGCAAAACTTCCACCACTCAATTGATGTCTCATCCTTCAAATCTATTGGTTCTTCCCTTCCGTTGATTAGATCTCAGCTAACACCGGGTTGAGAACTACCCTTTAGATTAAGGTGAAATCTTTGATTATTTAATTTTATAAATACTCCCCTCCAACTTCAATTATGAGCGAATGGGGGATTTATCTGAAGAAACTTTCAGAGCTCAGCAGTTCATCAATGGTAGCCTAGCATACCCACAAGTAAATGCTCCAAGCTCTTAGAACTTCCAACTCCTGTCACCTGTGAGAAGATCCTCGAAATCGCAGCCGATACACTCCGAACCGTATTCAGACTACCATTAGAACTTATCTATTCAAAAACCACATCAATCAAATAAACTCAACCAAATAATTCTCTCCAGATTATGCAAGAAAGATCAGAATCGATTTGCACACTCCATGCTAGTGAAGTTGCGTTCCCATTTACTGCAATTACAATCTACAATGGAGCATCGATCAAGTACTTCCAATCAGAAACGAATGAAACTAAAAGAAACTAATTCCAAAATTTGTCTAGATTTCATAAATTTCGTGCAAGACTTAAGAAGAAAATATCAAAAATTAAATCCAGCTTCAATCGTTTTTGCACAGTTCGCAGATTTAGATCCAGAAAAGAAAATAAAGAAAAGAAAAGAAAAGAAAAGAAAAAATTATACTCTAAACTATACAATGAACCCCTCTTCTCTCCCAGTTCTGGGTATCGACCTGAAAAGTAGAGGTTACTTTACTATTCTCAAAAGGTTTATTTTTATAATCTATAAAAGAAGACGGGCCAAACTTAAACGCTCCGTGGATTTCAAAAGAAAAAGCCTGTGACATATCTCAGGTCACAATTTCTAAGTTGGTGCCACTGGATATCCCTGTTTTAGCTGCGACCAATTTCCTTCCGCTTGCGACTTCAAAGTTCCTTCAAAGATTCTCGATTAGGTGTAACGACTCCGATCTCATGTCAGCACCTCGTTGTCTCTTCCTTTCTAATGATCCTGGGTCACGACCTAAGTTTAGTCAGAACCTCCTTTAGTCAGTCACCACT
Organism: Tetrastigma voinierianum; assembly: GCA_016808115.1. NCBI lineage: Eukaryota > Viridiplantae > Streptophyta > Magnoliopsida > Vitales > Vitaceae > Tetrastigma > Tetrastigma voinierianum. The sequence continues at coordinate 595,755 of JAEQBH010001534.1, forward strand.
TTGTTCCGAGTCAAGATTCCTTTCCTTGTCGTGACTCCGCAGTCGCGACCTCACTTTACAAGGTTACGACCTCACCAAATTTCCGCCGCTCAACTCAAGTCGTGACTTCCTTTCCGGCCATGAATTGCCTCGGGTCTTCTACTTTACACGCCTCGATCTTAGTTGGCAATCACTAATTCGTCCCGACCGCTTGATACCGCCTTTAAACTCGGTCGTGGACTCGCACTCAGCCTGCAACTTGTTTTCTCCTCATCTAAACTCCATTCCCGGTCGCGACCAAGATGATGCCTGTGAACCTCACAATTGCTCTTTTCAGTCAGGGTCGGTCCTGTACTGCTTTAAACATAGCTGCACTTTGATTTGGTTTCAGCAGGTCTTCAAGTCGGCGATTTCAATGATTGGTCGCAACCTCCCTTTGAGCTACACCAAGTATCGCAACTCCATTTGCTCTCGGGTAAGACTTCGCTGGCCGATTTCCACGCTATACCTCATTTTCTCGCCAAATAATTCCTCGTCTGCCTAAAACCACACCTCGTCGTGAACCTCCGTTATTGGTCTCATGATGTTGCAACCTCGGAAATAACCGAACAAGTGCCCCAGTCACGACCATTCTCAGCTTGCAACTTCACTCGTCAGAGGGCGATTTTTTCTAAATTCACGGATTCGCTTCACGTATTTTTCTTTAAAATTAAATTTGAGTAAATTATCTAAGCTGCAGATATGAATCAACATTTATCTCTGGTGAATGTACTTTAAAATGATTAAAAATCAAATGAGTTTTTAGACTCATCAAATTCCCCAAACTTAAAAATTTTGTTTTGTCTCCTACAAAGAAAAGAAAGTATATTTGTCATCTCAAACAATTAAGCTAAATTTTTAAGGACATTTTTCTGATTCAAACACAGTCTTTCTTATTCCACCTTCTATCTTGAAAAAGGAGATAGCAACATCATTTTAGTTTTCAGTTACAATTAAGGAAAAAGGAATGGTTACTACTTCTATCACAAATACCTTGATGAAATCATGCATTTAAATAGTTTATTCAACAGGTCTTGTTCTGTGATTGTGTGTAGGTCTTCAATTCTTTTTCTCTTTATGTCGAATTAGTTAACCTTCTGGGAATCTTCTTAGAAAGCTAGTCAAGGTCCCATAGGCTTGTTTTTCATATTGATCTCCACTAATATAGGTAACCTAACCTTCAAGACTGTAAGAGGTCTCTTCAGCTTCTGAAATGTTAGGCTTGGGTATCAGATAATCAAGTATTTTAGGTTGCACCACTCCGATTCCACTTTTCCTTTCTATCTAATCGCTCTCTCAACTTTCATCTTTTTTCTTCTCACATGAAAATTCTCCTCAGCTTTTCGTCCTAATACAGTTAAAATCTTGATCGTATTTTTGCTTTGCCACTGCATCTTATCAGCCATTCCCCTTTTCCTGAACTCCCTTTGTATTTCTTTCAGGAACGGGAATAGTGCAATGTTTTGTCTTTAGGCTTTCTATCACTCTTAGAGAACTTTTGGCTACAGCCCCTATACTACCAGACATTAGGGTACTAGGTGTTGAAACACCCCTATGAGCTTAATTGTTTAAGGGAGATAAGCCACAAGACAAAACTTATTCCTCCTTTCAATTTCTACTCCTTTTTCTCTAGTCCTTCAAGTTATTTCTTCTCTCCTCCTTCCTTGTGATGTAAGGAATTATATTCCCCCAAACTTGTTTCTTTCTTTATAGTTGACATTTTTGTTCTGGAAACTGAGTAATTTAGGGTTCTTTGCTGCAGGATTATTGCAAGGGAGGGAATTCAGGTTTTCAGTTGCTGTTTATTGAAGAAATAAGGCTTGTTTGGCTCAAATCAGGGACTAGAGTTTATGCCTTAGCATATAGTGAGGGTAGGCTTTCAAAAGCCCAAACCGCTGCTGACGGCCTCAATCATTTCTCATCGGGCCGCTTTTACCCAAGACTTCGCCTCAACCAAAAATCTAACAAGTTCTAGGACCATGAACTCTTAATCCTGAATTTTCCCAAAAGATGTTCCTAATTCTTCTCAAAGTTTCATGAGTTTTGTTGACCGAGTGTATTGTTCCTTCAAGACTTGTGTTAATTCACTGTTAATATACAAAATTCAATCATTTTATTTGTTCTATCAGTATTATCCCTTTTCCTAATTCTGCAATCTAACTTAATTTAAATTAAGGCTGCTACTCCTTATTCCAATTTACTAATCTATGCCCTTATTTTTCCCCAGATTAGTTTTCGAAAAATTTGTCATTTGGCCATTATTCAAAGCAAGGTTCTAATAATCGGGTAAAATCAATAGAAATGATAAACACACAATTTCTCCAAATTATATATTTATCCATTAACCTACACAAAATTATTCACAATCAAATTTTTCTTATCTAACATTTCAAAACAATCCAACAAGCAAAGATATTAACTATCAATGGATTTCTATTATATGCTTTAAAGAACAGACAAATTCAAACAAATAATGGATTTCTATTAAAGTGGGGAGAATGTACGAGTCAGGAACCCTAGGAGAATTTTCAGTTCATTTTCTTCTTTTATAAGCTTTTGGAGGTATAATATTAGGAGGGTCTACATCAAAACTGGCCATATTGGGATCAAACTTAGGAAATTTCATCTCAGATCTTTGTCTCTCGAATGCAGGATTTCTTCAGCTTTCACATATATCTCACCGGTTAACTCAGACGTGACCGATATGTGTCTTGCTTGTTCCCCACCTGATTCACTGTCCCTTCTAATTCAGAGATACACTCTAACAATTTGGACAGGTTCTGATTTATTAAATCCAAGCTTTCCAACCATATTTTTCTTCGATATACATCATTGTTCTCCAGTTGTTGATCCCTCTCTTTCATTAACCTCTCAAACTCCTTGAACAAGTCCTTATATAGATGCTTGAAACCCTCAATCTTCCTTAGCATGTTATTCTCCATTTCTGCCTCTTTCTTCTTCAGTATGTTCAACAAGTCAGCATCCCTTTTGAATTGATTATTATAAAATGCCCTCGCATGTCATTTCTTATTCTTTCCATCAATTCTTTCTTGTCTCTCAGTTCTTCCTCAGGTTCTTCTTCTCCGATCCTCCAGCCTCCCATATTTTCTTTCTTCCCGGGGTCGCAGCCTTTCCATAAATTCTTCTTGACTGTTGTCGCCTTTCCTATTTCATTTTCTTTTCTTCCATATCCTTTTCATTTCTCTGAGCATTTTAAGGATTTTAGTATTTCTTCTCTCGCCTCCAAGGTCCTTCTACTGTGTGCAATTGTTCACAGATGGGCCTGAAAGGAGTGAAACATCATTATCCTTGCGTGCCTTCTTCCATTACTGGGAGAATGCCTTCTCGGTACTCATTTCCTCTCTTCCTCTTCATGATCTTCTTGCTCGTCTCGTATTAGCTACCACTTACTCTCTTTTGCTTCGCTCAGTCCCCCGGTTACCCCAAATTGTACAAAAGGGGACAATTCTAGACACTTTCTTCTTCTTCCCATACCCCCTTCACCCCTGCCAAGATGCAGAGTCTGGTGATGGTGGTCAAAGGGATTAGACCTCTTCTCCAAGGTCAGAGCCTATCGATGGACTCTCAATCGTGTTCCCACTATTAATCTCTTGAGTTTCAAGAAGCGGCATACAGACCCGCCTTCGTCTTTACTACGCAGAGGTGCTTAGTTGGGAGTATTACAGAGTTACAGCAAAACCAGACCTTCGCCTCCTCCGCGAGGGATCCCCTTGACGGAGTGGTGGTCCTTTCAAGGGCCTCCCCATCTCTTTTCCCGCAGCCGCTAGCTGTAATCTTTCCATGGTTTGGTTTTTCCACCATCTTCTTGAATTTAGAACCATGTCTGAGGTCTTTCAGCTTGAAGACCTCGTTTATCCTTTGTGCACCAAAGGGAACCCATACTCCCCTCACAAATACTGTGTTGTTCTCTCTCATTCCCACCAAATTCGCGTAAAATTCCCTCACCACTACCGCAAAGCCTGGTGCCTTGTGTTCGCAGAATAATCCCCAGCCTCTTCTCTCTATCACCTCTGAAAAAGGGGAAACCAGCTTCCCGAATCCTCTTTCTCCTACGAAGCTCTTGTCAAAATACACCTTGCTCCATAGCTCATGAGCTTCTTCTTAGATAAAGGCTCTGTCATCCTCTGTCGCTTCTTCTTCTGTGGGTTCAGTGGGTCTTTGCCTCTTTTCGGCCCTTTGTGCATCATTTTGTTCTTCTCCTTCAGGC